>VXAZ01008692.1:683062-767717 GCA_013399875.1 Gymnorhina tibicen | reverse complement strand
GCGGCGGGTCCGGGTCCGGGCCCGGGCCCGGGGCCGCGGGGCAGGGGCAGGAGCGGCGCGGCCGCCCCCTCCCCTCCTCGCCTCTCCGGAGCCTGTGCTGTGAATGCAGTGACAGCGGCGAGAGCGGCGAGAGAGGGAGCGGAAGACATTAGAGACCGCGGTGCCGAAAAATGAGGGAAAAAATTAATATAAATTCGCACACCGCCTCAAACCGGACAAATTTCGCACAGAAATTTCCCCCGTGGACCCGGCTACCCGTGGGGTGTCCCCCGGACCTGGTGGCTGCGTCTTTGGGGGGATCCGGAGTGACTTTGGGGCACTCGACCCCCCTTTCCCGTCGTTTTTTGGACAAAAGTTTTTTTTTTCGTAATAAAGAAACGAATTTGCCTGCTCTCCCCCTCCGAGTAGCCCAGGAGCTTTTCCCTTCCCCATCGGTGTGTGTTTAGAGAAAAGTGTGAACCCAAGTAAGTGCTGAGTCGTGTTGCATTGGGGAGGGGGGTTTGCTAACTGAAAGCAGGAGAGATCCGGAGAGAGAGAGAGAGAGAGAGCAGGGACAGCTTGTTGTCAGTATCATAAACAACCAAAATGGAGGGAGAACTGAGGCATATAACAAAATAAAAATCAGAAAAAAATGCCAAAAAATACCTAAAAATCGGGGCTGCTCCCCCTTTTCTTCCTCAAGGTAACAGAATAAAACCCGTGTCTTCCCGAGACCGTTTTAAGGTTTCAGGGAGCAAGGAGTTAATATTTATTATTTTTTTTTTGTTGATGAATTCTTTGGAAAGGCAAAAGCCTCTTATAACTCGCCACCGACAATGAGAAAACGTGAAAATCCCTTTCAGGACAGAGAGGTAGGGGGAGATGATGGTGCAGAAAGTGTATAACTTGGGGGTAATGCGGAGTGATCCTAGATAAGATAAATGCTGTATGTGGTGCTTCATAACTTCCTTTTTTAATGCTTTTTTTTGTGTGTGTGTTTGGGGGATTTGGGGAGACGGGGGCTCCTTTCTTTTCCTCTGTCTTTTTCTTTCCCTTTTTTTTTTTTTTTTCGGACCGGAATGTAATGCCTTTGTAGTGTCACTTTCCTGATCTAATTAGGATGTGTGAGGCAAAGAGTAAACCTTTCCGGTTTATAAAGTGCATTTTCGTTGCTTTTGAATTTCAAGGTTTCTTGGTGGCTCACTCCTCTATTTAAACTGGATTCTTCAGAGTGGTGTGGGGTTGAGCTAATGCTCCATAGGGAGAGCAGAGAGGGCTCAGGGGCAGGGCACCTCTTCTGCGGGTGGTTGCTGATTTCCCTGGCACGTTCAGTTCACCTGTTTGTCTCCTACAAAGAATGTATTCTGCAGTCTCCTCGTTTTATTTATACAAAATAATGATGCCTCATCTCGCCTCACATTGAAGTTAATGCGAAAGTGCTGCTGATGTTGGTTCCACGTGGGATCAGGGACATAGCAGGGCATTTTAAAGAGACAGCTTCTCTTTTCCTAGGGTTATCATCACCTCTGCAGCACCTCTGCCTCTAGCAGAGGGGTGGTTCGTTTGGTTTTTTTTTAGTGGAAAGGTATCAAATCGGCCCTAGTCTGATAAATTAAGGAAGGATAACAAGGGGAAACGTGCAGAATCGTTGGGATCAAAGCAATTCTTTTGTGTGTAGCAGGTCTTCAGGGGAGTTTTCTTCATGTGTTAATTAAAATGCTGTGTTTTGGAGAGTGTTTTTTGGAATGTATGTTGCAGAAATGAAATAGTCTCAGATTGTTTAGTATTGAGATCTAGTGCTGTTCTGCTAGCTGTGAATTCTCTGGGAGGAGATGAATTCCCTGTGTGTAGGACAATTTCACAGACATTTTGTAAAAGTTGTGAAGTGTGTTATTTTTACTTTGAATACATTCAGTTTTGTTGGGAACACCTGAGTTTGTTCAAAAGTTTGTTCTATATCTAAATCTCCTAAATCATCCCCAAAGGTTTTGAAAATAGTGAAAAATGACTGTAGGTTTTAATTGGCCAGAGTAGGGACTCTTTACAAGTACACCTTAGCTGTGTAGTTACAACATCACTTGGAAGAATTGCCTCTGGCTTTGTTTAGAGAAAGAAAAGTCATCCTAACTTCAGTCTAGTTTCATGTATATGTGTGCATGTGTGTATGCATGCATGCTTTTAGCATGGGTTCTGGCTGATACTGGTTTTTTTCTTAATTTTTAACTTGTAAATGTTTAACTGTTAGGATGCAAAATGCTTGCTTGCTTGTCCCTATTATCTCCTATGTATTTTAATTTTATTTCTGAATATCTTATTTTTTAAAATTAGCATCGCCTCTTAACATGGCAGTTTGATATCTTTGTGAGGAGTTGCAATGTTTCCTTTACACTTGCTTTGTTTTTGTAGTCTTTGTATTCAGTTCTAGACTGAAAACTGAATACAGGTGTGTGGTTCTTGAGGGGAAGATGGGGAACTGAACTGGGAGGGAGACTGTTTCAGCATGTGTTTTCTGTGAATTTGTGGAAGTTGAGTGTGAGTTGTGATAGCCCTCTGTGTTGAATAGCATGTGCTTGCAAATGATCTTTCTGCAAGTGTGACCAAAGAAACTTGTTGCCTAGGATAGCCTTGTGGTTAAAGATTTGGGAAGAAATCTCAAAGTTTTCCAGTGACTCACACTTGTGAAAATCAAATCACATTAACTACTCTTAGTCTAGAAAAAAGGGTCATTAAGGAAGAAAGATTATTCAGTTTGTATAAAGGAATGATATTGAACATTTTTCCAAAATTGCCTTTTATGGTTTAGAGATCTCTTTTATAGTTAGTAAGAATTCAGACTTTAAAAGTTCCTTTCTGAATATTTCTTAAACTGATCTATTATTTTTATTGACTGAAGCAATGTTACCCTGGAATGCATAGAAATTTGGTAAATTAATAGCAGTTCACCATATGTTGGTAGTTTTAATGTACCAGGGTAGATAGACAGATAATAGTAGATGTGCAGAACTAACTTAAATAAACTAGTTAATGGTATTGAGAACTCTTCAAATGCTGTGTCTGTGACCATCAGTGTGAAGTGCTTAACATGTTACTACATTTTTACCTAATTAAGAACTTTTTACTCATTAATTTAATGCTGAAAATAGGATAGGCACTGGTAATAAATAATGTGAAAGAAGCAGTGTTGTGGAGTATCTTTCTTGATTTACAGCTATGTATTACAAAGTAAATTCGGTGTATCCAACCATAGTACAAAATTCAGGACTTAGGGTGGAGAAGGAGGAAAGGGTGTTCTCTCAGAATTTGATACTCTTCTAAACTGGATTTAATTTTAAGGTATAATCCAGATGGTGATAATAATAGCAGAAAAAAAAAGTTGTTTAGGATTATTTTTTTACAAACTTACTCTATTGTGGAAAATAGAATTCTTCTTATAGTGGTGAAGTGGTTTTTAAATAAAAATATAAGTAACTCTCAAATCTTCCTTAGTTCTAAGAGTTAAGATAATCTTCTGTATTATGTGTTGGTCTGATTCCATACATGATACAGTTTAAATATTTTCAAGATTTTCTAAAATTAAAACACCTGAGGAAACAAATACTATGGACTGGTGTTGGTAAAGTTATCCTACTTTTTCTAAGTAAACTGGAGAGGTGTAAATGTATTAAAATCCTTCTTAGAGACTTATCAATCCTATTCAATAATGTTTAAAAATTAATAACTACAGTATTCTACAACAGTACAAGCAAATACAGGAATCTAAAGTGACATGCATTCAGCTTTCCTTTAATGCTTAGCTTAAATGTGTCTCTTGGTGTGTACTTTTAATTTAGTAATTATCCTGAAAAATAATTTTCAGTGTAGGACTTTTGAGATTTAAATTAAGAAACCTTTAAAAAGTTTGTGTAATTCCAAAAGACACTGCATACAAAGTGCAGCCACTTCTAATGGTTGTCCATCTCTGCAGCTGGTTAGTCAAAATGGTGCCCTAAAGTCTCCTCCTTTCAGGGTATTGCATATGTTTTTAAAATAATGGGTTAAAGAGGGCACTGCTCATGTTCTAAATAAACCACTGTTTGTAACTGTTCAAGGTTATTTTGTTAAAATAGATGTTTTTACTTCAGAGTGTAAACCATAAGTTTTTAAAATTTTCTATCTGTAACCTCTTATGTTGTTAAAACCAGTTTTTATGAACAAATACTTTTTGGTAGGGTTCTTGAACAAATGTATATGTTTACCAAGGGGAGGTATTCTGGAAAACATGAAATCTGTTCAAGTACTTAGACAGTAAATCAGCATAGAGTTAAAAGACCACCACTGAAGTGATAGAGAACTTGCTTTCAAGGAGTTATTCTCCCAATATCTGCTACTAGTAAGGATTTAGTTTGCAGAGCTTTTGAAAGAAATGTGCAGTATTTATCCACTGAACTGCTAAGCATCTTTAACCAATTACCAAATGTTTAGGTAGCCTTAAAAAACTATTTAAAAATAATTCAAATATTAGAACAAAGCAACATTTGTATTGATCAAATATAAAATGTTTAAATTTCTGAAGCATAGGGGATTTTTTTTGCATTTATTCAAGCATTTTGATAATAGACAATTGTGTATTTTTCCTCTAATCCAAAAAAACACATCTAGAATTTAATTCAATTTATATTGATTTTTAAATTGTGTGATCTCGTAACTTGAATGTAAAACATTGATTAACTCTCAATATAATCACTTACACAGATGCTTTTTTTTTTTTATTTTCAAGGAATATAGTGACCATTTATCTGAAATTGCATAGATTGCAGTTACTAATGCATTTTAAATGAACAGTTGTCCACCAAATATCAAATGCAAAAGATCCTAATTGTATGCAAGTTCAGAAAATCTAATATGAAGCAGAACTGGTCACCATTACTGCAGGTTCAGTTTTACTTTTATTTAGATTGTCTTGTTAAAGTGTTTTCTATCTATGACTGTATCAGTGTTCACCTGTTATCGTCTCATCTTAGGACAAATCGCAAAAATTAGTAGAACTAGAGGGAGTTTTGTGAAAAGATACAGCGTGCTTTTAAGAGTAGTTGTGTGCTAACAGTTTTAAAGGATGGGGCCTTCTCGTAGGATGTATTAAAATTTTTAATATTTAAATGGACCCTTCATGTCTAGTAAACGGTTACTGTAGGATCATGGCGTTAAAATTAACCACCATATATGTCAGGGGTTTGAGATGACTGTATAAGTACATACTTGACAGTGAATAGTGGGAAAGGATATATAGTTATTCTCCTGTTGAAGGAATAAATCAGTTTCTATTACAGCCTTCTCTGTAGCCTTCTTCTGTCCCCTTCCTGGTTCATTGTCTGTCCAGAGTATTGAGATACCTTGTCAAATACATTAAAATACCTGGCCAGAGTGGTGGGCTATTTTATTCATGACCAACCCTAGTGGTTTTTATAGACTTAGAGGGGGGCACAAAGAAAATAACATGTGGCCCAATGTGTATTTGTTTAGAGGAAAGGAAAGAGAGAAAAAAAACCCCCTACAGGTCTGAACTAGTGTAAAACCAAAAAGTGAGATAGAAAAAACCAATGTAGACAAGTGTGGCTATAATGCATACAACAGTAACTCAAAACTCTGAAATAAAATAGCTCAAATCAGATTTGAGAAAGCCAAGTGGGAATCAGGAAGTAAAACCTAAGAATTGTCATCAGATGCAATTAAGAAATTACTATATAAAGAAACTTGGAAAAATGCAAAAAGTGTCTGTTACAGTAAACTGAATTGCTATAATCTTCTTTTGCACTTAATGTGCTAAATTCCTCTCTCAAGGAGAATATCCCTAGAAATCAGATTAGAAGGTGTTTAAAGGGAATTATTTGTCAAAGTTGTTTTTTCACTACAGTTAGGATAACTAATAATAAGCTCTTCCATATTGCTGTAATAATACTTCATTTGATGCAATTTAGCCATACAGATTGCATGTAGATTTACTTATGTATTGTGCAGGTAATTTACCAGTAGCCTGACACTGTGTATCTCTAACCTTAAAAGCTTTTCTTTATGGTTGTGAGTCACATCAGATTTGGCAGTCTGCAAAGTGTACAGTATTTCTTATGAAATAAGATGTAGATGGCTGATTTTGCCTTATGCACATTTACTGTGAATTGCCAAATAATCAAAAAGGAAGGAGGATGTCAGAAAACTTCCCTTCCCTCTTCATGTATTGAGTATGTATTTGTTTCCTATGGGGTATCAGATTTGCTAGTGCATGAGTTTTCTAAAAAACCCTGCAAATCATCTGATTCTGAATTAATGAGATCTCACTATACTATGTGATTGAACAGCAGAAAGACCTTGTGTATGCAAATCAGATTTTACTGTCTCAAGTGCTTGTCACTTTGAATAAAACTGTTTACTATGTGGTGTATGTATTTATCATGAATGTTACATTTATATGTGGGATAGATGCAGACATGCACACATTTTAAGGGGACATCTGTCTGTTTAGGGAGGATATGTCTTTTGAATCAGTTGTGGTGTAGGAATGTTTTTTTTAAAGAGATCTTTTTGGAGGAAAGGCAAAAACAGAGATTCTGGCAGCTTGCTATTAAATTTCAATCAAGCCAGTATAGTTAGTAATAAAACATTTACAAGTTTGTAAATGTTAAGTTTCTTCAAACTCTTACTGTCACGTGTGGAATTTTCATTTATACTATTTTGCATTTACTGCAGCTGCCTGCATGCAAGGCTTAGTAATACTGCATTTATCACATGCAAGTATAGAAACCATATAAATATATGAAAGTAGAAATTGCCTGCAGCTGTTCTGATGTTTTCATAAGATGATACACTACAAAGGTGTAAATTTATGGTGTTTGCTACCTGCTATCAATTACTGGTGCTCTTCTCCTCACAAGTACTTTAAGAAGAGTATTAAACTAAAATAAAACAATCATAAAATAGTGTCAGACTTTTGTGTTCTGTTTAAAAGTTAAACACAATATTATTCAAACTGATTTTGTTCACTGGAAGTTACTGTGGTCAATACTTGGATAATTTGTTTCATCTAGGACACTAGGAAACATTGAACCACCTGGCTAAGAGAAGAGCTTAGATATAAATGCCAGTTATTTAAATCTTTAGGGTTTTTTTCATCTGTGATTTGAAGTTTTCTTTTATTCTTTTGACTACTAGCATTATGCTTAGACTAAACCACTCCTAATTATGCCCCAGCACAAACATATCGCTTATGGCTATATTTTAATCAGTTTCAGAAAAAGTAATAAAAATATTATTGCATCTGTCAAAGAATGGTGTTGCTACATGCTATTTTAAATGGTGTTTAAGTACAGTTATAAGCATACCAGTACAATGAAATCAGCTCTATTCCTAAACAACAAAGTTACATTATTTGTTACTTGAAAAGTTAACCAAGAATCCTAATATGTTAATTATCCTAATTATTCAGGCTGGTTTTAGTATGTGTTGAAATTGCTTTAAAAAGTATATGTGAAATATTTATATCAAACTTGTTTAATTTCTCATTACTTGTAAAATGTAATGTTTTCCCAGTTATAATTTTAAAGGGTTTTTTGTCTTAACTGCCTGAGTGTATCCTTTTCTTTTGGATACACTCTTTTCTGAACCCAGCACTTCTTTAACTTATTTTAAACTCTTTTGTTCTCTCAGAATCAATCTGTCTCCCTTGAAGTTTAGCTGTTGATAATTTTTGTACTACAAAAATTGTGCCAAGGAATACTGTGAAATTAACTTGAGCTGGTGATGCTACAAATAGAAAAATTGAGTGCAGAGTAACACAGGAAACTTAATCATGATGGTGTTTGGGTGATGGGAATAGTCCCTAACTGGATGAATGTTAAGCTAATCTATGAGGAAAAGGTGTCAGGTCTTGTAGCATTAGTCAACTATGTACTATCACTGTTTCTCATAAGAAATGCTCAAACACACTCCTAGTGTCAATTGCTGTAGAAGGCAAACAGAAATCTAGGTTATACTTTCAGAAATGTTAAACTGTGAAATAAGTTTCTTGGGAAAAAATGGTTTTAGAGGTCTCCCCTGTAGTATATTATTTCACCTTTGAAAACTTGGCCACTTCAGAATATTTGAGAACAAGTAAGTTAAATCCACCTTGAGAAATACATTTCAGTTTCTAGTACAGTTTTTATCTATGCATCATGTAAAACAAACTTTTTCACTTCATTATACTTAAGTATTTGTACTGAAAGGAAAGTGCATTTGAGCAGTTTTTAACTGCATTGATTGCACATCCATTTGATTGGAGTAGCAAGATACTTTGGTTTGGGGAGGTTGAATATGTGTTATTATTTTCAGTTTTCCTGTAGTTTGACTAATAAAGCAACTGAATATAAAAAGAGACTGGATCTTTCTTCAATCCTCAAGCGAGAAGACAGATGTGGTGAAAAAGGTGCTCTGGTGACTTAAATCACTGCCCCTCAGTCCTCTCAAAATATTTAAATCATATGAATTTGTGGTATCAGTCACATAGTCATGTTGCAACCTTGAAATTGATAATATATTCAGTTATCTCGAGATGAACTCCATAATTCTTCATTAGCAGATTTAATTTCCTAAAGGTTTTGTCTGAATAAGTACTTGAGTATTGTGCTGCTTGTTCCATTTTTGATCAGAAACCAAGCAATAGAAAGTCTCTCAACTCTGAGCAAAGCCTCAAGGATTTAATAGATGCTCTAAATGTCCCCTAATCTTGTCATAGTTTTAGGTGTTAAACTGAAGTTGAAGGTCGAATAATTCCTTCTGCTAAGCATCTGAATTTCATCATAAAGGAGGTAGTTTGGTATTTGGGGATAGTTTTAGTGTGACAGTTTCATGTAGGTAGCTTAACAAAAAAAGCTAAAAGGCAGGCAGAAATTAGCTGTCAGGTTGCAAGTGTAACTGTAACTGTTCTGTGAGGTACTACTTAAATCCCATTTCTTACTTCGGGATAGCGAGACTCACAGTTTGAAGAAGAAAGAGCTTAACTAATTTGTTAATTATTCCTTCCCAAATGTATATAAAATTTGCCACCACTTTGGCTAACCCTCTGGAGAGGGACTTTTAAGGCTGCGTAGTGGTAAGACAAGGAGTAAAAACTGACTGAAGTTAGGTTTGGATTTGACATTAGGAAGAAATTCTTTACTGTGAGGTTGGTGAGGCACCAGAACAGGTTGCCCAGGGAAGCTGTGGATGCCCCATCCCTGGAAGTGTTCCAGGCCGGTTTGGGTAGGGCTTTGAGTAACCTGGTCTAGTGGAAGGTGTCCCTGCCCATGGCAGGGGGGTTGGAACTGCATGACCTTTAAGGTCCCTTCCAACCCAAACCATTCTACAATTCTGTAACATATCCAAACTTGTTGTAACTTAGGCCTTTGTAGGAAGGTTATGAGGTCTTCTGGACAAAGATAGTATTGCCTTTGTGAATTAAGTTATGAATTAACTATTATTTAGCAACTTTGTAATTTTGTGATGTGATTTTGTGTTGGGGGGTACATCTGAGAGAGGATGTAGGCAAAATTACTTAAACTTTACCCCTGTCCATGGCAGAGTTCTGGCCCGAAGAGCACATGTTCTGTCTTCTTGCTTTGAGTAGTTTCAGACTGGTTATATGGGAGTAAAAAAAATTAATACTTTTTCTAACCTCTACTTTTTGCATTTGTTGGTTGTTTAGGAAGTTTGTTTCTTGATATTTTTTTTTGTATGTTGCAGTGGCTGGCAAAGTTACTGAATGATCTGAACTATAGAATTTGTAGGTGGAAGAGGGAGATGTTTTTCCCGTCTGATCTTGACCAGATTATTTGGAAGTTTCCTTTTCTTTTCAAGGGTGCTTTGCTATAAATGAAAACAAATTAAATGGAACAAACAGTCAGTAAAAATGCATGGCCCAGGTTCCTCTTGCAAAGCTTATTAAAATATAGTTGGATGCTAACAATTCTTTTTGCTGTGGACCTTTGAGATACGAAGGTTTCATTGACACCTCTATTTCATGACATTTCCAAATGTCACCATTTCCATCTATCAAATTCTATGTGGGTCATTAGTAAATGTATAGTAGTAACTGTATGGTCTGTAATGCCAGCATAATAAACCCATCTCAGAGTTTCCCCATGACCTTTTTTTTTAATATTGTAACGTGCATTTGAGATTGTCTCAGGTGGCACTCATTGAAAGGGATGGTCTTTGAGGTTGGCAAGAAGCAAGCTGCTCAGGGTTTTTTCTAGTGAGTTAAAACCAGTATTTTTGTAACTTCATTCAGAAGCTGGTGGTCATTGAGGGTACATCATGGAACAGTAGAGTCATGTGCTTCGCGGCAGGGGATGCTGCTTAATGATGTAACTACAGTGTCCTGAATGTGGAAGGAGCAGACCAGCAGTGAAGGACTGGTTGCTTTCTAAAGTGTCAACAGGGAACAACTTTACTCTGGCTTTTACAAATAAATTAATTATTTGGAATAAGATGCTTCCTTTACTTACTGGCATTTTAATTTTTTCCTGCAGTATCAGAAATGGACGCTTCAGGATGATTTTACAAGCCTGTCAGCTTGAAAGGGCAATTAATGTAACCACATATGAAGTTAAAGTGTTTTAAAAATATTAAACCGTCTTGAAAGCAAAGAAAAATAACTACTGTACTAATCTGGTGATATTTTTCAGTGAAGTAAATAGTACTTAGGTGTCATGAGAGATTCATTTAGCAATAGCTTGGATCCCTCAATAAGAGAATGTTGGTATATTAATATACTTATATTAATATAATACATAATGTACAAGATTTAGAAGAATGTAGTTTTTGATAACAAAACCATCATAACTCAATCAAAGAAAAAAATTACATTGTGTCAATATACATCTATAACCTAGACATGCATAGGTATTCAGAACCTTCCATGATGATTTCTGGAAGCTGTACAAACACAAAGCTCTTCTGCTACATTCAGATAGTGTGTGATAAAGTGCTTTCTAAGGTTAGTGAGTGTTGGTTTTGTGGGTTTGAATTCAGAATTAAAAGTGATACATAGAAAAGCGATACTGTGCTGACTTAGTAGCACAAAGTATTTTAGTCCAGTGTTGAAAGTACATTTTCTAAAACCTGTGAGTGTTACATGGCTCTGGAGTTCACTTTCTAGAAATATGGAAATTACTTAGGAAAACAAGTGTTTTGTTTTCTTAGAACTACATTTTTGCTCTGGTGTATTTGCCTTTAATTGAATTCTGCTCTGTGATTTTTTTCTTGTTTGCACAGAATTGTGCTCATGCTTTTTCCTCCAAAAAAATACAAATAGTATTGTATTCCTGCTGTGATTATTATGCATAACGTGTCTGACTCAGCAGATCAAAAGTTATGTTTAGTGGAAAACAGAATTAACATTTTATAATTTTTTAAGAACACTTAAAAATAGCTGTGTCAAAAGAGATTATGTTTTTAACATGCTAATCCACTAAGCCATCATACATCACTCTGTAGGCAATGATTTTATTCTAAGCAGCTACCTTACAAGAGCCCATCTGAGAGGTTTCAGGATAGCACAGAAATAAATGCATGAAGTTGAATTCTTAAGGAGTGAAACTTCCTCAATAGAATGCATAATACCTTCATTATCAAATTGCAGATTTTTTTCTCCAATAATGGTTTCATATGTCAGCATGTCTTGGCCTGCTCTAAGGCGTTCTGGCTATTGGGGACAAATTGATGATTAAAACTGGCATATGCAAAAATTTTTTTGCAGTGGGAGGGTAGTAATTCCTAATTTTGATGGAGAATATTATGTTTTGATAACCAAATACCTGAACAGAATACTGTACTGATTAGGGGAAAGGTAGAGGAGTATGATAATTTATGCCAGCTGGATTGGGGACTCTGAGATATATCTGGATTAGTTATTTCAATTGCTGATCGTGCCGCATGTTCCTCTGCCACTTTGTTTTCTGAAGTTGTCTTTTCAGTGTTTGTAATTGTATACTGTTGCTGAGTAAAGAGTCGCACGGACGTGGGAAACAGCAGTACTGACTTGGCAGAAAACTCTGTCAAGTGCAAAAAAATGCAACAGAAAAATATAGTTCTGTCTTATCTTTTGATTTCAGAAATCTTAGGTGCTGCTTCTAAGAACAGTAGATGTATGTGTGATAATCTGAAATTTAACTATAGGTTGACTGGCTCTGTGTATTCCAAGGACTAGAATTTATTAGGTAATAAATACCGATACAAGAAATTTGTTTGTGTTTAGTTGAATTATAGTGCAAAGTTTGCTGAAACAGCATAGAAGTAACCATTTCCATTTATTTTTTTAAACGTGAATTCAGAATGGCACAACACGAGTGAAAAGTTTAGTTAGTTGTTACTGTGTGATACCCTATTCTGGCTAGTTACGGAGTTCTATTTAATGTTATTTGACAGATTAGAATATTTAACTTGAAAATGTGCTACTGCTTGACTGGCAAGTTGGGACAATGCCTACTCTGATTTCCTACTGGCAGGAAGTCTGTTTTAAGGCAAGTTTGGCCATACTTGAAACTAACAGAGTTAGCTAAGGTTTGATACGCTGCTTTCTTCTTTAGGCCCACTGGAACATCTTTTGGAATTTGTGCCAGTGTATTTTTGGAGTGTGCAATGTGTGCAGAATGACTGTAGAATGTAGAAGCGTGTTTCATGTAATGTAAGACTCCTCAGGTTTGGTGGCATTAGCCTGTACCTTGAAGCGACTCTGTGGGGTTTTTGTTACTCTGGTAGTCAGTAAACACATATGGCCAGAGCACAATACATTGTGGCTTTGATCACGTCCGTATATAACCGTCTGCAAAGAACAGTGCCATAATGAGACACAGGGAGAATATGGGAAAGAAGGTATTATGTGATACAGAGGAAAATGAAACATTATCGGGCCTACACTGACGATGCAGCAATAGTCCAAAGAACTGACTCCCCACTGTGCTTTCCTGTAAGGCATGGCACCAAACAGTATGAGATAGTACTTCCTACATAACACCTATAGATTATGTTAGTAAATAAAATATTTTCCACAAGGAGTTACGTGTATTAGTAGACCAAAGAGCTGTGTGGAAGCAACTGTGCCAGTCTTTATGTAAATTGCTTTTAAATAGACTGTTGAATAAGGTGGTGTTCCAGTCACAGTTTAAAATCCTGATAAGGAAGGAATTGTTGTAAAGTGTTTTGTTCTGAAGCTGTATACTGAATTGTCCTGGCAGACAGAGTTCTTCATTCTTCCAGGGCTGGATTTTCACTGAACAATTAGACGAAGTTACCTACGTTTGAAGTTAGCCCAACTGGCGTGAGAGCGATAACACTGAAAACTGGTACATAAATCACCTTGTGGAGCTGGGTTGTTAACTGCATTAGTAAAAAATATGTTCTTTGAGTCACCGATTTAAATATAAAAAACATAAAAACAAACACCTAGAGGGTTTTGTATGTAGTTAGGATAGGGTATTACTCAATTTACATGTATGGCCAGTGCAGAAACAGAGAATGTCTCTAAATTCAGCAAGTGGTGTGTGTTGCTCTAAAGGCAGCAAGTGACTCATGTGACTGTCTTAGCAGCTGGGCAGCAAGATTAGAGAGCTACTATGTACACATTCCCTTACTGAGGGGTCCAAGCTATTGCTAAATGAAGTTGTATTACTGCCAGAAAGTGAATAACAGGCGTAAGAAAATATAATAAATAAGTGTGTCATCAGGTTAGTGCAGTAGTTATTTCAGACAGTCGTTAAAGTGAAGGAAAAAAACCCCAAATACAGCTTTTCCAAGATTCGTATTTAAAAGATGTTTGTCCTTTTTTCAGACTCTAGCTTCATATGAGATTACATGTGAAGTGTCCCTTTCAATTTAGAGATTTGGAAAAGTCATCTTGAAATGGCTGTTTCTGACACTGCAAGGAAAAAAATGAGAATGTTACTGAGTGAGGAATCTTATTCCAAAGAACTCATTTATTTGTAAAAGTACTAAAAATATGCTTGTATCATGAAGTATTTTGATTTGAACTGAAATTGGCAAAGTGCATATTCTTGGTCACTTGCTAATTTGAAGACTTATTCATGATGTTATTCCTCATGTATTTCCTAATTGTAAGAATTTGTGAAGTTTGTTCCAAATTGTCTTTAAGTTTTCCTGGCATGCCAGTATGGATTAGTGGAATATGTATTCTTTCTATTTTTTCTATGTTTCCTTAATCTAATTTTGGGTTTTTTTGCTCAGATACTTGCTTTTCTTAAGAGAGTTGCTAAACATTTGTGAATGCTTTGTTCTTTACACACAATGTGTTTACAGCTATACATTGGATTTCAACTATAATTTATGGATTTAAACTGAAAACTGTCACCCTGTCAAACTTCTCCTCAGGATTAACCCTCGGGAGAACTCCTTTGAGTCTTTAGGACCAAAGGACATACACTTCACTGTTGCAATCGAGTAAATTGATACAGAAATCAAGAAGATGTGAATATGAAGCTCCTTAGTGCTATTTTTAGTGTCAACTTTCAGACCATGAATATGTTTTAAAGATGATAATGTATTTACCAAAGAGAAGCTTTTATATTTAAAAAGCCAAGACAGACAAGAAGTCGAGCCCATGATAAAGTCCTTACAGTAAAAGAGGACCAGAAAAATGTGTGTTCCTAGTTATCATCACTGCGTCCCTCTGTCCTCAACAAGGTTAAACTGTTTGTTTGTTATTTTGCTTTAGCTTTTCCAGATTTATGCTTTCTCTGTTTTTCTATCTAGCAGTGACTTGTTTCTCATCTTGTTACTCTTTCCTGTTTATTCCAAGTTTATGCAGCTTTCCTCAACAATGGTTTTCACTTATATCTCTAAGAAAAGATGGAGAGGGCATAAAATACGATTGTCCAGAGTAGTCAGTGCATCTGAAAACTACCTTCTGGAGATGGACCATCATTTTAATAATACTTCCAAACACCTTCATCTGACCTTTTTATTTTTGCACATTTAGATTTCTTCATAATCAAGTCTCTTATTGTTTAGTATTTTGAAATCTTTGATTTATAGGAAAAGTTCCGTTTGGGTTTTGTTGTGATTCATTCTTTCTGAATGTTTCACTGCTACTTTTTTTAACGTACCATTTTTCTGTACCAGATTTCTCTTCTATTCTGCTTTCATTTTTCACTTCCAAATTACTCATCAGTTGCAAAAGAAAAGCGTTTCTGCACTGCTTAGTCTGATGGTGGTCTGTGACATAGGATCACTAGGAAGCAGGAATGTTTGTGTATTGACAAGTAGTTTATAGATAAAGCACTAGCAGATTGTGGCAAAGGATATCCATACCTGCAAAATATGTCGATCCTCTGACTACATGAATGCTTCAGTGGATTCTTGCATGCTGTTCTTAACATGGTCCTTGAGACGAAGCCTCTGAAATATCCATCTGCCAGCAGGGTTTCAGGTCCTGGATCTTGCTGCCCTGTGTTGTGTGCCACAGCAGCTTCTCAGGCTTGGACTTCCTGCCCGCCCCCCACCTCTCCCCAGGGAAGAACTCTGCCATTCCACAGGTTTTGTTGAGCTGTTATTCTTTCTTCTGCAGTGTGCTTTGTTTTTTTAGAGCACCTTTGCACAGCTGGAATAATTATATAAAATAAACAGCTGCCCTGAGAGGATTTTTGCATGAACTTGGACTTCGGCTTGTTTGTTTGTACCTTTCAGAATTACACCCAAAATTTCTTAGCCACAAGTCTCTGCTGCTCCACTGAACTAAAGAGGGAAGTATCTTCTCATGGATTCTAAGGAGGAAAATTCCTAATCTACCTCTAACCAAAAATACAGTATTATTTTTAATAAATTTGGTATTCAAATGTCCAAGGAGTATTCAAATGTCCAAGGAGAAACAGCTGAGCAAGATCAGACAAAAATATCTTGTATTCGTGTGAGATTGCCTCTTGTAAGAAGTCATACTTTAAGAAGGTAATAGGAAAGATTCTTTCTTTATATAGTCCTCCTCCCCCTGCTCTGTCATGCCATTCCATTCTTAGGATCAGGAATTATCCTGGTGTTTGCTTCTTAGGGCTGTTAGAAAATCATGGATATTTTGAAGGAAGTTGAGATGCTGTTTCTGATGCTATTTGTATCCTTCCGGTGAGAGTTTTGCAGTGTCAACTTGTGGTGGTGTGTGCCACCTGCCCAATATGTGTTTCTTTGGCAGGAAGGCCTACAAATAAGAAGAAAAAATTATTTTGGGGAAGTTGGTAGCTCTTTTTTTTTTAAAAAAAAAAAAGCTCAACCTGTGCTCTCTGACAGCATTTCTTAGGGCTAGAGTTGCAGTCTCACCTCTTTCCTTGTACCGGGGGGGCCTGGCAAGTTGTCTGGAAGCTGTAAGTTGATCAGAAGTGACTCTTCAGCTCTTCAGTTTCAGATGTGATCATGGTATTTGATTCTCTTAAGAGTTGACAAACTTCCCAGTGAGGAGAGAGAATTTTAGTAGCTACCTTTGGAAAGAGAGAAATCTTGGTTCTGGTGTCCTGGGAGAGAGTAAGCCCTCTGGGGAAAGCTGAAAAGTAAAGCATGGGAAGGTTTGGAGCCTAGATAACTGAAACACTCTTCTCCAGTAACTATAGATACTGTGGTCTTTCACAGGAGAGCAGTGGACAGGAAGAATGTTTGTTTCCAAGCACCGATGACCAGAGAAGAATAAATAGAACTAAAGGAGGCTTTAGGAGTTGTGTTGCTTTGTTAATGTCTTAAAAAAAAAAAATAGCATCCATTTTTAGGATTCAGTGTACTAGAGGCTGAAAAGGAAAACACAGCAGGCATCTGTCCTTCCCCTGACAAGCTAACAGTGTTACTTGATAGAGGAGGACTGAGACATGTGGAAAGGAAAGGGAAAAAAGCAGTTAGAGTACTTGCAGTTACATGTGTGCACACTGTTTAATTTTGTGTGTTAATTTAACAGCATAGCACAACAGTGGCTGACAAAGCCAAATTATGTTCCTCTCAGTCATCACCATGGGCACTCCTATGCTATCCTGTTTTTCAGGCCGTGGATCATTGAAGGCAAATACCCAGTGGGATGCTAGTTCTCAGAGCAGTATGTATCCTGCAGATGGGAGTTCGCAAGCCAGTTTTCTGGCTGGAAACTTATACATGGATCTTGACAATGGAACATATTTATACAGAGTTCTGGTATGCTCTCTAGCACGTTTGATGTTTTGCTTCAGGCTCTGGATACTTTGAGAAAACGTGCCCTACAGCCACAGTCTCTGCCCTGGGGAAATGCTGAGCTGCTTGTACGTTGTTTCTGACTCTTGTGATGGAGAGACACCTCTTGCCCAACCTGCATCATGATACTTACACTGTAAAGCACCTTGATTCCAAAGGCGGAGAGCTTGCAGTGCATGCACAGGATAAAATGCAGAGTGAAAATAAAGTAAATTACTCTTGTGGGTTCTTTCTTTAGTTGTTTTTTTATGAATCAGATTTCTGTGGAATTTTTGGAAGAACCTGTTCTGAGATTACTAGGCGGAGTTTTTCAAAACCATTGTCTTCATAATCTGTTTAGAATGCAGCTTTCACTGCCTTTCACTTCAGCTTCAGGCACTAAGTATTTCTGCAAATCACTCCTTGTAGACACATGCCAAGGACTGGGAAAATTAATGACCTTCTCTGTAGCATTTAGCTTAAATGACACAGAGATCTTTAGTAGAATCTTGAGTCCTCTAGGACAGCGTTCAATTATCTGACTCAAAACACTGATTTCTGAGTTACTAATGGGATTGTGGAATGAGTAATTAACAAACTGGCTGAATTTGGGTAGAGTTCACAGGAATGACAGCTACATCACTATCCCTGTCTAATTTCAAGTCTCCATCTCAAAGGAAGGTTTTCAAAGGAAAAGGGAAAGTGGGAAAAGTGTGCCAGAATTTTTTGACCCAGACAAGACTTTTTTTTCTATTAACCTTTATGTTTTTGAAATGCACTGTTTTGAATGAATAAAAAGTGAAGAAACAAAACAGGGAAGCAGACACTAATTTGTAAAATTTCAGTCCAGACAATGGCAGTTTGGCAAAGTTGTAGGTTGGCTTAAATAGAGGAGTTTATCATATAATGGCAAGTGTTTGGCAGCATGGTGAAATGTGATCCTACTCATTCTGCAAATAGTCAAATATACTGGATTTGAGTTCACATTTGTACATACTGACAGCAGTGTTGGTTTTTGTGTAAATTAACAGAGGAATTGTCCTGCTTTGAAAGCAAGGGTTACTAGAGAACTGTTACTGCAGGGCTTTGCAGCCTGATCAAGGCCTGAGATGACAGTACTTTTATTTAAGCTGATAAATGTTGATAAAATTCAATGTTTGCATTTTATTTAGTAAGAATAATTATACTTGTGTGCATATTAAAACCTGATGTTCTGTTTCTGGCACTGGAAAAACCAAAGTTGTCATGAAACGTTAAGAGGAGTAGGGATGATAGTCCCTGAGTATTCTCCTGATCTTCATTAATCCACTTGTCAAAAGCTTCCTGAGCTAAACATGATGAGTTTGTATTTACTAACCTTTACTGGACTTTTTCCATAACTTTTTCGTGTGACCTCTTGAGATTTTGTGAACTCTAAAGTGTCTAAACATGCTGTTGCCAGAAGTTACACTGCAGAAATGTGTGAAAAGCAGGTGCATTGCCTTCTCAAACCTGTGTCCTTTCATTTAATTTCACATCTCCAGCTCTTTAATTGGAAGAGCTGCCAGTCTGTTCAGCTTTCTGTCTCTCCAGCCACTTCAGTTCAGGTGTTACCTGCATGCTGTTCATTTGCATCTCCCTTTTCTGCATGTGTATTGATTCCTCCAGAGAACTCCACTTGCTTCTGGGAGCTTGACTTCCTTTTCTGAGTTATGTTGCTTCTTCACCGATACGTTGTATTTGTTCATGTGTCCACCCCAGTTGTTCATTGAAGTTTATGCTTTCCTGCCTGGTGTAGATGTCAAGCTTACTGTACTTCGAAGTACTTCACCGGATATTGGGAATTAATTGTTAGGAAAGAAATCAAACAGGCAGAAATCTGTGCTGTGTGTGTCTCCTCAACAAGAGTTACATAGAGTGGCAAAGATACAGGACAAAGTGATGAATGAAGAAAGTAGTGAAACAATTTTCATGCAAGGAAGGCCTGAGTTGGCTTAGACTTTTCAGCTCTGTAAGAGACTACAAAAGGGAGAGTACTGAAAATAGAGATTTCATATCACAGACAGAATGATAAAGGAACCATGAGTGGTATTGATGGGATAAAAGGTGAGCAAAATCATTAGCTAAGAGGAAAGAGAAATAGTGGGAAATGGGCTCAGAACAAGCTAATAGAAAGCTGTTGTTAATAAAATGTGAAATTAAGCTGTGGCACTCCTTGCCATGGGATGTTGTCAGTAGAAAAGCTTACATGGGCACAAGAGAGGGCTGCCAAAATAGCGGAAAAGGGGGGTATTAAATCTCTATAGATGTCTAAGTCCCTAAATCACAAGTGGTGATACTTCCCCAAAATACCACGCACTTGTCTTCTTCATGATCTGCTACTGGCTGTTACTGGAGCAAGGCTGCTGGGCTGATGGACTTTTGCTCTGGCCTGCAAGGACCATCGCTGTGTTGCACCAAGCATTCAGGGACCCCGAACCGGAACAAATCACCCAGAACTGGAACAAATCACCCTGGCTGAGCCAGATGCCTTGCTGTCACAGAAACCATGTCTGTCTCTGTGAACCTATATAGAGCCACTTACAAACTAGTGAAGTTTTTTCCATGTAAACTTAAAGCCACTGTTTTGTTGTCTAGAAAGCCTTTTAATTTCCAGCCTAAACTTATTTTGATAAGCTAACACTTAAACTTCTTTGTTCCAGCCCCATTGACTGGTGTCTCTTTGGTGTACTTATTAGGAACTTCAGTCTTTTTTTTCCTTTGGTCAGATGTTTCGTTGCGCTATCCCAGATAAATTTTTTGCGAATAAGTATTACCAGATTTATACACAGTGTTCTCAGCAAGATCTTGGTAGTCCACTATAGTAGCATCTTTATATCCCTTTCTGCACTGAAAATACAGCTGCTTTTTTGAATCATTTTATTTTCCTTCTTTGAACTGGCTTTCTTTAGTGACTTTTACTAGCTGCTTATGGGAGGGTTATACACAATTTTTTTCCTTCTCTGCTAACAGTTCTAACAGTTAACTCACAGTTCATCACTGTTTGCAGCAGAAACCACTAGTCTCTAAGAGTGTTACTCTGTTCTTTGTTACTTTTCATCTTGTTTCTGTCCTTAAGATTTGTTACCATTTTTCTTGCGTGTTGTTTCAGTCTGCAATGTACTTCTGCTACCTCCTAGTTTTGTATTTTCTGCGTATTTTTGTAGTGCTCACTTAAAGGCATAAAAAAAATTCTAAATGAAAATGTTGAATCAAAAAATACTAGAGACCAGTCTTGGCGGAAGTCCATAACTAACATCATTCCACCTTTTTCTGAAAGAAATCTGTTGTCATCTCCTCTTGATCTGCTGCGTTTCCTGCCATCCTATTCTTGAACTAACTCCTCTCTTCTCAGCTCAACAAATTACTGCTCAGGTGGTACAGGTTGCTGCACTACTGCTCAGGTGGTAGTGTAGCAAATTCCTTATTGAGTGAGACTAGAGGTGTTGCACTTCTTTTGTATAAGGACTGTTTGTAATGTTGAAGAAAAGCTGGGTGTTTGACATGGTTCAGCTTTTTAAAATCATGTGACATTTTGTTTGGTCTTCTCTTTACCTTCATGTTTTTAATCTTTCATTGAAAACGTGCTCCAAGCAGGAGACCATGCTATCATCATTAGTTGTACGTCCAGATAACTTTACTCCACCTTTCTCAATATTGAAATGAGGCAAAAAATACGTACTTGGATTTGATGCTGTTCTGAGAGTGTTCCATCTCATCACAGCCTTGCTTCCTGTTAAATCAGAAGATAGTATTTCAGTATGAAAGGTTATATAAGTGTGGTAGACATTTTTTTTCAAATTCACCTTTCAGAAGGCCCTGTGTTGGTCTCTGTGGTTGACAGCCATTTGTGGTGGAGCGAACTGTAAACTTCTACATTATTTTCACTCTAGTAGGAGTAGTGAGTTCAAACAGTTGCCCAGTGCTCTCTCTGTTGTGATTGTAGATGTTTGGCAGACTTAGATCGCATGAAGTTTATTCAGGGAGATCTATGCACTGCCAGTAATAATATGAACTTGGTCATTTAGTACCTTTCTTCACCCCTGCTAAGGTGAGAGCATCTCACAGTGCCATGATACTCCATTGGTCTGCTCCGTCATGCTGGTTCCTCTTGGATGTTGGGTCTGCAAGACAGAGCTGGTGCCAAATCTCCTTGTCCAGCAGGGTGCTGAAATTGCTGCCATTCCTGACTCTGAATGGCTACTCAGTACAGTTAGTACCAAGAGACCACAGGAAGTCTGTGCATGCTCTTGGGGCTAGAGATGTGGGAATCCCAAACTGCTCATCCCTGTTGGTGAGGTGGCTCTTCTCTGCCTCCTCTTGAGCTGGCACAAAGCCACTCTAAAGACTTAGACTGCATGGAAATGGTTGGAATTCTTTCTGTAGGGTTAATTTGACTGTTTCAGCGCTCTAGGGTTAACTTGAATGTTTTAGGTCCCTGGCCTGGCACAGAAAAAGGACAGGAAAGGAAAAAGGAAAGGAAAGAAAAAAAGAGAAAGGAAAAAGGAAAGAAAAAAGGAGAGGGGAAAGGAAAGGAAAAAGGAAAGAAAAAAGGAGAGGGGAAAGGAAAGGAAAAAGGAAAGAAAAAGGAGAGGGGAAAGGAAAGGAAAGGAAAAAGGAAAGAAAAAAGGAGAGGGGAAAGGAAAAAGGAAAGGAAAAAGGAGAGGGGAAAGGAAAGGAAAGCACTGGACTGTTTCAGTGTGGAGGCATGCTGAAAATAACGAAGCTCTGGGCAGACTAACAGGGTGCTGACGTGTGCTGTCTTCAACATGACAGCTGGACAGATGTGTCCTTCTCCAGTCCCAAAGCATTAGCCAAGATGCTATGCCAGAGCTGTTACCCCTGCCTCTGGGCTGCTCATGGATGAAAAGCTGAAAAGCTCAGCACCTTTTGCCACATGGTCTGGCTTCTAGCAAGGACGTGGCTTGTGTCTGGCCAGTTTGGCATGTTGGCTGGGCATGGTTGCCTCTGCCTATGCTTGACCCACACAGTAAACAAGGTGCTTGCTAAGGTGGAGTTACCTAATTCTGGAGAGAGCTGCTTTGCTATTGGGATGGGATCCAGGGATGAGAAGGTAACTGCTGAAGTGGCTTGCCAAGGCAGCTATCAAATCTGATGAAGGATCAGGCCTTGAGGTTAACTAACAGCAATTATCTTTACCATAACTATATCTATTCTGAGTGATTTTTCAGGGTTTTGTTTTGTGTTTTGTTTTGAAAAGTTGATGCCTCACAGTGCTGGTTTGTGTGTAATTCAAGGGAAATATCAGCCCTCATCTTGGCAAGTACAGCCCTTTGGGTATAAATCTCTAAGTTTTGGTGACAGCTAGGATAACAATGAGAAATTAAAATGTAAATGTCTTATACATCCTCATATTTTCATTTGGGAAAGGCTCCTCCAAAAGCACCCCCCTGCTTTGGTAAGGAAACAAGTGATTTCAGAAAGAAACGTGTTGAAATCATCAGGCCATTGTACCTGTTTTGGTAGTGAGTCTTTTTTCTTAGCCATTCATTTGCATAACCCTAGTTCTTTTTGACCGTTTTGTACCCTTTTCTTTAGCAGATGTTTCCCCCCAGCACTAGTCATGGTGGTGGCTTGTGCAAGGTGGCAGGACTGGGTGAGTCTGGGGAGAGGGGTGGAAGCTACAGGTCATAAATAAGTGTATTGTGTGTGGTTGACAATGTGTAACAAGTGTGGTTTAGTAAGATGAGCTTCCAGCTCTTCCTGCAGAAGGGGATGCACACCTTCCTTTACTCTGGCACATTTCTGTGAGATGATAGGAGGCAGGAAAGAAATGTAATTTCTATGGCCAAGTTTCTGTGTGTTACTTTTTCATGTGTTCTTACTGATAGAAGGCTTGGGTGGGTGCCGTGCTGTCAGACTGTATTAGCCAGCATTAACTGGTCATAAATCCATGCTTCACGTTCACATGTACTGCTTTTTTTTTTTATAAAGGCTGCTCGTTTGGGCAGTTACAAACACTGATGGATTGGGCATGAGTCTCCACATCTCCCTTTCCTCCCTCTGGCACTCAGATTTTGGTAAGCAGGGCATTTGCAGTTTGAAATTTGTGATTGTAACATCATCTATTAGAACTAAACAAAAAACCTGCTAAAATAAGTAGCATAGAACACACTAGATCTGCTTCAGATAAAGCTGACCTTTACTGTGTGCAATTAGACCAAGTGTTTTAAAGGATTAGTAGATATTATATTTTAAGTGATTGGTTAGTGGTAGGAAGTAAGGCTGCCAGTGAAATTTTTCTTCTGGAGTCCAAATGCAAAGATCTCTTATTAAAATTTATCCAGTTGTTTAGCTTTTCTTAACAGAGGGTTCATAGGTCATAGAAACAAGTGCAGTATGAAATTTCATACTCAATAGCCACCTGCTTTTAAAGAAAAATAGTAATATTCCATCAGTTTGGAAGACAACAGTTACTGCTTTTTGCTGTCAACATACGCCCCTGCGTGTTTACATTAATCTGTATCCTAAACTGTTTTGATTTTTGTTTTGTTATTTTTATTTTTACCAGTAGTAGCCCTTAAGGGCTCCAAAGGATATAATTGGCTTTCTTTCTAGACACTTTTTCCTAAGAAAAGGCAACCATACCAACAATGTGAAAAATCCTCTCCCCAGCATTGCCTTGCAATTTGTTAACACTGCTGCTTTGCCTCTGCTTGGCTTCGTTTCACTTTTTAGTCTCCCTTCTCCTCTTCACAGAAGTCTCTGGTTTGCGGATTTTTTTTACCAACTTGTCATCTGCAACATAAAGGGAGGGGTGAAGGGCAAAGAGGGCTTTCTTATAACTGTTTGATTGAGAGAGCCTTGTTGTTTCCAATCCACCTGTAATTTGTCTCTGTTTTGTCTTCCCTAATCTCATTTTGCCCCTATTTGCGGACCTCCTCACCTTCATGCTGATGACTCCTCCCTCCCTGATCTTTGGGTTTGGACAAAGCTGGGAGGCGTGGTTAGATGCCAGAAGCGCTCAGTTATTACACAGGGAAACTTCATCCTGTCTGACAAGCATACTATTCGTAGCCTTGAGGGATATACCTGAAGGGCACTGAGTTTCCACTCAGAATTCAAGTAGATTAGATTATGTATACATATTTGTTGTGACTTGGCAGGTGTCCCAGTACCCGAGGTCTTAAAACATGTACTTTGCTATACTTGAGGCAAGCTCAACTTCATGTTTCAAAAGATGCTCTGGGGAGATGGGAGGCTGCTGTTTAGAGTCCACAAAAGTGTTATCCTCTCTAGATCTCATACAACACAGGAATTCTGAGACTACTGTTCTGTCTAGTCCTGTATTTTGTCTTGATATTAGGTGCTATCAGATGCCTCAAGGGGTGGTTGGTATAACTGTAAGATACAGAGGAGAAGATCCTCTCTTATTTAACTCTCTGCTGATTTGTATTTTGTCCTGGAAAAAGAGGGTTGGTATTATTTTTTCCTGAAGTCCTCTTGAAATCATATTATAATTCTGGGTGATCCAGTTATCTATGTAAATCTTGTCTGTCTAACTGTATGCCACCTTCTGGCAGTTAATCTCACAGGCTAATACTTTGCTGTTAAAAAAACAAGTTTTGGTGTTTATTAGTTTAAAATTTGCTATGCTGTGGCTTTATTGAGTGTCTCTGTCATAAGAACAGATGAAACCTGTTACTCTGAATCTGAACAAGTTACTCCACTGCCAATAATTTTAATAGTTTTATCTTGTCATCTTGTTAAAAAAAAAAAAAGAAAGAAAAAACCAACAAAGACACAAACCTAAAAATACAGCCCCAAAATTCAGGTGCTGCAGATATGCTGGAGGGAACTGTGAAGTTAAAACAGCTGTATTTTATGAAATTCTGTTTGGTATGGCACTTTTCCTTATAAGGACCAATGACCAATTGTTTTGATTATTTAGAAGGAAAAAATTCCATGAGAACTGTTACTGAAAATGACTAACTTGGTATTTGTGATCTGTCGCTCTGTTACAGCATTTGATGAAATACTGAATTTAAGATAGCTGAAACATCCAGTTAGCCACTCAGTGCTTCAGCTGTTCCTATGTGACCTATTTATTTCATTTTCTTGTAAATGATATCATTGCTAATGATATCTGTAAATAAATACTCCTCCTTTTTGTAGTGGCGTCTTCCTAATATCCAGGCCTTTGTAAATAAAGAGCAGCCTGTGTATCTAATAGAAATCTCCAAGACTTGGTTTGCGCTGCACAGTGACCTACAGGCTTTTGCAGCAAGGAGCTGAAGTGATTCCTTGGGTTTTGTCACCAGAGCAGGGAAGCCGTGGAAGGAGGAATGTGGCTCTGCAGCTTCTCATGGGCAGTGGAGGCTCTGAAAGAGCACAGTGGTTAGGGCTGCACTTTAGAAACTAGGGATGGATGGGTCTTGTTGCAAGAGGAGGGAAGACTTTGCAGAGAGGTTGGCTGGATTTGGTTAAGTAGCTTTGTTTCTTTCTTTAAGGAAGGACTGGAAGTTGATAAAAATGTGTAAGCTGATATGCCTTAGATATGAGTTGCTTTTCTCAAAATTGCGGAGGGGGATGTGAGAGAGGTGGGACCAGGACTTAGCAGATCTGAAATGTACATATCCACCTGACCTGTTCCTTTGGTGTCTTAGTGGCTTATGGAAGATGCTTGAATACAGTTACTACAAATGTGTTTGTGTTATCTATTACAGTAGTCTCTTAAAGGTAGAGGATGAGGAATAACCCATTGTGGAGATTGTTCTCTTTTTTTTTTTTTTTTTTTTTTTACTTTATNNTTTTTTTTTTTTTTTTTTTTTTTTTTTTACATTATGATATTCTTCCTATATACCAAAAAAGAATTTTCTCTAACAAACAGAAACTGCATGCAAAATTCACTGCAATTTCCATTCTCTACTTCTATTTTCCTTTTCTAAGTATGGAAACATAGGATTCACTCAAGCAGACAGTAGGTAGAATTGTCCCTTTGTGAACTTTAAAATGGATGAAGTGAGAATGTCTAGGCTGATGATTACTGAGAAATAATTAACAAATCCAATTCACTATGGCTTTGTCCACAGTAGGATGTTACCTTAAACACAGTGCAGTTTCTCTTACAGCATCATGTGTCCATGCTGAACTGAATTCTGTGTTGCATCACTAAGGACTACTTACTGTAGTGAATGCTTGTTGTGGTGAGCTGGGTTGCACTCAAGGTTTCTTTGGGTTGATTGCTTATAATGCACTGGAGTTTTTATTTCTTCCCACCTGGCTCACTACCCATGTCCTGCTTTACTCCAGGATCATCCTGAGTAGAGGTAGATGCTGCATACATGTTGGCGGTTAGCCAAGAGTGCTGCTTTTGTGGTGGAGGTTGTAAGAAAGTCGGTTATAATAATCGATTAGTTTTGAAGAGTCTGTCAAGGCTCTGGTGGCCTCCAGTTCGTATATGACTGAGCCTACTTGGATATGAATCGTTATGGGATGGACAGGTACAGGTCACTACCCACATAAACGAAAGAGAGAAAGCACACCTGGACCTGGCCTCGGGAATGAATCAGCACAAAGGACCACAAAGGATATAGCAGGAGACAAAGAAACTCAACAGGATTCTTGATCAGTGCCCTCATACGTGCTCAGGGCTGTGGCTTTGCAAGTGACATTGCCACCAAATCCAGGAGTGAATTCTTTTTTCTCTCTCAGATGGTGCACAGTGCCACAACAGAGGCCTGAGGTAACTGGGTTAAAAAAAAAAAAAAAAACACCAAAANGAGAGAGGCAAAGGGGAATGGCAGAAGATGAAAACTTAGGGAATAGGAGCAAAAACTAGAGAAATTAAGGGTGAGGGATTGAAGAATTAGGGATGAGAGGCAAAAAAAAAAAAAAACAGCAAAAAAAAAAGTCAGTAGCCTCACCTATGCCATAGTGTCCTGCTGGGCCTGGGCCTGCTGCAAAGCACTGTGTCTCCTCAGCTGTGAACAATACCAAAGAAACGGCTTCAGGATCCTGTGGAGGCTGGAGGAGGAAACTGATCCGGTAAGTATTGCATGCCAAATTGCACAATAACTTCACAGGAGGGTTTAAACTACTTTTTCTGGAGCATCGCTCCATCACTCAGGTAGCAGCCTTTCCCTTGCCATTTAACTTAGCCATTCTCAAACTTATATCATAAGACTCCTGTTTTATTTATTTTCTGTGAGCTCCTCGTCCACACAGATGCGCTGTCACTCACTGAGCACCTCTAAACTTCTGCACTCCAGCTGCTGTCCCTCCATCCTTTCTTTTCTCTTTCACCCAGAGTATCAGCCTTTACTGTCGGTATCCCCTACCCCGCTCTCCCTGGTCCTTTCTCAGCTAGCCTTGCCTACTTACCAGTCCAGCTGTACTGAAGGACTTCTCAGAAACTGTACTGTTTCAGCTCCCTGATACCTCCACATATTCTCCTTCCCCTTGTTCTCTGTGCTCTCTACCCTCTGTGTAAAAGACCCATTTCATGAGGAATATCATCAAGTTATCTTAGTTGCCCAGACCAGTTATCCTCTCTGTCCAAATCTTTGCGACTCTACCTTGCCCTATTTGGAAAGGCTGGAGATCTCCAGAAGGAGAGTGCTGACCCTGCTCGTGGTGCCAATGTCACCATGGAGCACTCTGCCTGCTGCCTGCCTTGGAGGCCCTGGGGCTGTGGGGAAGGCATGAAGCAGCCCAGCCCGGTTAGACACAGTAAGAAGCCGTCTGTCCCAGCTGAGCTGAAGTCATGGCACGGCTCCATGCTCCCTGGAGCTCCGCTCCTCATGTTAGGTGCAAGGGGAGATAGTTTGAAGGCTGAAGGGAGCCATGTGTTCGGGGATGGGCACAGACATAGAGAATGGATGGTGTTGTATGGGACTGCTTCCTCCTGCTGCTGCCTGCACCCCTGCCCGTGCGACATCCTTCAGCTTAGCAAGTGTTGGTTTGCCTTCCTCCCAGTCAGTGACTGTCACATCTGTGCTGCTGACTCGTGTTTTGTAGTTTGTCCAGTACCTGACTCCACAATTACAAGAGCTCTTGATCACACTTTTTGATGCTTTTGCTTTTTTTTTCTTCATTCTTGTTCCCCTCAATGAAATGTCCTCTTCTCATCAGTCTTGCTTTAAAGCTTTAATGATATATTTCTTTGCTGTGCCGAGTCCCAGCCATGATTCACACTTTTCTGCCTCCTTTCTCAGCTGATTTGATCTCCTCTCATTTCCTCCTCGCTAATCACAGCCTTCCCCAGCTTTGGTTATGCTGCCCCCCTGCTCCAGACCTTAGTCATGCTCAGAGTGTTTATTCATCCTAAAGCAGTCTCAAATATAAAACTGTGCTGTCGCGGAGTGTCGTTAGTGTGCTCAGTCTTCACTCAGGGTGAAGTACACAAAGAATTTTGAACTGTGTTGCTGTTCTACATCTTCTGTGTAGTAGAATGAGCTTGTGTAGATCTAAAATCTGCTATAGAATTTTCTTAGCTTTGCAGTATTTTACAGTAATTTTCAGAAGCCATAAAAAGAGTGAAAATAGTGTGTAAGAGGGAGGTTTGGCACAAAAAGTGCAAGTAAAGGAGGTGTTGGGTTGTTGGTTTTGGGGTTTTTTTCTCCCCTTTAAGGAAATGCTCCTCTAACACTCGTGGATGAAGCTTATTGATAGGTAACCTCGCAGTGCATTATCACAGTTTGCCTGTTGTCTTTATAAATGAGGCCCTTAAGTCTCCCAGGAATTTATTAAGGAGTAATATCCTTCAGCATAAGGACAGCTAGTTTCCCATGTATGCAGTTAAATATGTAATGCGTATTAGTTTTTTCTTTAAAAACAAAAACAAACAAAAACCAACAAACAATCAAAAGCAGAACCCTTTATACTCAAATTCCCTCTCCAACAGTGTCTGACCATTTCAAGTTTTGAAACAATAGCAACCAAGTTACCCCATTATGTATGTCTCAGAAAAGCCTACAACAGCATATGTAGTATGTGGAAGTAATTTGGAAGGCATCTTGCAGTTTTGAAGGGCACACGGTGAAAGAGAAACTGGGAGGAAAGAATCTAAATGTGGTCAGGAGGGAAGAAACTAGTTAGCAGTATTAAAATAGGCTTTGTAATGAGTAGGGTGACTAGTAACATCTTTATTTTTTCTCATTTCTCTTAGCACATAAAAAAGCTGAAGCCCATATGAAGAGGGTAATTAGTAGCTAAAAGATAGCCATCAGATTTCAGAAGATAAATGAAAGGTGGATCTGAACCTTGAAATTGTCAGCTCAGCAAAGGCAGAGTGGTGAAAGGAGGGTTTCTTAGAGAACCCCCAGAAGATTGTGATGGATTGTGCGTTTCTGGAAGGGGACAAGAAACAGGCAATACAAAGGTGCTAAACATAAACAGTTCTAACTAAACACTGGTCAAGCATTTTACCTCCAACACCCTGCAAAACTTAGAAGATGTTTCATATTGAGACCACTATGTTAGTTGAGCTGAAATGTTTCCCAACTAGTCAGATTCTTGTGTATATCATCTAGAGGAGCACTCTGTGCAAGATTTGCTTTGTTTTTAAGGTCATTATTTTTCACTGAAAAAAATTCACCGTCAGCTAAATCAGAAAAAAAATCCATTTGTCTAAACACCTGTCTGAAAAATTAATTGAACACATGACTATTGTAAAACTCATCTCCTCACAGCTTTTTAAAAATAAAATGAAACTAAACATATATTTTTGATTGCAAATTTTTTGCTAGGCTAGAGCTACTTTTCCACAGCGTGAAAGGAGCTCAAGCGTCTTGTAGGAGAGCACTTTAGAGGAAGACATTCTCCGGGACTCACAAAAGCATCTCTATTTCATGTTTCCATCTGCCCTCCAGGATTTTTTCCCATAACGTGCATGAAGCATTGATGCATACCATACAGTCATAAGACTATTTTTATTCCATCTTTTTTGTCACCATCTTCCTTCCACCTTTCTGGAAGCCTGCCCTACTAGCAGTTTGCAGCTGTTCAAGGCAAAGTCTTGCATGTGTTTTTCTCACATCACTTAATGTAAGCTTGAAATCAGGGAAGCAGAGTCTACTGAGTTACTTTTTAAAAAAAGGAGAACTTGTAAGTGGCCTGGTATCTTAGACTGTGGAGAATAAAATTTATATTTCAGGACATCAGGGTCTTTCATCATAGATCACCCAGTGCTGGTGAATGCTTCCTGTGGTAAACTGTGTCCAGCAAGACTGAGAAAGTCTTAAGCCAGTATGTTTGGGAGGTGGAGCTGGGACAGAGTGGGGGAACACGTACGCATTTCACAACCTGCTTCTGTGAGCAGAGAATAGCAAGGAATCCTACCCCTGTCCCTTGACATGACATGGAGAAACCTTGTGCTATGTCAGCCTTCCTGGTTTGGTTGTCTTGCCAACAAGAAGATGATTACTTTGTGATTTAATGGTAAAGTTGTTTGGTGACCACAACCATGTCGCTTGTTACAACATTTCATCAGGCTGTGACAGGAGCTCCCAGAATGGTTTTCTGTTGGTGCAGCTCCAGGACAGAATCTGTGTGGACTTCTAGCAGAGTCTGGCTTTGCTGCCTGAAACTGGTCCAGTCATTGCTGCCGGTCACTTGAATCCGAATATTGTAATCCAGGTGGCTATTCTGTATACTAACTGCCTGGCTTATCTCCCACTGCAGTGTTCAGTTGTGTAGCTCTAAATTATGCATGGCTGCTTTTAGTTGTTCACTAATCTGGCATCAAATCTCAGAATTCTTATGGATTGAGATGTGCATCCCAAATTGCATAGCATGGCATCACAGTGCTCTGAGCAGAATACTCAACATGCCAAATGGGAAATGAGAACAAATGGGGAGCTATGTACTTAGCTCATTCACAAGTATGCTCTCGTAGCAACAGGGCTTGTGGGCACTCTGAGAAGTCAGAGTAAGTTGTTTGGGTGTGTGCACAGACAAAGCTGATACATGAAGAGTCAGAAGTATGTGCTGTGCAGCTTCAGAAAGGCTCGCTGGTTACAGCTTTGAAGAGGGATTTGCTTTGGTATTACCCTAAATATTCTGCATTTTCAGTTATCCTTCCCCAAGGCTTTTGTGTTTTAGCTCATAAGGTCATTGATACCGTCATCCACCATCACAGCTGTAGCAGTAGTAGCAAAAGCAATCATGGCTAAGTGTAACACGTTCTATTTACTGTAAAGCTACAATAATCTATGAAGTATTTTCTTTTCAGATAGAACAGCAGTTCCTTGACTGTAGGTTGTATTGGAAGTCAGTGACTGCTTGGAAATTGGCCACTCTTTCTTACTTGTTGCCTGTCTTTGAGGGCTAGGATAAGAGGCAGAGGAAACAGGGCAGCCAGGATCAGCATTTTAGTTGGAATAGCTCCAATAAATAATATGAAAATCCAAGGTTACCAAAAAGCAGCGCTAAACCCTGTCACAGCTTTTGCCCCCAGGCAATGTTGCTCAGGCAGTGTGACTCGGGGCAGGACTGGGCTTCTGCTACAGGCTTTGCATGACTGCATGGTTGCCACCTATACCCAGGATGTGCTGTATGTACTGGGGAGACTAAACCCTGTCTCTCAGTCACTTTGTATCTGTCCTGCATGAGTTGCCCTTCTGTTCCAAAATTGATCTTCCCAACCATCTAGTGTAGCATCATGAGGGAAATTAGCTCCTGTGAAAGGCCTTGTCTTGGTACAGTTCTTGCAGCTTCTATGAGGTATTGAGATTTTTTTCAACCACCAACTTGCCCCTCTTATTTGAGCTTGTGTTAACCAGCAGAAACTCTTTAACTTGAATGATAGCTGAAACTGTTAAAAACATCTTTAGTTATGATTTGTTAGGTGACTGTCTCAAAAAGCAAAACTTGTAACTTTCATCTAATTTGTCTAATCTGTTTGTGCTCTGCAATCTAATTACATTGTCTAAATGGTACATGCTCAAATATTCAGGTTCAGAAAAATCTTCTGAAATGCAAGCATGTAAAATCATGGTTTCAGGGGTGGTCTGGGCCAGGCAGGCCTGTACCAGGCAAATCTGAAATGCGTATTTAGTTGGTAGATGCTATAATAAAGCATAGAATTGGTAGCCACCTGCATAGGAATGGTAATTTGAGAAGAGTAAAAGAAGCATTTGTAAGGAAGTCCTGTCTTGGGGAACTGAAGTTCTTGGGAGGCATCAGCAAGAAGTAAAGATGTTCTGGTTCGAAAATCAAAGTGAACTTTATCAAAAAGGCTTTTTAAGGAAACTAAGAAGCCATAATGTAAGAGGGGAGGTCTTTGCACAAGTAAATGACAATTTAAGAGGTAGGATCAAAGGGTAGAAGTAGGAGGTCAATTCTCAGTTAAAGGAGGGTCCCAGTTAAGTTCCACAGAGATCTATGGAACGTGTTAGTGAATGGTATCAGGGAGGGAATGAGCAGTTGGGTGAGCAACTTTGCTGTGAAGAAGAGAGCCAGCTGTGGAGAACATTGGAAGGACATTAAAGTGCTGAGCTGAGGACTGTGCAACAACATGAGTGATAAAATTCAGTGTAGATAAATGATGATAACTGAGAAGGATAACTTGGCAGAACAATCCTCATTATATATTAGATTATGAGTTTGGGCTGAGTATTACCATTGAGGAGTAAGATTTGGGAATTGTGATTGGCGGTCCTGTGAGAACTCATTGGTCACTAAAACACAACTCAAATATTAGAGTGAAAAAGTACAGAATAAATTTTGAGAATGTCATTACAAGAGTGTACGTTCCGGTTGCTTCCAAGTGCTGTGCGTATTTCTGGAGCCTTCAGAGGTTTATTAGAACTGGAAGAAGCTTACAGAAGGTTGGTAAGGATGATGAGCTACATGGAGTGGCTTCCATTAAAGAACATTTCTGTAAATTGGAACTTTGGTCTGGGAAAGGAATTAATTGAGAGCAATGCTGTGGAGGTCTGCAGAGGAAGGAAGATGAAGACTAACCACTGCCTTTCAAAACAAACGCATACACAATTAGGAGGGAAGGCAGATTCAGAGCCTTCAAAAAGAAGAGGTTCTCCATTAACTCAGTAGTGGAGGGAGCTGTGGGATGACTTGTCAAATATATGCTGCAGATATTATAAAAAATTATATGGTTTCCAGGAGAATCGTGGACTATTGCTTGGAAGGGTGATGTGCTAAAAGTTGCTATACTAACAGAAACCACATGTGGTTCAGAAAGTCCCCAGCATTAAAGGAGTTGGTGGTCAGAAGTGAATCAGAGAAATATCACACGTCTGTCACCTGTTCTGTACTTCTGGCTATTACTGAAGACAGAATACTGGCTTAGATGTACCGCTAATCTCACCTGCACACCCATGCTCATTTTAAGGTGTCTTGTGACAAAGGAAAATACTTTTCCTTAAAAGTACCAATTAGTTCCTGACCATGTTAGTGTATAATCTCATGCACCTTTAGGTTGTGTGTTTGTGCTTACATTTGCATCTACAAGATTTGCTTTTGCATTTTATTATAAAAACGGCATGGCCATATATGCAGATTAAATAGTAACCAAAGTTTGTTTTCACAGAAGCATCATCACTTTAAAAACGGGTGCAGATTATTCTAGAGGAGGAGGAGTGGTGTTGGTAGTGATGGTGTGATTCCAAAACGCATGAAAACACTTCCGCAGGTTTTAAAAATTCTAACAGTAATTACACTAACAATGTTATTTGTATCAGAGTCTCTCCAAAGTTTTTAGAAAAATATCTCTGCAGTGCCATAGAGATTCTTAAAAAGCCCATAAAACCACAATCGTCAGATGGGTTAGCTCTAGGCAGCTCTTGTTTCCTTTAATTTAGTGTATAACCAGGAATCCTTTGGAACATTTAGTAACCAAAACTGGGTTCTCAAGATTTAAAGTGGACCTAAGTAATCTGAAACACGGAAAGCCCACAAAGAGATGCTGGATGGTATTGTGATTTTTTTTTTCCTTTAAATTACAGACTATTAGGTCATGCTAAAATAAACATTAGAAACTTCATGTTCTACTTTTCCAGAAACTTAAGGGGGAAAAAAAAGGCAAGATAGAATTTTTCTTCTATATTCTGAAAAAAAAGTTATGTAATCCTCTTTCTAGTGTAGCATATTATAAGAATGAGTTACTTTCTAAAATTATAAAGCTGGTTGTCCAAATTTCATGGCTGTAGTACAGCTCTCAGAATTCCATAGAGTTATGACCATGAGAAAAAACAAATTGAACTTAATCGTAATATCTACCTATTTTTGTATGATGGTTACTGTCCCACAGGAATCTGGTAGATTTTTTCCTCCAAGTGCTTGCTTTATTAATTAATAAAAGATATGTATATAGAACAGATGTCTACTACTGAAATCTGTGTATTTACTGGCCACAAGAAAAGAAATGTGTTTAATAATTTTAGTGCATTTATTTCCATTGCTACCCAAATTTCAGACTAGTTTGAAAGGATTGGGATTTTTTCCTCCTCAAATGCCTGCAGTTTCAGTAGGTTTCTCTGTTTCGTGGATGTTTGAAAAAAAACCCAAACCAGCAAAGCTTTAAATAAAATCTAGTATTGATGAATCTTGTATTTTTCTATCTTCTATATAATATTCTTTGCAGCATAATCATCATTCTGCACACAGTAGATATTAGTAATGTGCTGTCACTAACAGTAGACTACAATGGTTGCCTGGTTTTGGTTTCAGTGCTTATGTTATTTCATTGTGTTCTAGATGTTAGGCTGTTTCCCTGAGGGTTGAACTCTTATGTGTTATTATCTCCAAGTCATTCTTATGTTTATACCTGAGATTGCTGGAGAGATATTTGCACTGTTTTGCCCACATCATTCCATTTTCCTGCAGCAGCTTTTGCAGGCAGTTCTGCTGCTGCATGCTTGGATTTGGGGATTTGGTTGTGTCTTTCTGCAGCCTATGAATGCTCTCACTGCTGTCCTACCATGCTCCCTCAGCCACCCCTCTACACTGTAGACTAGAGCTTGAATCCTTGCAGCAGGATTTCCCTGAATTCAGCTGCCTGCTATAAGCAGGTCTTGAAGTTCAAGATAAGATAAATACAGCCTTGTATATGTTTTTAAAGCCCACGCAGCAAAACTGTCTGTTCTTTTGTGATTAGTTTATATGTGTGTGTGCTCCCTTTACATGAAGCACCACTGTACAGTAGGGCCAGTGCCTACATCTTTGAATGGTTATTTGCAGTAACTGTTGTCTGAAAATGCAGAAGTGGCGTCACCCACCTCTCAATGCCATCTTGTCCCACGGGGGCCTCAGTGTTGGACCCCTTTGTGTTTACACATCTGTCTGTCAGCTTATGAGAGAAGAGGAGCTGTAAAACCCTGGCTGATTCCCAGCTGCTGTCAAGTAGGGTACCTGCCAGCTCTCCCCTCTCTCTGCCTGTCATACAAAAGGCCACAATGCCAGAGACAGGGCTCTGGGGGCCAAGATCTGTCCCTCCTGCCATTTTTATAAATGTGCCTTATATTTAGACAATTGTGCCCGGTGTCTGTACATGTTGCTTGCTGTTCAAATCTCTTCCAAATTACACAAAAAAGCAGACAGAAAATTAAATTTCACTTTGTGAAAGTGCAGGTGCGAGCCTCTCGTGGCCTAGGCAGACTTCATGGTCAAACCCACTTTCTGGTTGTCTCACCCCAGCAATGCCCATTTTTCCTTTCTGTCCTCCAGCATCAATGCCTCAGCTTGAGTTTCTAGATGTAGGAGAACCACAGAGAGACCTTTGTTGCCCCTTTCCCCCTCCAACCCCATTCAGCCAAGAACAAATGGGGCAGCATCTTCTACCAAAGCCAGGATTCTCTTTCTAAGTATGGGCAAAGGTGAGCAGGCTCCCTCAGCTGTCTCTTTTAAAGAGTGACATGCTGTTCAAACAAATTTGTATCAAATGCCCTGCCAAGCACAAGCAGGGATGTAGATCCCTGCATCAGTCGGAAGGCTTGATTTTAATTCAACTTGGAGAAAGACATCCCTAAAGTCATCAATACTTCAACATCATTGCATGGATTTTTCTTACCTGCTTGACTGTTTCCATTGGTGGGATCAGCTTCTCCATCTGAGATTCTCCCTTACAGAAAGTTAATTTTCTGTAAGAGGGACCTCTGAAAGTCACAGGTGGGCAGCTACATCTTCTGCTGCCTGCAGCTACTCTGAGTGAAGCTTCTGCTGCAAAAAATCCAGCGTTTTTCTACAAAGCCGGTCAGACCTCCTGCTCTCTCTCTGAGGTCCATACAAGTGTGCAGTAGGCACGCTGATCCTTGTTGATACAAGAAGGGTGTCTGCGCCTTGCAGGGCTGCAGGTCCTAGCATGCTGTCCTGGAGCAGTGCAGGCACTTTGCCACTTATGCCCTCAGCCCCTTCCAACAGCAGGAGGATTAAATCTGCTCCCCCACAAAATGGAGCTGCCTAGTGAGAGGCTTGTGTGCAAGCCCACAGCAAAAGGAAAGCCAGAGAAGGCTACATGGTGCTCCTTCTTTGATTGCCTTAATGTGGGGTTAGATTCCTTCATCTTCAGGATCTCTGGTAACATTTGTGCCAATTATTTTAACAGCCCCAGCTGAAAGGGGCAGATATGGTGAAGTTTGTAGTTGGAGTCATAGAACAGTTTGGGTTGGAAGGGACTTTAAAGATCATCTAGTACCATCCTGCATGCCATGGGCAGGGACACCTTCCACTAGACGAGGTTGCTCGTAGGTCCATCCAACCTGGCCTTGAACACTTCCAGGGATGGGGCATCCACAGCTTCTCTGGGCAACCTGTTCCAGTGACTGCCTCTCTACAAATGGAGGTGCTGTCTCACAGTCACTTTGGCTCTTCTGAGCTCCATCAGCTGTGTCTTGCTGATGCTTTCACCAGTTCAGCTCCCCCAGCTATCCCTGATTGCTCCAACAGAGCAGGTTTCATTTGTCAGTACTTTTTAGTCAGGTGACTGCTTGTCAGTGCTTTTTAGACTATTAGTCACCTGGTGCAGAAAAGAGGAAAAATCATTACTTACATTACACTACAGTAATGGTGGCTCTTCCAGGTACATTTGCAATAGAGGCACCAAAAGTCATCTATTGTCCTTCAGTCTGAGTCTTTACTGTTGGCAAACCTGAGAGAGGTTGGACTGGGGCATCCTGAAATTAGTTCGCTCCATCACCACCCTGAATGGCAGCTCCTTGCTTCCTTGAGCTACGCTTGTTTATCCTCTTTCTTCCTCATCTAGGATGCCGATCTGTGTTTCAGCTTTCCAAACCTCTCACCACACTTCCAACTAGGATATCGACCCTTGCCCATGTGTTTCTCTCCTGTGACCCTGCTCCCTTTCATGAGCTACAGCAATCCTTGCCAGCTCAATTCACATCAGCACCTAAACCCTTGAGATGGGAGCACAGGTTTGGGAGCAGCAGGGGAGAGGGAGGTTGCCACTCGCCAAAGCAGTGCGTTGATGGCAGCAGCACGTGCAGTTGGATTTGTGCCAGTGTGAGTGAAGAGCAGAGGTGGGAGCTGCCACTGCTGCTGGCCGTGTTAGGTGGGGCGATGGAGAGCGTGGCACTGCTGGGGAGTCCTCTGCCTTGTGCAGAGTTGGGAGGGTTCACAGGCACAGCCTGGATGGACATAACTGTCTTCAGAGGACTTGGTCCTGTCCGTGTGAGTACGTGCTCACCTGGGATCTGTGCGGACAGCACTTCTTAAAGAATCACAGTTTCCATAGGGTAAGTAACCGCTTTTCATTTTGTTTCCTTAAAGAAGTATTTAAAATCCACGATGGCTCTAATACTATTAACTCCTTATTGAGTTCTACCATTATTATGATTCTAATATTTCTAGGACCCTTCCTTTGGTTTAAAACTGATTGATTTAGGGAACTGAAGCTATATAAAAGGCAAAATGACAAGTACTGTGTTCTCATTATTGATCTTTCATTTTGAAAGAAATGACCATGAAACTGTTGTTTTCCTTTACTGTGTTTGAGCCCTCTTAAGTATGAAATGCAAGTTAGGAGGAGGATTATTGGTTATATTTTTGGATTGTCTTCATTATCCTTTTAGTTGAGATATCAAATGTTTTAAAATATTTTTAAGTGTAACTATTTTCTCAGATTTTTAAATAGGAACTGTGAATTTTGAAAAAAAAGTGTCACTCTTTCTTAATATCAAAAAGGAATAGATTATTTTGTATTTATATTTTATATTATTTATCTTCCATATAAGGGTTTGGGGGCACTTCTTTTTTCCTCCCTTTTTATGGTTGAAATTCAAATATTATCTAACCTGGAATTATCAGGGTGTTTGGAGAGTTAGCAAAATTAGTGCCTCACAAATTCTGGAAGATCTGGTAAATTGTAAGAATTCTAAGAATTCTGACAAATTAGGGAAGTCATATTTTGTTACTACTACCCAAGAGAGCTCTGGCCATGTGCATGTGACAATGCATTTTGCAGTGTGATGCTTCTCTGCTTCATGTGGAGAATAATTTGAACTTTGTTATTCATTAAAAATTCTTCCTACCTCATCTAGGTGAAAAGCTTAGTAACACTATGACTATAAGCAGTTACAAGGAGAACAGTACATCTTTGTCCAGTATTCTGCCTCAGGGATTTTCTAACACCAAAAGCTTCTGAGAAAGGTGGCCTAGGAATCAGAGCATTGTCATGGACAACTTTTGCATTCTGCACATAAGGAAAAGTCTTCTATCCAATAGCGTGTTTATTGTTGCAAAGCATAGGAATTATTTTATCTTTCCACTTAATCCTGTCAAATGTAGTAAACGTTTTCATTATTCATACAAACGCAGCCCCTTTTGTATGGATGTTGTTGAGCTTTTTACGTAATAATGGCCCTGCAGAAATTGAGATCCCACTAATTGTAGGTGTAGCACTGCCCTCACCTGATCCACTGAATTGTGATTTTGCTGTATTGGTAAGGTAATGAATGAATAAGAGTACCTGACTGTCCTCCTTCATTCTCCTCAGCATTTTAGCTACCTCTCGTGTTTATCTTGTTTATTTACCTGTTCCAGTTGCTTTGTCTTCCCCTGATTGAATAGTCTTTCCATGTCTCTAGTGGCCTGTCTCTGAGGGCATCTGCTTTTTGCTAGAGCAGCTTTAGATACGTGGTGAGCATTGAGGACTATAAACATTTAAGAGAAAATGTTGAATGCCACTGAGAGGACTTTATAGTATTTTAGACAGGATTTGTTGGGGGTTTTTTTTCCAAGCAGGAAATAGTCTGTAAATATGAATAGTGAAGGAACTAAGTCCATGAGGACTTAGTCCATTACATCTATGTGTCTGTCTTAAATATTGCCTACTTACTGTGAACTACATTAGTAGAAACATCTGGGGAATGAAGCTCTTCCTTTCCTCTGTGATACTGGAAGATGTTGAGATGGGCATTGCAGGGTAACTGCTTTATAAGGGTCTTGCTGGGAGAGGAGGTAAGGAGTCATAAGCATTTTCTCCTTTAAACAAGGGGATTTGGGGACCCCAAAAAATGGAGGTGAGGGTTGTGCTCATTAGTTGAAAACAGAACTTTTTCTTTGGGTACTGGAGCTGTTTCTGCCTCCTGCCTGTATGTACAAAGCCCCACATAAATGTTCCTCAGCCATCAGAGAACTTCAGTTGGTTGCTCTGAAGCACTTTTGACAGTAATAGGTGTTCAGGGACACCTGTTTGCTCACATTCGTGCTCACCAAAAGAGCGTGCCGGGGCTGTGCAGAGCTGAACTCGGTATCAAAAGGAAGAATGATTTCTGGAATGAGTGGGAAGCCAGAAGGGGAAATGGCTTGTGTGCGGGGAAATGTTACATTACTAGAGGGCTCCTGCCAAACAGCTTCAGCCTGCTCTGGGGTATGTGCACTGTGTAGGGCTTTGCCCTTACACATCTGGAAGAATTGGACGGGATAAACCTCCCCATTCCAACGAGGCACTGAACGTGTTTTCTGGGTATACCTGTGTCATCCAGGAGGCCTTCTAGCAAGAAAAGGAAGACCTGCTGCAAATTTACAAAAGGATGATGACAGGGGAAAGGGAGATATAAGGGAAATTCCAAAAAAGGCCTCTCAGTTTGCTCAGGCATACCTAGACATGCCCTCTTTTGGGATTTACCTGTAGCATGTTAATCATTAAGAGGTTTTGTTATTTTTTTAAAATTAATTTTATTTTCCTTTGCAGGTCACCTTTTAAGCTGCTATTTCCTGTATAATTAAGCAGAATGAAGGCATTAGGTTCTAGTAAAGTTGGGCCTAATCCAGAATCTTCTCTTATTCAGTCATTTCTGAATAAGAAACTCAAGTCTGGGCCCAGCATTTCACATGTTTTGCTGTTACTTCTAAATTATTTGTGGTCTGTGGATTTTTTTTTTTTTAACTTTATGAAAACTCCTTTGCTTTTGTCTAATTTTATCTCTTTATGTGTCACTGTCCAACATAGCATTAGTTGAAATTATGTAAGTATACTGCGAATTGAAGTGCGTAATTGCTACTGATAATGCAAGAATGATTCCTCCAGTTTATAATTAACAGTGTATAATGTTCTGTGCATGGGTTGGATCTGTCCCTTTTAACTTTTCCTTTCCGATTCTTTCCAATCCCTGGTCTTGCTGCATCACAGCCTTTATGAATGTCCTGGTTTCGCTGGAGTCTAGTCTATTGTTCCTTTTGTTTTTCAGACCAGTAAAAATGGGAAGTACTGGATTCTGGTTTCCTCCAAGAAGAGTCAGCGGAACTGGTTAAGACCAAAATCTGAGGACTTTAGTGGGCAAACATCAGGTGTGCATTGAACAGAGGCTGCTTTAATCCTGCTTTAAGTATATGCTTCTTTAAAAATAGTATTATATATAAGCTTTTGTGTGTTATATTTGATACTGCGTATAATCATTCATCCTGCAGTTGTGAAAGCACCAGTAAGAATGTGGATTTTAAATGATAATATGTTGAGACACAAGCAGGCAATATTACTCATAAAATTCTTTCAGCTGGTCTGTGGAAAATTTAATATTTGAGGATCAGTGGTTTTTTAAAGTTTTGTCTCCATTGCTCAGTCTCTATATCCACACCAAAAAAAGAGGAAAAAAAGTGGTTATTTGCTATTCAGAGATCAATACTGACGTTCTTAATTGCCTCACCTATTGAGAAATGGTACTGAGATAATAGTGCATACGTGTTTTTTAATAAAATTGAGATTGGATCCACACTATATTTATTCTAATGATGCATTTTTAAGGACACTTAAACACAGTTCAAAGTCAGCTTAATTAGTTTTGACCGTAGAGGAACAAAACCCAAATTCTTCGTTCCTTTGAATGTTCTAACTGGAACAGCAGCTAGGTTACCTGAAGTTTTGGGGAAGACAACAGTAATGTCATATTGGCCTGAATATAGGATGGCTTTCAGCCTGAGGTGTGATCTTTGCATTGAGAAAAGGAGTGAGAAGTTGTCAGATGTTAACAGTTAAGCTTAATATGCTGTTTCACAACAAATGCTGCTTCTGACATCACCTCAGACTCTGCAGAGCACCCTTCTGCATGGCCTAATATCCTGCATCTCCCCAGCCTGATGCACATTCAGTTCTCCCCACCCACCCCAGTGTTACCAGCTTACCCCTATCCTCATGTCCTTAGATATTCCCAATGCCTATGCAGCACTCCCCGAGCCTCCCTGGCCCTATAGCCCCATCCTGGTTCTGTCCACTCTCCCTCCCTGTGGCAGCTCATCCTCCTTCCCTGTATCTTTCCTGCTGTCTCCGCTTCCCTTGTCACTGTCTGGGCACAGAGTCCACTTGCTGCTGAGCTCTGGACCCAGCATGGTCAAAGTAGCCCCAGACCTGTGCAGCAGCCTGTGGAGGCTGTTCCCTTGCCCTTTCTGCTAATTCTGCCTGCCCTGTCTCAGGCAAGGTGTGGATTTGGCAGGGGGGCCAGAGGGGCTGGACCCCTTCTACCCCGTTGGGGCTGTAAGTGCCCTGGCCATGCAGTGAGGGCTGTAATTGCTGTGCTCTCAGCTCTGTGTCATGGGTCTCATGCAGGTGCCTGTGTGGTATAAAACTGGCCTGTGCAAGTGTAGATCAGGTTGGATTTTTTTTCTCCCCCCTGAACTTCATTTGTCAGGAGAGATCAGACTAAAACAAAATTTCATTCTACATTCAGGCCAATATGCGTTGAAGACCAATGTATTCATTAACAGAAGAGCAAAATTAATTTTACTACCAGATTCTGATTAAAGCTTATATTGAAAAAAAAAATAACTTTCAATCCAGAGATATATCACAACTTTGATGTGAATCAGACCCTCCTTTTGATTACATTGGTGGTTTCATTGAAGTCTTTGGAACTGGTCTTCATTTACTTTTATTGAAGAAAATTATTGCTCCCAGGTCTCCAAACAACTGTTCCTTATGAACTAGAATTAGTGAACTAGAGTGTTGATTATGAGACAAAAAATAAAATTAAGCTGATACTTTGAAGACCTGTACATTTTCCCACTCATGGAACTGATGTCTCCAGGCTTCATCCCACGAGTGGGAATGAGTTTGAGACAAATCTGAAATCAAAAGAGTCCTTAAAGAAACGCCTTTTCTGTCACTGGGTATCTTTAAAAGAAGTTAGTGTTTCCTCATGAAATTTAAGGGAATAAAGGTGGTCTTACAAAACTGCTTGTTTAAAGAAGGTAGCATAGTTTAACCTGTCATTCTTCAGGGTTGAAAGGAAGCAGATTTCCATCTTGGTGTGCCAGTATTTGTCTCTTCCGCTGAAGACAAGGGAAAGTTATGGGGAGGAGGGAGGAAAAGACTTAGACAAAGACATACTCTGTGTACACATTTCAAATGGAGATCTCAGTCTGAGGATTTCTTAAAATGCAGCTATTAAAGAGGCACTTCCCATTCTTCCTCTCCCTGCTTCTCCTGTCCTGCCATACATTGAGGAAAACACAGGCTCTCCTTCCTTCTCACTTTTTTCCAGGACCGCGCTGGGGCACTTGCAAGGACCGTGTAGTTTTCCCCCCAGCACACCTGGGTGCTGCTCTCTGCTCCTCTCTGGAGCAGTTGGCTCCCTCCATCTCTGCTGAGCCTCAGCAGGGGTGAGAGGACAGCTAAGGCCAGGCCCCGGCTCCCTCCCAGTTACCCGGCCTCCCTCACTGCCAGCAGGGAAGAGCCCGGTTTGTTTTCCGGGGAGGTGGCGTTGGGCTGGAGCAGCTGCAGCCTGGTGGTGCCTGCCCGGCTCCAGCTGCCCAGCTCCACCTGTCCCAGCAGCTGTGGCTCCCCCGGCCCTGCTGCCGGGGCTGTGGCGCTGCCTGGATGCCGAGCCCTGGCCCGGCCACTGCCCGGCCCTGGTGCCGCCCGGCCTGGCCGCCTCTTGCGCAGCTGCCCCGGCAGAGACCAGAGGGGACAGCAGCTGCCAGCCACGACACCGGGGCTGGGAGTGGCTGATAGCACTTTCAAGGGAGAAAGGCTAAATTTTGGGGCGTCCCAAATGCTTGCATTGAGTGCTGTCCTGCTTCCTCCTTGTCCCCTCTGCTGCAGACCTCATGCTCCACCCTTCCCACGACAGCGAGCACAGGATTTTGGTATCTATAGTAGCAGTTGTGCTCCAAGGATGAAGCAAAGCTGTCAGCAAACCCTGACAGAGGAGGGCTGTTGAGTGCCCTGTGATGGCAGGTGCCCAGTTGCTACTATATGATACCAGATGATGAATTTAAAGCTGCTCACCCACAAGTCAGACACAAGGATCACGTCATGCACCTCCTGACAAAGCCTCCGGTTTAGTTCACATTTTGGTATGCCACAGGGGCAGGACTAGGAGCCTCTATCCTGAGCTAGCCTGAGTCTGAATGCTTACAGCCCTCATGTCTCACAGGATAGCATGAGGAGGGTGGGGGTCTCCAGCACTGGGCTGATCTAGCTAATCTACCCCTAATCCATGGGACTTCTGTCATTCATAGATCAAGCCTCTGTTAGCAGAGGACGAGTTTACAGGAGAATTTCACCTGGTGTTAGGCGTCATTGGCAGCGCATGCATTTTGCTAGAGTAGATGCGTAGATGTACAGTGATCACGGGGAAGGAGGTACATCCAAGAGGGAACACGAGCTTTGCCCTCCATACTGTCAGCATGGGTACTGCTGTGTTTGGTGCAGGTTTTCAAACATTTTGAGGCTTACAGACTTCCACTTTGATAGTTGTGTGTGTGTGTGCATGCGTGCATGTGTGTGTGGGGATGTCTGTGCAAACACCATAGGCGCAGCTGTAATTCCTTTGAAATCCAAAGCTGCCAAAAGGTGCCATCTTTGCCTGATGCCTCCCTTAATCTGACAGAAACTGCTGTTCTCCATCAGTGCTTGAGGGAAAGGTTGTGAGGTGTGATTTCAGGGCATATGTGGATCTGTTCATCCTGAGCAATGCGTTTTAAGAGTTGCAGCAAATAGTATAAAGAAACCTGTAGGTATTACATTAGACCAGCTGAACCTAACTTTATTTTTAAGTTTTATTCAGAAGCATCACATAGCAAGTAAACTTCAAAATCTAAGTTTAGTTACAAACTAGTTGTTTCTTATTTTTTTTTTCCAGTCCCCTTTTGCTTTCTTTTACGACCACATGAAACTTGAGAAGCCATCTAAAGCTAAATCATTTAGTGGAGTTGGGCAATTCCCAAGTGTCCAACAAGAAGGCCTGGTTTAGGCTGCGATGGCCACTGTCATTCCTGGTGATTTGTCAGAAGTAAGAGATACCCAGAAAGTCCCTTCAGGGAAACGTAAGCGTGGTGAAACCAAACCAAGAAAAAACTTTCCTTGCCAACTGTGTGACAAGGCCTTTAACAGTGTTGAGAAATTAAAGGTTCACTCATACTCTCACACAGGAGAGAGGCCCTACAAGTGCACACAACAAGACTGCACCAAGGCCTTTGTTTCTAAGTACAAATTACTAAGGTATTAAACTCTATTTATCTTTCAGATTATATTATCTATTTTATGTTGGCCGTGTTAAGCCGTGTAAAAGTATATATTTCTGTACGCCTTCAGCTGATTGCAGAGAGGATGTGTTAATTAAAGTAGCCATTGGATTGTTTCTAGAATTCTAAATTACCTAAGTTTGCAAGCTAATGTCTTTGATTTTGTTTCTTAATTTGTTTTCTGCTTTTGTTTTCTGTTTGTTTGTTTTTGTTTTGTTTTGTTTTCTTTTTAATGAGCGTAGAATTTTCATTTGTATAAGGAATTGTCACAAGAAAAAGAGTATGGACTGAAAGTTCTTTGGCTATGGACTTTTACACGAGTACTTTCATACTTGCCCATATACCCCTGTTACAGTAGCTAAAACCCACCAAAACTAAAGTGTCAATTTAAGAGAAATGGCTCGCGTTTTGCTATATTTAAATTTGTCAAACTGTCTTTGTAGTGTCATGCTTTCAGTTAAAAGGTTCTGTTGCAAAGCAGCCCTTAGTGTAGTATTTAGCTGCCATTAAAAAATGAGCACGTGTGTTTTTTGATCAAAATAATTACTTACAGAATATATCTGTGTTTAAAGGCATATGGCTACTCATTCTCCTGAGAAAACCCACAAGTGTAATTATTGTGAGAAAATGTTTCACCGAAAAGATCACCTAAAGAATCACCTACATACACACAATCCCAACAAAGAGGCCTTTAAGTGTGAAGAATGTGGAAAGAACTACAATACCAAGCTTGGGTTCAAACGTCACCTGGCTTTGCATGCTGCAACAAGTGGTGACCTCACCTGTAAGGTATGTTTGCAGACTTTTGAAAGCACAGGAGTGCTGCTGGAGCACCTAAAAACTCATGCAGGCAAGTCATCGGGTGGAGTGAAGGAGAAAAAGCACCAGTGTGAACACTGTGATCGTCGGTTCTACACCCGAAAGGATGTCCGCAGACACATGGTAGTGCACACTGGAAGAAAGGACTTCCTCTGTCAGTACTGTGCACAGAGATTCGGGCGGAAGGATCACCTCACGCGCCACATGAAGAAAAGTCACAACCAAGAACTTCTGAAGGTCAAAACAGAGCCAATGGACCTTCTAGATCCCTTTACCTGCAATGTTTCTGTGCCTATTAAGGATGAGCTGCTTCCAGTGATGTCTTTACCTTCCAGTGAACTGACATCAAAGCCATTTACAAACACTTTGCAATTAAATCTCTACAACACTCAGATTCAGTCCATGCAGAGTTCTGCATCTGCACACCAAATGGTTGCCACATCGTTACCATTGGGAATGCCTTGTCCAATAGATATGGAGTCTGTCCACCCTTCTCACCAGCTATCGTTGAAATATCCGCTCGGTACTACCTCATACGCAATTTCTATGCCTGAGAAAGAACAGCCATTGAAAGGGGAAATTGAAAGTTACTTAATGGAGTTGCAAAGTGGTATGCCTTCTTCATCCCAGGATTCTCAAGCATCTTCATCAAAACTAGGGCTGGATCCACAAGTAGGGCCACTAGATGATGGGTCTGGGGAAGTTTCCCTTTCCAAGGGCTCCGTTCCTATTAGCGAACCTCTAAACGCCCCATCATTGGACTTCTCTCAGCTGTTCAACTTCATACCTGTAAATGGCCCTCCCTATAATCCTTCTGTTTCAGTGGGAAACCTCGGAATGAGTTATACGCAAGAGGAGGCACATTCTTCTATGACTCAACTTCCACCACAAACCCAGGATCCACAAGATCCTAGCAATAGTATAGGTCTTGGGTCTCTGCACTCATTGTCAGCAGCTTTCACAAGCAGTCTAAGCACAACCACCACCCTACCACGATTTCATCAAGCTTTCCAATAGGATGTACAAAGCTGGCTTGTTAACTGTCTATTTGTAGAAATGCCTTAGGTGACCATTTTTAACTTAGTGCCTACTATAAGACATTATAAATCCTCTGCTTTTGTACAGTACCAATCTCATGAAGCCAGTAAGAAATTTAAATTAACTTTTTTTAAATGTTTTGAAAGTGTTTATTCTCAGCTGTGTTTACTTTGGTTTGTTGTTTTTTTTAAACAGTCTCATTGTATTGTTTTCATTTTCACTGCCAATTTACACATGTAAAATGTTCAGTAGAAAGTCATCCCAAGCAAACTGGCAACACTCATCCCGTTTTTAAAACCTTTTCAACCATACCAGCTATTCCGTTTTATTGATGTCAGTGGTAGAATTGCCATTTTTACCTTTTAATATATTTTACTATTTACAAATAATCCTTTTAAAAATATGTATCACGAAGATTCCTGAGATTTGGGAAAAAAATTCTCCAGTCCATTTCCAAACAGATCCTCTTCCCAAATGGTGACACATCTGACCTGTTCTATAATGACAAATCGAAATTTTTAAAATAAATATAGAATTCAGATTTTTCTGAAAACTTGTGTGTGTATATATAGAAGTCCATATATACACATGTACATATATATAGCATTTTGACTTGTATTGAAGTCATTATAAAAGTTGTTAAGAATTTTGCCATTTTCTGGCTTAAATTTTGGTGGCCTGTTATGGATAACAGAAGAAGAAAATATAGTTTAATTCTCTAAAATTAGGGCTGAACAGAATTTCGACAGAGAATCTCTGCTTGCCTAAATGACAAACGTTTCAAGTTGAATTTGGAACTGTGTTGTTGTGCTTTCGTGACTCTGGTATAGGGAAACAGGCAAAATTAATGGCTGATCTTGAAATATAAAAGTGTTGTAATGTAGTAATGCAGAATATTTTGTCGCAGTTTTTGTTTTAATTCTTAACTTGCTGTTTTTTCTCTTTAGTAGCATAGAAGGAGTACTGCATAGGAACCTTCCAGTAGTATATTCACGTTTGTAGGCATCAGTCTTCTCCCTGTTGCCACCGCCAAAGGGTGGATCAAGTCCAGCCAGAAAGTGTGTACTTATTTTCAGTTCAAAACTAGTGTGCAGTCAGAAAGTGAATGTAAATTTGCAACTACCAGTTTGTTTTGTTTTGTTTTGTTTTTATTGGAGTGATCTTTTCAGTTGTGTTACATGGTGTGTTATGTCCTCCTAAGCAACAAGTTAGATGTTAATCACACTTTCTACACCTGGGTACTTGGTTAGGGACTTTTTGCCCATTGCCAAGATTTAAAGACAGGACTCTTAGGAGTGAAGTAAAAGCATATTGCTTACACCACTTTTACCTAATGCAATATATTCTATTCCCCAATCCCTAATAACCAAAAGAGGAAAAAAAAAAACCTAAAAAAACAACCAACCCTGTGATGCATAAAAGCAAACTAGATTTGCTGTAATTCAACAATAACATTATTTTCCTTGTCATTTTTGTACAAGGAATTAAAAAATGGAAATCAAGTACATTAGTATCTCTCAAACAATAATGAGGATTCATACAAGGTTTTAAGTGGTTAAACTAAATATACTTCACAGAAACAGAAGTTGCTCCCATTTAAGGAGCTCATGCTCCAGATGTTTTATCAGTAGCTCCTACTGCTTTTTTTAATTCTAGGAGCAATATGCAGGTGTAGTTTTACTATTTTATACATATGTGTATTTAAATTTTATTACTGAAAGATAACATTTTTATAAATGTGTTTGTGTTCCAAAGGCATTAAAATAAGGATGTATTAATAAGGAAATTACCTTTTGAAATTCTGCAAACTACTCCTAGATTTTGGGTTTAGGAGCATGTTATCGCAAAGTGGGCATTTAGCTCTGCTTCACGACTGCTTCCTCTGGTTTCTGTGAAACAGATTGTTCGCTTACTTACATCTTTAGTTGAATGATTTGTTCAATATTGCTTTTTTTCCCTTCACCTTCCTAAAGGAAAGAAAAACACAGATGAACAGAGCACAAGCTGAACGCAACCGAATGTAACTCTAGTTTAAATCAGCAACCATAATGCATCTAAGAAAAATTTGGGTTTATTCACAATCCTTTCAGTCAATCTGAGATGAAGATAAACGGACTTAATTCCTCCAGGGAGTTATGTCCCACGTGGAGCCGAGCATCCGCAAGTCTCCCTGCAGCAGAGGAAAGCTGCGAGTGCTTGGCATCCTGCAGCTGGCCCAGCAGTGTGGCCAGCCAGCACTGCCCTCCCTGGGCAGCCCCTGGCACACCAATTTCCAGTCTGTAGCCACTTTTTATCAGCCCCAGCTGCCGAAAGACTTCATAAAAAACAAAACCCACACTTTGCCAACACCCATTTCTTAGTGCGTAGCCAGAACCCTTCCTTACTTTGTTCGTGCCTTAGCTTCCTGAAAAGGGATTGACATTTCACTTGGAGTTAGATGTACATTTCACTTGAGAAATAGAGACCTCAGACAAGATATTGAACCTCATTCAGTCAGGGTTTCGGTGGGTGGCTGCACCCAGTGTGTTTGCAGCTGAACTAGGATGTAGGGTAACATGGAAGCAGACTGACCCTTTAAGCAATACCAACACCACCAGAGTGCTTTTGAGCATCACTTAGGCAGAGTCAATATTGGCCACTACTAAACCACCAGTTTTTAAACCCCGTTTTCTTGATTTCCCATGAATTCTTGGCGGGAGGGGGGAGGGCTGGCTGATCATGCACCACTCTTTGTGCAACTTCTAAACTTCTAGTAAGGTTGTTTTGTTGTTGGTTTTTTTTTTAAATATATATATTTTTGTGTACTTGTTGCTTGTGCTTTATTTAGTAGTAAATTGTGGAATAGAGTGATTTATTGTTAATTTGGCAGTAGCGGTTTTTAAAAACCATATACTGACTGAAACATGAGCCAGAGCTGATTGCTTTATTAAGCTAATAATGAATGTTAAGAGTACATATTTTCAGGATCATTTGCCTAGTGAGCTAAACTTGTATTATAGGCCAATATTTTTTAAAATAAAGCTTGGTCAACCTCTATGTTACACATATTACAAGATATAGCACTTTCAAAAAGAAAACCTAAACCTTTTAAGAAAATTTCTTACAGGTTATGCTTTTTATTATAAAACCTTTTATTATAATTTGTTTCAAGTGCCATTAGATTACATATATGTAGGCCTTTGGTATAATGCTTTGTGTACAAAATGGTAGACATTGTAATTTTAAACAGGTACATTTTTACAGTGTTTTCTTATCAATTTGCTATATTGCACAGAACCAGTGTGTCTTTCTTAAGGGTTTTACAATGGTTTTTACTAGGTTTACATGTTTCAAACTACACTGTCTTCTACTGCCATTTTGAATACCAGTCAAAACCAATTAGGAGTTTGTCCTTACCATTTGCAAACTGTGTCCTCTGGAGTTCTTGATGGTAAACTTGGTCAAAAATACTTAACATGCAGTATTTGATACAGAATTTTTTTTATCATATCCTATCATTGCTATGCTGCTGTCTGAAGTTAACTTAGGGCCTGATCCTGCATCCTTTGTTATGTCTGTCTCATACACTGGTTTAGCAGCTTCTCCTGTATTCTTCTCAGTCTATAGATAAGCCTCTGAAATATATGTACTTACCTGGTATGTAGTAAACCATTATAGGCTTAGCTGCCTGTCCTGCTTCCCCCCAGTGTACAGTTTAAACCACAGCTTACTTAGCATCATGCTCAACCTACAAGTAACGCCACAGTAGTTCAAAATGTGTTTGGGTAGTCCCAAAGCTTTTATGCAATAAGGGTGTCTTACTTTTGTTGGAAGGCAGTGTCTTTTGATAACAGTTATCTAGCCCTGGAAGTGACACAGAACTATTGCTAATCATATGTAAACACTTTTCAGTATAAGCTTCAGTGGTACAGTTGAACCAGAGTGAATGTTTATCTCCTCAGAAACACTCCTGCAATATTGTTATATTGGATCATGCTGCTAATGTAACTTGGGATACAACTCCTCTCATGGTGCTACAAACCTCCCTGTCTCATTCAGATGTATTTTTACCCATAGAAAAAAAGGACTATACTAGACCTATAGTTGTATGATATATTTTTATACTGTGACTTAATTTGTCATTAATGAACTTTGTGCAACACCACAATGTATTCATATGCACTTGCAAAAGTAATATTTTGGACATGCAAATTTAAACGCTGACAAGCCCAGCTCTTGTTCACAAAAACAGGTGACTGCTAGTTAATGTTAAATGTGGGCTTTTTATATGGTGTGGAGTGAAGAACATACTATATGTTACTAAAAGCCTTAGATGAAAACTGGGAAGAGTATATTGGGGAACGATGACACACCCGAACCTGACTCGGATTGCTGAAATTATATTTTTAGCTAGTGGAAAAATTGTTTGGACTTGTATGCTAAAATGTTTTTAATGATAAAAGTTTTGAGTCAAAAAATATAGAGAAAAAAAAATGAACACACAAAACCCTGCATTCCAGACTGAATTTGTATATGTTTCTTGCATTTAAAATTTGCTATCCTGTGATATGGGAAATTGAGTTGCTTATCATGTATATGTACTTTAAAATGTATTCACAAACTACTGTTGTATTTGTATAAAATATAGACAAAAAGATTGCATATATATTTTTGTGTATAAGCTCTGTAAAATAGCAATCACATTATGAAGCTGCAGCAGAACTTCATTTTAAACATTCACATCCAAAGAAACAGACTATTTATTGTCCACATACCCTGATTATAAAATATACCTTGCTGCTATTAAACAATAGTGCTGCAGCTTCTTGTGGCCTACAGTGTTATGTTTGCTGTACAAAAATATGTGAACTCCACAAAATATATCAATAAAATTACAGAATGGTTTTAGTTAATGAATAACTTATGCCTGGCATTTCAATAGATAATCTTGATCTGCATGTTTGGGATTGCAATAAGTAATTGCAGAGTACATCCAGTTTTGCTGGGTGTAGTTTGCAAAGGCATAACTGTCTTTCTAATTTATGACTGGTGAAATGTCAGTTTTTCAGAAAATCTTAAGGCATAAATATCTGCGTTTCATGATTTCACCAAGGAACAAATGGGATGATGCTACTGTGTCTGTGACAAGACAGATCTGAAGGAAGCAATTGAGTTTGCCATTACATTGCACTTTGAAACACTGTGAGACACTGGAAGGTGAGTATGGGGTATCCATAGTGGGACCATTCCTTTTGGGAGACATAGGTGAGTGATTCCCCATCATTTCAGATTAATGCAAGTCTCATACATCGATGGTTATAGTTTGCAGGACAAACTTTAAGGGCGTGGCATGTGCTAGACACAGTGTGGGGGTTGTCTCTCTGCAGTATTTCCAGGAGAAACGCGGTTGCTTTGATCCCGTAGATCTCCATCTGCCCGTGGCACTGACTTCTGAAAAAGCCAGACTAACTCTTGGGGAAGAGGTGCTGAGCAGCCAGATGAGCAGCCTGCACACAACTGCAGAAAGTTACCTCTCTGCTCATTCCACGCAGTGGTTCCCTAGCATAGACTGTTTGCCAGGAAAGTAAAAGACTAGCATTTCACATTTCATTGCTTTTTGGAACATATTTTGATAACATCTTTAGCACTGTCTATGTTTCCCTGCTTTTGAGTTCCTCTCTTTTCTGAGTCTTGGCTTTTTAGGTTCCTTGCTGTAACCCAGTTGGAGAGAAATGATTGTTAGAGAGAGTTGTTGGCTTTCACCTTCTCCACATGCAGGCATCTTTCCTTTCTTCTGATCCTTACCCCTTTCCTCTGAGCTGACTTATCACTTCTGTGCCACAGGTTTCTAACTTGTTTGAGAGGGTTGGTGTTGTTATATTGAGAGTCAAAAGCTCAACAGATGCTCTATGATAGGAAATACTCTGCAAAACAATTTATAACCACCCACAAACACATACCCCACACACATGCCCTCGAGAGAAAACTACCCATTCATTGTGTAGCTGTCCTAGCTGGTCTCACCCACTGTTACTTCTTTAACATGTCCTCCTTCCAAGCAGATACCCTCTAAAAATTCCATCAGCCTCTGCAATAACTGGAATGTGATTGCACAGATGACACCTGTGTTTTATCCGGAGATCTCTTGGTGTAGTCCCTCCTGAGTTCCCTTGTTAAATTGAGAACCACAGGCATCTTCCCTCCTGTCTCTCCTGTAACCTTCTCTTTCCAAAACTTGCATAAGAAAGTACAGAAAATGGTTCTGTAATATCCTCTATACCTGGTCTCACTGTCCTCCAGGAGTAGAAGAGGAAGGCTATTCTGGTTTTCCCCTTCCCTCTCCCTCGCTCTACACCTTTTCCTGTCCACATACAAGCATGTCCTAGGATGAAAAATGTTTTTTTGACAGAGAAATCCAGAACTGATGCAGAGCTACTGCTGAATGAGTAAGAACTGAGCAGCTACATGCTGTTGGCTTCCCTGCCTTGCAAATCAAAACATTGTATTAAATCGGATAGAAATTAAGTTTTCCGAAGTGGCAGCTGCTGTAGTTGGCACAGCAAGGATTGGCGATCACGAACAGGCAGCAAGTGGGACAGCAAGATAAACTGCTACAAAATTTAGTCTGTACTTAATAGTTTGAGAAGTATATTGGAAGATTAACTGGTGCTTATCAGTGTGAGCTGGGGCCTTTAGCAAATAAACAGCAACACTGTATTTCTGTTTTGAACGCTGGAGATACTGGTGTTGAAAATGACAGACCCCAGCAGTAGTGTGAAGTTTCGAGTTCCTGCTCATGTGCTATGTCCCAGGTAATTCAGTATGAACTTCCTCTACTCCTAATAAAGATGTAACAGCTTGCCTAGTATTTTTATTTTTCTATAATTTTATTTATTTATTTATTTATTGTAATGGTCTACATGTCCTCAAGAGATGAACATTTTCAGAGAGATAAGTATTTGTAAAAACTATAATGAACAATTCTGTTCTTCATTGTCACTGTCATCACTCAGCCTTGTCTCATTTGGGGATATTTGTATCACAAGATCACCAGCTACAAAGCTAGTTTGCCTCAAAGGGGACTGAAGAGACCATCAGCTGTCAGCTGAGCACTCTGAAAACAGGCATATGGTAATGCCTGCTGTGGCTGAGCTGGAAATCATTTTAATTGATCCCTTGATAGTTTACCCGTGGGGCTGATTCTCACTGTTGGCTGAACTGCCACGTACAAAGAAGAATGGTTTTGTGTCATTTTCATATCAGTCAGATCTCTGCTTAATGTGTGTTAAGTCGTACAGAGAACCTAAATAGCCACAGTTTCTAAAAATCAGTATATTGCTTAAACTCTGGTGAATGTATGTGTGCACATGTATGTATGTATGCATGTATGCATGGGAAAGTAATCTAAGCTGAAAAAGTTGATAAATTTGGGGTTTTTTTCATTTTGGTTTCCTCCAAAATGTTTAAGTCTAAAGTGTTTGTGTTTTACAAGTCCAAAGTGAATCATATTATTTGTTAAGGTATCCCCTAGTTAACACACCGTGTGGTTTCCCAGGCAAGCTGGAAGAGCTTCTTCCAATTACTTGATTAATCTATGAGAGACAGCAGTTTATCTAAAGGGTGCACAGACTCCAGTGAGGAAGGTGTTTGTCAGCTGGCCTTGTGCAGTCCTAGATACAATTTCAGCAGAAAAGTTCTATGGGCTGTGCGTCTGAAATTAGGCTCAACTCTGGCTCACTGGCTTTTGTGTTAAATTGTTACACGCATGGTCATGGGTAAATCCTTAAAGTTCCCTTACAAGTACTTATACTGAAAATAAAAATAAAATACAGGCTTTGTATGGTTTAGGGGCATGCCATAAGTGAGCAATGATGTTACAATCTGAGTTATAACATAAGACTCAAATATCAAACATTCATGACAAATAAACACAGACTAAACTCCCAAACTTTCTGAAGTCTACACTCACCTGAGAATTGTCTCCTTTTATTTTGTCAGTGTTTGGCTCCTTACACCAGTAAAGTATTACAGGGTTGTCCCATGGTTTATATGCTCTGTTCAGCTTAGGCTGAATTCAGCAGTATTTTTACAAGAAGCTTCTGCTTACTCACTGAAAACCTTGCAACAATGTACTTGAACTGTATGGTCCATTTTAATGTCAGGCTTAAAACCCCTTAACTTAAGGCAACCTCTGAGAATTTGCAGTGTCCCACCAGAGTACCCAGGCCATCCACCAAATTTAGCTGATTCTCTTGCCTCTTCCCCTCTACAACTCTCCAAAGAGGTGGTGTTTGCAGGAAGCCACCACATCTGCTATGGCAGGGGATTTAATATGCATCACAGGGCTGGGCACGATCTGTGTTAATGGGATTGTGCAAGTTGCTGGGAGAGACTCGCCCCTTTATGCATCAGTCTAGGCATCAGCATTAAATCCATGTACCTGGCAAAGCAGCGGCCCCCCAGCACTAGACTTAGCACTAACATTACCCCCCTGGGTTCTGTGCTGTACATGATTAATTTTTCTCACTAAGCATTGAAGCTGTTTCCTAGTCCTTAAGCTACAAGTCTTAAATTCCACCACTACATTTGGCATCTCCCCATGACCCAGCAAAGTCAGCCTTTCTCCAGGGGCAAGACTGCAAAACAAATCTTGGGCAATTTGGCTGAAAATACTGCATTACAAGGTACCTGCTGTGTGACAGCACTCCACCTGCCAGCATAGGTGTCCACCTTTGCATGGCCAGAAAATACTGCTGTGGGTGAGAGCCTGTATTTTACATTTCATTGTCTTTATCCCTAAGTTTGGATTCTTCTAGCTTGTCACAAGGTGCTCTTTTGAAATTGTGGTATTAGTCTACAGCAGCAGGTCTTAGATTGTTATCCCTGGTCCACCTTGGTCACTGAGACCCCCGTAAATTAGCTGTGAAACCTCACCTGCCTTTCCAGTGCCTCCAGTTAAAACCTCAGTGTGTTCAGGTAAGAAGAGCCTTTGCTTCATGCTCTTGAACACATGGAGTAACCTTACTGTGAAGGAAAAAAAGCACCAAACAGCTGTTTGGCAATGTGTGTTTGAAACTTGATCTTATTATTTATAAACTAGGGTTTAACCTTTTAAAATGTTTATTATTATTATGTCTCGGCAGTAAAACATCATCACAGTTCTTGCAGATGTATTTTTTCCTTGCATTTGGGTTTACCTTTCACTGCTTTAATGAAAACTTGCTTGTATTTGCAGTTCCAAGGTGTCATTTTTCTCACCAAAACAGCCAAACTCTGAAACATGAACTGGATTCTTTGCTGGCTTGTGCTTGTAGTAAAAAAAAAAAAAAAAAAAGAAGTGCTTAATCAGTGGCCTATCTTCAGAGCAAGCCTCTGTAGGGACTGGCTCCAGACAATGCTATCAGTTACACCTGTGCAATTGATCATATCAGAATTCCTTTCAGGCAACTCTGAATATCATTTGAGATCTATGAGGTGTGACTGGAAGCAACACTTGGACTATGAAACACTGTGCATGAGGAGAATACAGGTTCATCATCAAATCCTAAACTGAGATCAGAGGGACTAACAGTAAAAGGAGAAAAAAGAAAACTTGTGATTTCAAACAGAGAAGAAAACCTCTCAGAAGTCGCTAAGCCACAGCGACTAAGGAACTGTCTTGCTTTGAGTAGGACTGTAATTTAAGTACTGAAGAGCTACATTTGGCTCCTTTAGCAAGGTTACAAAGTAACCTAGTAGAAACACAATGCTACCTCTGTATTGTAAGGCAGTTCTTAGAAGCCTCTGGACAGCTAAGCCTTCAAGGGATTGTTACATGGTACAACCACCAAATGTACAAAGAAATAAAGTAATGATTAGGGAGATGTATATAATGACTCACTTCTAAACTCTCTGAAGTCAGTTCCACTCCCAAGCCCTGTCCTTCTCCTGTTTTAGACAAAACTGGCTATTAACCACAAGAATGATGCAGCTTGATGAAAACAAAACTGGTGTTTGGTATGTGTCCTGTGTTGTGCCGGGTTACATCCATACCAGCCCTTTAAGGTGCTTGGTATCGGGGCTGACTTCTCCTGTCCAGTGACCAAACAAACAGCAGTAGTAACCAACAACCATGGCAAACAAAGGGTTTCTGTATTCCTGATATGCAAGTGAAATATGAATGGGGGAACGGAGTGAGATTCTGTATTCCTTCTCATCCAGAAGCACAGGTGAGGTTGGGCAGCTGGTGCAGCATTGGATGCACAGGTATGTTTTACTTGCAGAAATACAACACACAAGCTTGGAATAAACCCGTTGCTGCTGCAGTTTATTGTAGCTGGGACATACTGCAGCCCACGGGACACAGACTGTGCTTCCCTCCTGTCACTTTCACAAGTTCCTATTGCATTCTGTGCTGATGAATTCTGGCTCCTACAGCTTCCTTTTCCCTCATGGAAAAGGCAGTGCAATGGGTACAGTGTGGTTGGAGGCTGCTGAGGGTTGCCCTGGGGAAGGGTGGCTGGGAGGGAAGGGGCAGCTTCTCCCCAGCAGCCCCGCTCCCCTCTGCAGGTGGCTCTGCAGCCTCACCAGGGACCTACCCCAGCCTGCAGTAATGCTGGAGCCAAACGGGGCTGTGAAGCTTAGCAAGGATGTCCTACAGCGATTGCAGCTGCTGGGAACTCACCAGGCCAAATCACCAATGGATTACAGGAAAATAATATTTAGTAAGAATAAAAGCCTGCTTGAATTAAAATCTGATTTAATCGTGTTCACTTTGAAAGACTCTGGACATTCTCTTGCTTTGGTCCTCAGCAGTAAGCTTGAGGCAGAACAGTAAGTTACACTGAGGCACTTTAGATCCCAAAGAATGCCCCTCTTCCTGTTCAAAAATTCAGTGTATTCCCCAAGAACAATACAACAATGTCTACCATGGCAGGGCAAAACAGAAAGGTTTCTGACAGAAAGGGGCAACAAGAAAATTACCTGAAAAAGTAACAAAAGACAACTGACAGAAGTGGACAGGGAGTTTGGAAATAATAATATGGAAGGCCTGACATATCCTTTTGAATGCGATTTCAATCAAAGAAATTTGGAAGCAGCCCTAATCCTAACTATGTGTTTTATGAACATAGATTTCACTGCTGTTTATAGCACTCACAAACATCAGATAACGCTGCTATAGCTGTCAGCTTAACAGGTCCACTCTCGGTGGACCTTCATCCACACATCCTTCTACCTATGCCTCTCCCCACCTAACTTTCCCTTTGAACTTCACTGCCACCCTAACCTGGTGAAAACAGGCTTGGAAAATTCAGAGCAGAAATGTCTTTCTGGTGCGTTTTTATGCTATATGGCACAGAAGCCGACTGGAGAATCGGAGCCCCAATAGCACTCAGAAAACAGGCATAAAAATCTTTTCTCACTCCCATGTCGCTTCATCTGCTTTCTGCAGCTTTTCTTTTCCATCACAACTCACCTGCCTAGAAGACATTCTCAAGACTGGAAATTAAAATTTCCACATGCAAGCATAAAATTATAGTGCTGCTCAAGAAAATAAAGCAAATACCTGTTGTCTCCATGGCTTATTTCACTGCGTATTTAAAACTTCAAAGCTCCTCTGGTCCTCCCCCCGCCCTCAGAACACCCCTGTGTCACTGATGGTGAGCCAGAGGAACGCCCCGAAGCGGGGGTAGCAATAGGATATATTACTCGGCTGGCCCGCGCTGTACAACGGAGAGCTCTCAGGGCGTGGCAGCACCTGCCGGGGCCAGGGGCCTCTTGCACTGCCAGAGTCCCTTCTGGGTGGGGGCAGGAAAGAGGAGCCTGGTCCTCTTGTCGGGCAGTCCCATCCGCAGGAACAGTGCCACCCACTGCCACTGCGAGGTCTCCTGGCATCCCTTAGCCTTTGCGCCCTCACTTGTTAACAACTCCTATTAGCACCTATTTATCTAGATCTTCCCCAGTCTGTTTCACACTGCCAGGTGAGAACCCAAATTCTCCATTCTCATTCATCTGTGGTCCAAGTTTGCTTCCCTGTGAATTGCTGTGGCAAATTTCTCCTGATAAACCTCAGTTCTGGGGAAGATCTCCCTCACTGATTCACTACAGGGTGATGTCTTTGAGACCCTCTGGTCGAGCTGATCTAGAGTTCAAGGAGGGTCAGAAGATGACTTTGGGACATCAGGTTTGTGTGTTAAGGTGAACAACTGAACCCATCTCAAGGTGGAGAACACTCCAGTTCTGTTTGCACATGGTCTGAGTACCCTTGAAACCCCCCTCAGCGGTCTGTGCTGCATTTTACTCATCCAGAGAATAAAAAAAAAAAAAAAAAAAAAAAAAAGAAAAGAGAACACCGGGGAAACTCTGCAGGAACTGCTTGCAGAGCCGGTGCTGCCCAGAGGTAAACTCTGCAGAAAGCAGCACCGTCAGTCTGAAGTCCCACTGCAGAACCTGTTCTGAAAAATCTGACATCCAGAGGAAGGTTCTGAAGAGTGAGAAGGTGGGAAATGGGGTCCAAGCTTTCCAGGGTATTTGTCAACATGTGAGAAATTACTGGAATATTCAAAAGTCCTTAACTGTATAGGTCCCATAAGGGTGCTCTGCTATCTGGGCAGCACGGCAGGTACCAAACACTCTGGCAGTTGGCATGAGCACTGCAAATACGTGAAAGGGTCAAAACTCAAAAAAGCCTTTTGAAAAAACACTGGGACCACTAACACAAAGCCATGTTTGTTTGATTTCTGCCAGAACAGCTCTGTAAATTCAGCAACAAGTTTTCTAAGAAGGATCCAGAAATAAAATACACACCTGTAGTAACTGCATGGGTGTGATGGGAAGATAACCAAATACTTGCATGTCATTCTAGTCACTATATCCAAGGGGTGATACAGAACAATCATTTCTCTTTATGCTGCTATTAAGGTTGCCATCCTGCATGGGCAAAGCTAAGCACCCAAACCAGTCCCCTTGTCCCAGTCGTGTTTAAGTGGGAGGCTCCTACAAACACACTTTTATATTTATTCCTGCCATAGCATCATCAAAGGTTAGCACTCACCACTGCAGCTGCTTCCACTGACAGACTTTGAGCTGTTTAATGCACCTGATGCTGATCATTCCTGCCTGGAGCCATGGTGAAATGCATTCACCAGTCACTGCTTTATTTATTCCTGGGGCATTTTGCTAGAGGCATTCAGTGGCCAGAACATATTTATTTTTCTTTTGAGATTAGAAATGATGCAAAAAACTTAGGAGTTAATAACTTTTTTAGCTTTAAATCCATTTGCCCTGACTTTCTAGAGATTTGCTTCAGGGCTGGAGAAGAATGTTTCCAGGTGAACCTGATTTGGTTCTGACAGTTGTGACAGGTGCAGCTCATTTGGGGAAAGGAGGGAGAATGGTGAAGGCAGGATAAAAGGCTTTGGAAGCCAGTTCAGAGTCCTTTCTGTCAGGGAAGCTTTCCAGTCTTCTGTCTTAGTAACTGCCTGCTGTTTTTCCCTTCATATTATGCCATCACCTATTCCTCTTAATTGTTTTCTTTCTTTTGAGTATTCCCCCTCTGCAGATTTACGCCCCTGCAGCAGCCCTTTAGTTATCCCTGGCAAAGACAGCAAAAGCTTTTTGGGGGGAGCTCCTTCAGCCAGAACTCGTCGCTTGCCTCCACGCCTGTCCTGGTGCTCCATTGACTGGGAGCAGCTCTGCCTCCTGCAGCCCTTAGGATCTGGGGGCTTTGGCTCTGTCTACAAAGCCACCTACCACGGTGCAACTGTGGCTGTGAAGCAGGTGAAGAAGAGCAGCAAAAACCGGCTGGCATCACGGCAGAGCTTCTGGGCTGAGCTGAACGTGGCTCAGCTCCAGCACGATAATGTGGTACGTGTGGTGGCTGCCAGCACGTGTGCCCCAGCCAGCGAGAACAGCCTGGGCACCATCATCATGGAGTACGTGGGCAGCATCACCCTGCACCATGTAATTTATGGCACTAGGGATGCATGGAGACAGGAGGAGGATGATGAAGGAGGATGTGGAAGGAAGGCCCTGAGCATGGAAGAGACTGTGTGCTATTCTTGTGACATCATGACAGGCCTAGCCTTTCTGCACTCACAGGACATTGTGCACCTGGACCTGAAGCCTGCAAATGTTTTCATCACTGAGCAGGGAGCGTGCAAGATTGGAGACTTTGGGTGCTCCCAGAAACTGGAGAAGGGCTTGTCCCAGAGCCCCCACGTTTGCCAGCAAGGGGGCACGTACACACACCGTGCCCCTGAGCTCCTCAAGGGGGAGAGGGTCACTGCCAAAGCAGACATCTACTCGTTTGCCATCACCCTCTGGCAGATTGTCATGCGGGAGCAGCCGTACCTGGGTGAGCGGCAGCACGTGCTCTACGCCGTGGTCGCCTACAACTTGCGCCCTTCGCTGGCTGCCGAGGTGTTCCACGAGTCCCCGGCGGGCCGGACGCTCCAGAGCATCATTAGCTGCTGCTGGAAGGCCAATGTGGAGGAGCGCCTGAGTGCAGACCAGCTGCTTCCCAGCCTCAGGGCCCTCAGGCAGAGCCTCTAGGAAAGCTTGGGACTCTTTATATTTCTTTTGTCAACTTTTCTTTCCCTCCATCCTTCCTCTGAACATAATTAATTTAGCCCCTATGTGATCTAAAGGCTTTTTTGCTGTTTTCTATACCTTAAAAAAAAAAACAAAAAACACCCGACTGTTCTGATATAAGGAAATTCAAGTGATTTAATGAAACTGTGGGGTTTTACCCTGGAAGGGGATAGAGGCAAAGATCAAGATGTTGGCAGACATGACTTTTTCTGGTTGATGTGTTGTGTGCTGCCTTGCTCACTAGGAAATGTGATGTGCAGAAAAGTTGTTGGCTGTACATAAGTACAAATGAAGGGTCTGCTTTTGAAAGGTTCTTTATACATAATACCTTTTGGTATTTTCAAAATGTCAGATATGAGTAGTTCTTTACATCAGCTAGGGTAGTGCATTTGAGCTTTTCCTCTTCATTTACCAAGGAATGAGTATGTATCACAATCAGTGAAAGCAGAAAAATAAATACAGAGTGTCAGTGTTCTATTTAACCTGTTCTTAGATGTACTTAATTTCAGTAAGTATGCTGCTTCTGATATGGAAAATGTGAACTACTCACATACTCCTTGAAATAAAGAACCTTTTCATCAGTCTAAGGCTACTAAGAGTAAGAAGATGCATTAACAACCTGTCCTTCTATAAGACTTCCCTGCTACCAGGTATGTTAGTAGCAACTTGCTAGTTGGAACACTGTAAATTCTCAAGTATTATAAGAACATTTTGTGAAGAATAGAGTTTTTAAAAAGGGGGGGAAAAGAATGGTAAAGGGAGGATTATTTGTGCTTCATAACACATAGGTCAGTATTGGACAAGATACTGGAAGTACTGAAAAGGAAGTTTCCTTACAGCAGTAATAATGTTCCTCTGCTGGTGCTCAAAGCATACACTATTGAACTATCCTCTGCACTGCTTATGTCTTATCTACTATCTTTCCTAATCTGGTTGTAGCGTGTCTGGGAAAGGAAGTGCTGTAGGCAATGCTGAAAACAAAAAGCTCTGATCCCTGATTTATCAGAACTGATAATTGTACATTTGAATCCTTATCTGGAGCTGCCTGCTGTAGCTGATATTGCCATTCTGCTCAAAGCCTCTGCTTCTTTTTAAGACAGGAGAAAGAGTGATGTTTCAGTCAAATTGTTTTTCTTCTTTACCCTTCCTCCCCCTTGCTTCCATTCTGGAAAAAAAAATCCCAAAGGAATTGAGCCAGTTTCCTGATTTCTGACACACATCTGTTCTTAGCCCTGTGAAATCCTGGAAATGAGCAACTATGTGAATTTGAGATGATTCTGTAGGTCTTTATGGAATTTGGGTTGGTAATTGAAATTAATGGTTTATAAAGGATATCTAAGCTTAACTATTTCTTGGTCTTCTGTCCGCCTTAAGTGGAAATATAAAATGCTGGCTGGAATAAAAAAAACCTAAAGTAAATTCTGGAAAATATTTCCCGTGTTTCTCTGTCAAAATAATTATGCTACAGAACCAGAATTTTTGTGTGTGTGAATGTGTTGCATAACTTACTTAATAAAGAAGTTGTTTTATAGAAGTTATCATAATAAGTCAGTTACCTTTTGAAATGATTAGCTGAGGGCACGCAAGATAAAATTTTAGATAAAGCCATTGACAAGGCTCGCCTTAACTTCAAGCTAAAATAAAAGTGTTTTAAAAATGTGGTTTTCAAAAGAATAAAAAGTTGAATTAATTTTTTTACTAGCTCCTAAATGCTTATGTGTTGTATTTATTTTGTCAGTCTAGGAAGCTTGTTGCTTATACTGCTAGAAACCTGTGATTTTTTTTGCTTAATGATACTTTAGCATCAACAAGTGCTACTTGAGTCTCTGTGAAAAATCAAGCACCCTTCAAATTCTCTGTTGTACTTGACAGAAGGATACTGAATGGCCCAGATCTGCTCTTGAAGTATAATCAGCTCTGCAGATGTTTCTGTCAATTTTATGGGGTTCTCTTTTGATAGTGTGAGAGAGAACTCTGCACAGCACTCAAGATGTAGGCACACCATACTCTGCTGCCATAATGATGGTCTCTGTTTTTTTATTAACTTCTAAGGTTTGTTTTGTTTTGTTTTTTGATTTCTAATGAGCTCTAAGTTAATATTAATCAAGAAATATCTCAAGCCTAACAGCTCAGAATCCTTGGTTGTATGTGATGATGATAATTTTGTCTGTTCATCTCACTTTACACCAATATGCCTTGAATTTCATTCTGCCAGTTTGTAGTTGGCCCTTACAATTAAATAATTCCACTATCAGCAAATATGTTTATCTTCTGGCTCCCCCTCTTGCACTTCATTTGTGGATGTGCTGGGCAGCAGAGGACCCCCTGAAACACCAGTGGGTACTTTCTCCTGCTGAGAAAACCAGCAGTTTTACCCGCCGTGCCTATCTTTTGACTTATCCAGCCACGGGCTTTCTCTCCTAAATGTGGCTGCTTAGTACCTTTCAAAAGTTTGCAGTGAAGGATTTTTCAAATACCTTTGGAAACCCTAAGGGAACATATCAATCAGTGCCTTATCTACATGCTGTCAGTGCTCCTAAAGAGTTCCAATACAATCCAACATAATTGTGAAGTGCAATTCTTCCATCCAAAGCAATATTGGCTCTTTCTAAACTAATCATGTCTATGTGTCTGTTATTTCCTTTAATACAGAATCTGCTAATGTATCTCGTACAGATGTCAGTCATGTAATTAGGAAATTTATTTTTTAAAGACTTCCCTGGAATATGATCCTGGAGAGAAGAAGGGCCAAGGACCCCTGGTTGATTTTCAAGGATTGCCTTCTCCACGCTCAAGATTGGTCCATCCCCATGAGCAGGAAATCAGGTAAAGGTGACAGGATGCCTCCAAAGATAAACAAGGAGCGCCTGATTACACTCAAACATGAATAACAAATATGCAAGAGTTGGGAGTCCAGTGTGGGGTTTGAAGCAAGGAAGGTTTACTTTTGGTAAAAAATGATCAGGTTAGGGAACATTGAAACAAACAAGATGTACAGAATTTTGTGGGATCTGATGGAATGCATTCACCATTGCTGACAGAGCTTGCCAATGTCATTGCCAGGCAACTTTTGGCTACCTTTGGAAGGTCATGGTGCTCAGGAGAGAATTCTGAGGTCTGAAAGAAAACAAATCTAACTCCTGTCTGCAAGATGGCCAAGAAGGAGGATCTGGAAAACTTAAAGCCAGTCAACCTCATCTAAATCCCAGGAAAATTGGTGGAACAAATAACTCTGGAAATCATTGCCAAACATACGAAGGACAAAAAGGTGATTGGGAGTAGTCATCAGGGATTTATGAAGAGGAAATCATGCTTGACCAACTTAGTAGCCTTTTGCAATGGGATTACTGGCTGCTGGAGGGCAGTGGTGGTTGCTTATCTTGACCTTAGGGAGGTTTTTAGCACTGTTTCCTATTACATCCTCACAGAGAAACTGATGAAGTACTGACTAAACAGTGGAAACTGAAAATTAGCTGAGCTACTGGGCTCAGAGGGTTGTGATCAGTGACACGAAGTCCAGTGGGAGACCAGTCATTAGTGTTGTAACACAGAGATCGACGCTAGGCCCGGTGCAGGCTAACATCTCCGTTAAAGGCTTGGATGATGGGATGGAGCACCCTCTCCAAGTCTGCAGGTGATACGGAATTGGATGGAGCAGTCGGTATCTTGGATGGTTGTGCTGGTTGTTCAGAGAGACATTACCGAGAGAAGTCTGCTGATGGCACCCAGCGCAGGGAACTGCAGTGCCTGGCCCGTGGTGGGGGATAACCCCGTGCCCCGCTCCGCGCTCGGGGCCAGCCGCTTGGAAAGTAGTTTTGCAGGAAGGACCTGGAGCTGCGGGCAGACACCAAGTGGAACACGAGCAAGCAATGCACCCTTGCGGCAAAGGAGGCCAACAGCATCTGGGGTGCACTCCAAAGACTGCTGCCAGCTGTTAGAGAGCACTGCTAGCAGAGGTTGTTCCCCGGGGTTCACGCAGCCCTGGTGGGACACAGCTGGGGCTCTATGCTCTGCCCGGGGCTCTGCAGGAACGAGCAAGTCACGGATGTACCGGACCAGGAGTGCAGCAAAGGGCCATTAAGTTGATCGCAGGATTGGAACCTCTGCACGTGAGGAGAGGCTGAGAGATGGGACTGTTCAGCCTGGAAAAAGAAGGCTCAGGGGGATCTTACCAGGTTGTAGAAATACTGATATCAGGCGGTAAAGATGGAGCCAGTCTCCTCTCAGTGGTGCTCAGTGACAGGACAAGATGTAATGGACACAAATAGAAGCACAGGAAACCCCATTTAAATGCAAGAGAAAACATTTTTAGTGTGAAGATGGTCAAAGACTGGAGCAGGTTGTTCGGAAGGGTTAGGGAGTCTTCATCCTTGGAGATACTCAGAACCCAACTGGACATGGTACTGAACAAACTGCTCTATTTGACTCTGCTCTGAAGAGGGGATTGGAATAGACAGTCTCCAGAGGTCACTTGTAACCACAGAAGTTCTGCAATTATAATAACTTTTATAGATGCTTGAATTTCAGACAACTCCTGAGTTCTCCTACAAAAATCCTTCTAGCTTGAGCCTATTTTGTGTTTCCTTCAGGGACAACGTACACGCAAGGATCACTCTGCTTCTTTGCAATGGCTTTGATGTCTTGGGGGGAAACAGGTTAAAATGTTTAGGTGGGATAGTCTTGATTTTGGTTTTGCGGTTTTTTGTTTGTTTTGTTTTGTTTTTCTTTTAAAAACCTGACATCAATAGATCTGCCAGAGAGTCTTGGCAGATTTCTTGTTCTTGATATTCTGAAAATGAAAAATTACGGAGTTTATGTTAGTTCCTTGAAGGTTTTTTCCCCCTCTATTTTTATATGTAATCCACCAGACTTTTATCCTTTCTGTTTTCTTCATCTGGACACAGCCTCAGGTTCAGAAGATTCCTTCCTGCTTCTAAAGCTGGCATGAGCTAATGAGTGTAGCTGCACTTTGCTCTTAACTTTGTCACACTTGCATACCTCTGAATAAGGTGTTAGTAGAAGGCACATGATGCTAGCAGAGAAGTTGCAGACAATTGTGTCACAACTCTAAGGGGATTCTGTTCATCCACATTTCTCCCTTTCTATAAACTGGTTTTGTCCTTTATCTCCCTTTCCCCATACACACGTATGCAACACAGTTCCAGATGGTTAGCAAGACGTGGTTATAAGTTATAAACCTTAAGAGCTACTCATACCTAGTTTTTTTATTCTCTTTGTTTCTGGAACTGATTGCCAGCAGCTTGATCAGCCTAAATAGAAGATTTATTGAAGTATTGCACAGATTCAGATGATGCAGCATCAGAGTAAGTCTGGGAATGGTGGTATTGGAATGTCTCTGGCGGCCAGGTATGCTCTATGCAAGGCATGGGTTATCTGATGCTAACAACATCAAATAAGAGTGTATCTCCTCAAATAAGAGTCGCCACGCATCTCGACTGTGTTCTTAGGAAGGAACAAAGCCTCATTTCTCCTAGCTGGTAAATATAAAGGTCAGATTTCTCACATCTTATTATCAACCAAGTTCCACAGCTTGATATACTTATTTTCCTTGGAAACCCAACTATTCTGGTGTTTAGTTTTGTTTGTTTGGGTTTTTTTGGTTTTGTTTTTAATAGCAGCAACCTAAGTGCTGTTTCTGGGACCCTGGGATGCCATGTCACAGTAGTCAGTTTCTCAAGGTGAGCTGCTTTTTGTTTTTATGTTCTCTGTCCCTAAGTAGCACAAGCTGCCTTTCAAGCTTCCAGCTCTGCAGCACTGAGAGCTAACTATCCAAAACTGGGTGGGTTAGCTCCTGCCTCACAGCAGTCTGGGGTAACCGCAGCCTGCGTGGAAACTTCAGTTCTTTCTTGTTAATCTCCCAGTACCTAACTACCAAACCTGGTGGCATTTACTAATTTTGGAAAGTACATATGAAGAAGATACTGTAAACTGCTTGCTTTCTCATGGGTAGTAATCAACAGCAGTAGCCCTGGACATATTAACCACATCAGAGTGTTGTATTTTGTGCTTTCTTGGTTATACAGATAGTACTGTCCACTAAGGGAGAGCATGAATTAAAAGTTCTAATTCTGGCCTTTTTTTCTTTTATTTTATAACAAATGGCATTCACCATCCCAACCTCCCCTGACATGTGCCCCCTTCTTCCTCAAACAGGCACATGTGTAAAACTTGACAGGATGCACTTAAGAGATTTTATGTAATTTTAACTGAATCCTCAGATAAGAGCCAATACTAATTCGTGCTGGAATGGTTTTAGGTCAAAATTGTTTTCTTTTAATGCCTTACAATGAAAAGCAACTTCTACATGCTATCTGGAGTTCCATGAAGTGTAACAATTATTTTAGCAGTCAAATGATTACAAGAAAGACAAGAAAAGATGGATAGAAGCATGGGAACTATGCAATTGTAATAAACAGTTTCTAGGAAGAATGAGAAAGAAGGAAAAGAAAAAGCATGGAAGTTTATCACTGCGTATTAATCTTCACTTACTATAGCTGAAGGTTTAATGTCTCTGGATCCCAAGTAGAAATATCAAAAGACATTTCATAATAAGTTTTAAAAGAAGTTAGCATAAGCTACAATTCTGGTGCTGTGCTCTTTATCTAGTTTGTTCTGTTGTTTGCTCTTTTTTTTTTTTTTTTGTATTATGCTTTATCTCAATCCAGAAAGAAAGTGGTAACATCACTATTTTCAAACAATAAAAATACTATATAACTTGGAGGTGGGCACATCCTCAATTCAGAAGGTAGGATGGGAAGCAGGAAAACATAAGTCTGAAGATGTACGGGTTGCTTCTGTATTCTGTAGTAAGATATACCACAGCAAAGAAAACAAACAAAAACTGTTTTACACAATATACCACAAATATTTGTAAATTCCGTGGAACTTAAATGGATGCTCATATATCAATTTTTGCAGTTTATTCTATCTGTATTAATTTTTCTGTGTTCATATTTTCATCTGCTAGAACAAAGATGAAAATAGGGATAGGAAATGAATGGTTATTTTTAAAATTAGCTGTACTTGGAATATTTTACTTTTACTTTGTTCTAGCTATGTATCTGCTGCAAATACCTTCATGCAGCACTCAAAGAGCCTCTTTCTATGCTTCAGTTAACCCAGCTGCCAAACATTTGTCTGCCTGTTAAATGAAAAGCCTTAAAACCAGTTAAAGAAGGCAAATGGAACAAAAAAGTCTACTGGCATCTATCCCAGTCTGCCAATAGCTAAGGATGCCATGGGACAATTTGACAGTAGAGGCACCACCACCCACCCCTGGACTTCTCTGAGCACAAGGCTGAGTTTTGCTGTTGACCCAGCCTGAAGTTCAATAGCCCAAGTGTTCAGCAAAGCAGGGAGGTGACTGCATTTGCCTTTGCAGGGCACCTGGGATAACAGGGTAATTCATAACTTAATAAATATTCTACTGCACATGTGCCAGGCTACAAAGAGCAAAGTAGGCTGCAAATTGGAAATGTAAATGTGCAGTTCTTTTTAAGTCTCTCTCCCCAACAAGGGCGGAAAGAAAATCAGTTTTACTTTCAAGCCATGTATTTTTCTCGACCACTTAAGAATGGTGAAAGGGTTTTGATTCAGATGTGGCACAAATGAAGCTGGTCCTAGAGACAGGTCTAGAAAGTTGTACCTGAACAGAGACAGTAAGAAAGCTGAATGTAAATAAGGGAACTGATAGGCTGGGGAGGCTGGATTTCTTTTAATAGTAGTTAATAGTATACATTACATAATACTATTATATAGTAATATATATTATTACTATATATTACTATATATAGTAATTATATATTATAATACATTCTTGTTTTTCTCTTATCCAACAGTTCCAACAAAATGGTTTACAGATAACACAAAAGCTACATGCAAAGGAATGTATCATTGCACTGACATGGCAATAGATGAATGTCACAAAGATTTATCTTTGTTAAGAGAGGGACAGAACTCCTGATCTCCCTTAAGTTGTCAATCCTTTTACAGCTTTTGCGAGTGAAATGATTGCTATTAAATGTTTTCTGATTGAAAGGGGGGAAAATAGATATTCTTAAAGTTTAATAAATCATTCCTGCTAACAGCTGACTTTCAGAAGAAACAAATATCATTATATTTTTAGAACGTTTTCACGGTTGCATAGCTTGTTTAGAAAGTTGTATATTGAATGGCAAACAGCATTCGAAAAAGTGTCCTGATCATAAAAATCAGTGCTACCTGACCAATCATAGCAAAAGAGTCATTTGCCCAGGGAGACAAGGGAGGGGGCTGGAGGAGGCAAGGAGACAAGCCAGAGACTGGGAGAGAGGAAAGACCCCAAAATCCAAACCTATTTGCTACAACCCTTTCAATCAGTGAAACTCTCACTGAAAAATAAGTTTATGCTGGCATGTGGCTTTCTGTGTTGTATGCTAGAGATACTGCCCACTGGACTGTCACTACATGACTTATACTAAGGTCTTGAACTAGTGCTTAAAATTAAATAAAGTCACTGATTCAGTTCAGAGTGGTCACCCATTACCACCAGATCAGAGTAGTTAATTATTCATTAGTTAATTAATTGGTTAGTTAAAAGAAATATAGCCTTCCTCTCCCAGCCCCAGCCCCCCAAAACCCCAACTGGTCTTGAAAATGAAAACCTGTCTAATTTTAAATGCTCTGCAAAACATTACCAGTCCCCAAACTGCCTGAGAGTAGTCTTTTTTCCTTTCTTTTCTTTACGATTGCACTATTACCAATTATGATTATTTAGTGCTACATTTAAGTAGCACCAATGATTTAGCAGTGAATGCTAGTACACAAGTAATGGTAGATTCTTCATTGGAAAAGAAATTTCCTTTATATACGGAAGACTTTAAGAGTAAAAAGCTCCATTTTCTGTATCAAACGTGTGCTGCTGGTTTTGCCTTTTTTTTTTTCAGGAAAAATGAGAAACAATTCCTAGGTATTAGCACAAGCATTTGTTCCTGCCAGAACAAAGGGATTGGCTCTGCCTCACACCAGGAACATTTCATGAGAGTGTATGAGAATCAGTTATTCCTCTGAACAGGTAAGGGACTCTCAAAAAGGAAATTCACCTGTGGCAGTGTGGTAAGTGGCTTTTGGGAGGATGAAGTGCCTGCTGGGTGCACTCAGAAACAACTTCCAACAGTCATAATTATTGAAAGAATATTTTTAAACATGTGTGTTCTGTTCATAAACAAAAAACATGAGGTCATAATGCTGAAAAAATGACAAGTATTAATATTTCTGGGATTTTTTTCAGGGGACATGGATACCATACTCAAACCCACCTTCTATGTTTACCACAATACTTAATTTTATTTGCCTAAAAATTGAATGCTTGACCACAACCCTTGTAAATGCTAATACTACCTTTTCCTCAGTTTTAAACCTGTAGACAATACTGCTTCCCTTGATTTACATCTGGAAAACCTGTTGCTGGGGATTTCACTGTGCACGGAGGCTGGAATGTTGGATGTGCAATCGTGTGCACATTAGTGCACATTAATTTACATATAGTTGCTCTTATGTTATTTAAGCGATCGCTGCAGGGGAAAAAGACTTTTCTGTTTTATATCATTTCCTAGGGGAAAAATATTGCAAACTATAATCCACCTTTACAACCACATTTTGTAGACTGGTGTGAAAGGCCATGCACAAGTCCCATTTTCATGAAGTAGGAACTTTTCACCAAGTAGGAACTTCTGGCACGCATTTAGGTGAAAGATAAATTTAATAGACTTGCTGTAAGCGCCTAGTAAGATGTTCTCCTAAACAAAACTTCTAGGTCTTCTACGAATGATATTACAAACTCTACGGTTGTTGTTCCTGCCCTGGTACTGCAGCCTCGTAACTTCCATGCAGTAAACTGCAGCTGCCACTTTGCCACATTGGCTTTGTGGAGAAGTTCCCTTTGAAACCAAAACTTCTTCACATTTGATGCCTCTTGGATCACTTTCATGTTATGTTGTGGATCCAACCAGCTGTTCGGAGCAATCATAGCGTGATGATTTCCTCAGTGGCTACTAACTCCTGTTTCTAAAGCACATCTTTAACACCACAGTATCTCCTTTAGTTCCAGGTCCTAAGTTCTATGTTGCTATTCCTGTTTCTGTCAGGTTTTGAGTAATTTAGCTTGGCTAGTTCACAGAGGGTCAGGTCACAACAGGAGAAGCATTGCTGAATTGGCTTTAATCTTTCTTTACAGATGCCAGGGCTGGGAAGGGCACTTCAAGTCCCACAAAAGGCCGATGCCTGGATGTAATCTAGATAAAACTGCAAGTTGCAACTAATATCCGGCTCTAATAGTCCTGCAACATCAAGGTGGAAATCACCCCTTGCTTTAAGTCTCTTCATCATCTGTGGCAAGCATTTGCTAAATTTTGTGCTTGCAGACGTTCACCATCTGAAAACCAATTGGATCAAGAATATCACAAAAGGACACCAGTCCTAAAGAGACGAGGAAAAACTTTTCAGAAACAAAAAACCTAAACATGATGAAGTGATGCATTCCATATCAAGAGAAATTTTTCCTCTAGGCATAAGGCAGTGTGAGGCCAGAACCATTCCTTAAATTATCCATGTTTCATGACAGAGAAGCAGCACACACTCTGTCTCGCTAAAGAATTATATTAGATTAAACTGATCTTTGGATGAAAAAAACATGATCAGTGGGCTCTGAAACACATAGTCCATATATGTGGACTACATATACTGGTAAACAGAACTGCTGTAAAATTAAACACCATTTTTTTCCTCCAGGACAGGCATCCAACCATGCTGATACCCTGCTGCTGACAGCTTCCTGCAAAGTCTTTGCAGGAGGCAGACATGAGGAGGAAAGACAACTCCAAAGTCGTTCATAGCACAGTATTGTGAGAGTTTGTACACACCAGTATGTACCACTAGTTCCTAAACACTCCCAGTACAAAGCACCCATAGAGAAGCCAGCGAGGTAAGAGCAGCAAAACAACCTGTGTCCTGGAAGCCATTCCCAATTCTCGTGTTAAAACAGCTTGCTCTGTTCAATGAGTCCCATGGATATTATTTGAGTAGGTGCAAGTTTGCAACATGTTGTACAAACTACTGCAGTCTTCTTGAACTATTTTTACAAAGTGAAACAGATCCCAACAAACAGTGCCAAGTGGTGCTGCCTCAAGTGGCCCAATCCGGACTGGAGAGATTTGTGTAGTTTAGAGTTCATTTTTTGTACTTTATTAACCTTTCCCCACATGAAGTCTTCTGAGGTGATTTCCAAAATGAAAACTGGATGCAAAAAAACCCACAGTTCTGTTAATATGCCCACTAGTTCTGCTTTCACTGGTCTAATGCTGGGGATTTTCATACAGGGATTGCATGCCCCCACTCTTGGTAACCTGGCCTGGATAACAACAGATGATAGGGTAGGAATGTGAATATAAATAGTTTGTGTGAACAGAATACCCAAACTGGCATATTCTGAGAGGATGTTTGCCCAAAACCTGATAACGCTAGAGGAAATTAACAATAACAAAGCTTGCTTAAGACAATGACCACCCAGATTAAACGGTAACCAGGGAATTAGATTAACAAGAGCCTTTTGAGGAAAAAAAAAGTTAGCTTGAAAAGCAGCATGAGAATTTGTGATTATTAGAAGAAAACTTGGGGTGGGAGAGCAGTAGGTGCTAATATTTCTAAGATCCTCCTCATCAGACACAGTAAGCAGCTGCCAGCCCACTCCTGGTACAGACTGGGGGGACTGACAGGATGAAGCAGAACAGTAGGGACCCACCTCTCAGGGTCGCATATGGGAATTCAGAGTATACTTTTCCTGGCATGTGGATTGGCTGCACAGGCTCCCAAAAGTGGGGACTGGGTATTTGTAACCCACCCTTCTTGCAAGAGAGTGGAAGTGCATATAGAAATCTGTGAATATGTAAGAAGGGCAAGAAATTTGTAGGTGCTTACTAGCAGTTTGAAAACCTCTAGTATCGTGACTTCTGTTGTATTGCTGACACTGATCCACAATATATAGTTCATTGATTACCAGCAAATTACGTGTTGCTAATCAATAAACCTTGGTTGCTATCAAGACTATGTGAGTTACACAGTTATTTTCTGCAAAAGGTGTTTTTTTCATTATTACGAATTTGACAGAAGCATCACATCTGCACAGCAAGGAGTGGAGAGAAAACTCACATTCTTCCAGAAAAGAAGAGAACACATAATTTGTCAATTTGGAAAAAAAAAAAAAGATTGAACTAGAACAGGATGAATTCAAATAGCCTCCTGAAAGCTGCCCAGATAGACAATCCCATTTCAGCCCTGAGTGTTTTAAGACACACTGTAATGATGTATCACAGATTCAATGTCACTAGAAATGATGGAGCATATTGGCAGCTTTGTAATTTTTGTCACAGTGATCTGTGTGAGGAAAAAAACCCCAGGCTGACAAGGGAGAAGTTTTGCTCTAACCACATCAATGATATTAGAAGCCAAGTGTATTATCTGCCAGGCATAAAGTATGTATTTAGAAGGAAAGAACTTGTGGTGATAACTATGAAGTTCCAGTTGCCCACCTGAAAACATCTCCTAACAGTCAATATTTCCAGCAACATTTGTCAATAATAAAGGACTCCATCAAAGCACAGTTACTCTTTCCCTGAATCACAGACATGTTTTCCATGCTTACATGAGAAATTTTTAAGGTAAAGAGAGCCTAGTATTTTGAGGGGTGGTTGCATTTTTATATGCTGAGCTTTATGCTAGAATTGGCATGAAAATTTAGAAAATGTAAAATGGACAGGTTAGGTGCAATATGAGAACTCCAGCTGTGCATTCTGTCTGCCTGCTACCTGCAGAGAGCAATGTCAGTTAGCAGCTACCCATCTACACAAATCAGTCTTTTAGAAGGGGGTATTTTTTAGTTCCAGGGTTTTTTCTGAAGTTTCAGTAGCTGGGGCACTTGCAGAGAAAGCTAATTGCTGAACAAAGAACTTGCATGACAGTTCTGCAACATGATACAACTGAGAAACTGAACACAAGAGGATCAGCAGATACCTACAATTAAGACTAAGCAGATGCTGTAGCCTTTCTTAAAAGGGTCGAAAATAGCTTTCACTGGATTTCTCCTGACCGGTTTAGAGACTTGACCATCTACAGATGACCGTCCTGGAAGCTTCAGGTATGATTCTGCTTCACAAGAATTTTAAGATCAGAAGCTCAAACAAAACCCTTAAAAGTGTGTTCAGATCCCACTGACCTTGGAGAAGGAAGTGATTTACAAGTAAGTAGGAACATGTTAACTACCGCTGAAAGCAAACGCTGGAGATATTAGGCTGGCATAACCAAGACAGCTTCCAGGGAGCTGCCCACATCAAATAACCAGTATGAAAAATGACAGCAGATTTAAGGAAGCTACTGTGAGCCCTGCCAAAACCATCCACGGGCCACCAGTGTGAAACAAGCAGAATAAATCTACTCAGCTCAAAAAAATGAATGGTGTTCACAACCCAAGCTACAAAGCCTGGGGAGTACGTCTGTGCCTTGACCCAGCCAAAGGTGCATCAGAAAGGTTCAACATTCACCAGAAGACAACAAAAATCTTCGTTTCACTAAGTTATTACAAAATATCTGATTGACAATAGGCACATGCTCCTTCTGTCACGTAGATAGACTCATCCCAGGAGCTACTCTTCCGAAGAACAAACTAGTCAAAGGAAGAGAGAAAAAAAAAATCCCCAGTAATCGGTAAACACCAAAACAAAAAGTCAGAAAGTGTCATGAATATACATGGAATGATATTCTGCATGATAAATCATTAAATTAGGTATTAAATTGTTTTTGGTACAGACTACTAAGGCATGTTAAAAGCATGTCCTGCTTCTTAAACTTATCTTAATTACTTGACATAAGGGAAACATTCCTGGAAGCATCATCTAAAAGGCACAGGCTGTTGGGTATTAATTTAAGTCACAGAATCACAATCTCTTAACTAAAGTTAGCATTGTCTGGGGAGAAAAACCTACATGAAAAGCAGTATGTAATCAAAGGAAAACCAGGCAGAACACAAAATACGAATTAGAAGTTAAGAATGACAAAATACTCACAAGATAAGCAAAAAGTTGTATTTAGAATGGCTTTTTATTCACATGAATGGCAAGAAGGAGCATTTCTTAATATATAGTGTATTTCAGAGAAAACAGAAAGTTTAGATAGATTTCTGTTACACCTTTGTGGAGAAAAACAACATATATCAGAAAATTCCAACAATAGCCATGGAAAACCTTAAACATAGGAACAGAAGTGAGGCGGTTTTTACATCAGCAGCTCCAGATAGCCTGCATCCAAGAATTTTAAGAGCTGGCAAAGGAGACTTGTGCGCCGTTAATGTGGATTTTCCATAAGCTCTGAGAAATCTGGGGAAGCTCAGAAAAAAAAAGAAAAATCTCAAAGAAAGCTGAGGTAGTGCCAATACTGAGAAAATAAGTAAGAAAGGAACAAATTCAGGAACTTACGGTCAACCTCGCCTTAATCCCAGGGAAAAAAAAGCCAAACCCAAACCAACTCCTTCATATAGGAACAAGAAATAAACGAGCAAATTGTCTTAAATTACACAGCTTAAACGTATGGAAAACGTATCTTTTTGGAATTACTTCTTTTTCTCATGCAATCACAGCATTTGTTTGGGAGACAATAGGAACAGTGTTGATATGACACATTTGCACATTGACTTTTTCAGCAGGACACAGAGAAACTGGCACAGTTGTGCACATACAGTTCATAGCAAGCAAATTAAGGCTACAGGTCTGTGTCACCACTGAGGAGTCAGTCAGACATATTTCTAATTGAACCCCACAGGAATTAGTTCTTGGCAGCAAGGTACTCAGTATTTTATCTGGAAATAAAGTTTAGCAAGAACATTCATAAAAGCTCTAAGTAAATAGTGTAGCAGGGTTGCTGATTGGGAAACATCTGGATTACTGGAAAACTAAGTGCTTCAGCATGATCAGTGTGAGGTCATGCATTTAAGAGTGATGAATAAAAAACACTTAGAGATGGAGAACTTCCTCAGGAAGTAGATGGAGTAGCTGGTAACAGAATAAATATGGGTTCCTTGCGTACGAGTTGAAAAATAGTATATATGTAATTGTTAAATGGCTCAGAAAACAAACCACCAGCACCAAATGACGTTTTCATTGCAGGAAGAGACCAGAGAAACGTGATTATCACCAAAACAGATTTTTCAAGTACTGATCTCCACTGGCAAAAGACATTGCTGCATTTCAGGAAACAGCAACAGGATGACAATTTCTGCATCCATGTTTCTTGGAACTGCTGTATCAGAATACAGTCTCTAGTACTTTCAAAGAAGATATTAGTAAATTAGAGATTGCAAAGAGTACAAATAATCCAAGTGCAAACAAGCCTAAAAATGGAATGGTTAGCATATAAAAGTTCACTCCATCACATGAAGTTTAGGGACCAAATGAAGAAGACCTCTAAAGCCATCACATGAGGTTTAAGGACCAAATGAAGACCTCTAAAGCAACTGGTAGGGAAAAAAATATATTTTAAAGCAGAGTGTGATAGCAGAAACTAAGCTCATCTTAAAACACCAAGCAAGCTTTCTTGAATAACTGTAGTAATTACTAAGCTTCCAGAGGTGCAGTAGTTATGCTAACATTATGCATGTATATGATTCCTGGACAAAACTCCAAATTAGAATTTAATTATTAATTTCAAAAGATAGTCATAGTGATCCTACTACAGGCCATCATTTCAATACGTTTCTCTGGTTCTCCAGTGATGTAACTTGAAACAAGACATATTTTCAGCAAAACACTTGGTTTGGGACTAACAGTTTCCACTGTCCAGGCCAAATCAAAGACAATTCTCAGTAAAAAATATCCCTCCAATGCCCAACCTGAACAAATAATGGAACTCTCATAAATAAAATTCATTTAAGTTCTTAAATTTAAGCACGAATGAAACGAGCGTTTTTACTTAAAAGTTCTGCTCTCGCACCTCCACTTTACAGAATCAGTTGGCCTGGAGCAGACCTCTGAGGCCATCGAGTCCAGCCTGTGACCGAATACCACCACGTTCAACTAGACCATGGCACATCCAGTCTTTCCCGAAACACCTCCAGGGACTGTGCCCACCATCTCCCTAGGCAGCTCATTCCAATGTCTAGCCAGCCTTTTTGTGAATAAATCCGTGCCAATGTCCAACAGAAACCTCCCCTGGGGTACAGCTTAAGACCATGTCCTCTCGCCCTGCCGCTTTCAGTAATGAATGAAGATAAAAAGACCCAAAGGCTCAGACGGGAACGGGCTCGCCACTGCTGGAAGCGATAAAGCCTCACTTGCGTGCCAAATCCCAGCCCTCCCCTCAGTAGAACGCCGAAATCTCCTGGAAAAGGCACCCAGGAGCCCGAGCTGCCCGCGAGACCCGCTCGGGAAGGGCGCTGTGCCCCGCCGGGCGGGCCAAGCCCGGGTAGGGGGCACGGCAGCTGCCGGCCGCGGACCCCTCTCCGCTCGCCACCGGCCGGGACTACAGGGCCACTATCGCCGCAGGAAGCTGAGCCACCACGGCCTCCCCGCCCCAGCGCTTCCGTGCCCGGCGGGCGGGTGAAAGGTCCCGCAGCGCCCGGATGGAGGCGGTGCCGCTCCGCTATATAAGCGCCCGCCGCCGCCGCGCCCGCCTCTCCCGCGCCGCCGCCGCCGCTTCCTGGCTCACCGCTGTTCGCTGGGCCCCGCGCCGCCCGAGCCCGGGAATAAGTCGGTCAGGAAGGCCCCGCTGCCGCCATGGTGAGGCGGGGGAGCGCCGGGGACGGGGGAGGGAGCGAGGCCGCCGCGCCGGCCCCGCCGCGTGGCTGCCGTGCCCGCATAGGCGGTGCAGGCCCTCGGCTCCGGGAAAGCGCTGCGCGCCCGGGGGTTGCGCGGAGGGCCCCGGCTGCTGCGGTGGCTTCCGGAGCTCACCCCGAGCCGGCGGGCGGGGAGAGTGGGATGTGGGCCCGGCAGTGCCTTTCCCTTCGGGAGCGGCACCGCGGGGAAGCACAGGCGGAGAGGAGGCGGCCGTAGCCCGGCGTGAGCGGTGCTGATCCGGCCTCGTGTCTCTGCCCTTACGGGCGGCCCTTGTTGAGGGGATGTGATCAGTTAATGCGGCAGGTGGCACCTCATCGTCAGTGTGACAGACATCCCGTGTTTCACGGAATCACAGAATAGGTCAAGTTGGAAGGGACCACAGTGGGTCATCCTAGAGCACATGGCACAGGATTGCGTCCAGACGGCTCTTGAATATCTGCAGTGAGGGAGACGCCACACACAACCTCTCTGGGCAATCTGTTCCACTGCACAGTAAAGCAGTTCTTCAGGTGGAACTTCTGTGCATCAGTTTCTGCCCGTTGTCTCCTGTCTTACTGGTTGGCACCGCCAAGAAGAGCTTGGCTCCGTCCTCTGAGCAACCCCCCATTTATATTTTTATAGAGGCATACATATGTTTGTTTCATCCCTCTTTTCTTAAGACCTTCCTTTGTCCATATTTTTACTCCTATTTCATCAGCTTATTTAGCCCACGTTAATGCCCCATTATTTGCAAAAGTTTAATCGCATAAGCTCCTCAAATCAGTTTCCTGAGTGGCCGAATTGGTCTTTCTGGCCAGGTGCCCCTTTTTGTTCTCGTGATGTAAGTTGTTGCAGTTTTGTTGATCAGGTCTTAGGTACTTAATTTGTGGTGAGGTTAAGTTGTAAGATACATGAAGATTGACATGTATTTTTTTTTGTGGAAAAGGAGTGTTTCTGCCAGCTATATATAGGCAAACCAGGGAAGGGGTGCTTGCAGCTTCCCACCCTGAGATGCAGTTAGACACTAAAAAATTGCTTTTCCTTAGAGTTAGGACTTTGCCCTTTCATTCTCTTCCCATTATTTCTTCCATACCACCATGCCCTTCAGATACCTCTTCTAGTCACTAGTGTAATACAGTCCCATAGCTAAATTGTTCTTTACACTCTAGAAATCTGTTTTTAAGAGGCTGTGGATTGTGTTAGTTGGCATTCACTGTAGTGTCTGGTATTTGTAACTTCAACATTTTAGGCATTTAAAGATACTGGCAAAGCACCCGTGGAACAAGAGGTGGCGATTCATCGCATTAGAATAACTTTGACAAGTCGCAATGTAAAATCACTGGAGAAGGGTGAGTAGTACTTTTCTGTTTACTAGGGTAGCATGTCAAGTAATGACTGCTAGGTGCCGTGCAATGCATTGCAAAATACAATCTATTGAAGCCAGTTGTCATTAAAGATGTTACTGTTTGCCTGTTTGTATGGGCCTTGGCTGGCAAAGTCAACCAAAAGTGCTTCGTACACAGAAAGGTAAATTTGGATTTAATTTTTAATGAAAGCTGGTGTTTTGGGGGTTTTCATTATGCTGAAAACCTTTGTCAAAATGACTAATGTAAGAGAGCGCAGCTTCTTCCCTTTAATTCTTGTGGGGAATTTTGAAATAGTTATCATGCTTTGAATGTATAAGAACTGAAAGGCACTCAATTCTGAAAGGTTTCTCAGTATTTTGTCACTTTTGTTACAAAGAGTTTAGTATAACACTCCTTAAGAAATTATTTAATCTTGTTCAGGAACTAGCTTTGCCACTGTTTAATCATATAATGCAAACTTCAAAAAAATACTGTTTGCAGGCTCTTCGGGCAGATAAGAGCTTAGAGTTTAAACTTGTAGTAATGGCTTTTGTTTACTCTTGCAACATGATTTTGCTCATCATGTCACAACGCTTCCAGTTGTACGTGGTTGGCTATGAGGATAATGCTTAAAATGAATGGCAGTGATCACTCATACGCTATTCTGAGCCAACATCTTGTTTGAAATACTTGCCTTAGAAATCAAGTAAGTGAAATAGTTGCAAATCTGAGCTACTGCATGTCTTTTTTCAGTCTGTGCTGACTTGATTAGAGGTGCTAAGGAAAAAAACCTGAAGGTGAAGGGACCTGTTCGCATGCCCACCAAGGTACTTGACACTATTTTCCTGTCTTAAAAGTTTGTTTTCTTTCCGCAACTGTGTGCTTAAAATATCTTTTTTTAAAGAACAAAAGGTGAGATGAAAAGCAGTACTACTGAACTGAGGGTGACCCAGTGTAAAAAGATGATTTCACAAGTTGCTTTGACACCTAAGATAACTAGGTGCAAAACATGTTGAATGTGGAAAGGGCTTTTCTGTTCAGTTTATTTTAATAGTGAACTTCTTTTTTTAAATGACATAAAATATGTAGGGAAGGAGTGTTACCATCAGTAGACTATAACTTAATAGATAACTTTCTAATGGCATAGATTCCATGCAGTATCTTTAGGTGATCATATTTTTACATGACTGTAGATTACTCCTCTCAGTCCATCAGCTAAATAGCTCGTGTTTGACTTTTCAGACCCTGCGGATCACTACCAGGAAGACACCTTGTGGTGAGGGTTCCAAGACCTGGGATCGCTTCCAAATGCGTATCCATAAGCGGCTCATTGATTTGCACAGCCCTTCTGAGATCGTGAAGCAGATCACTTCCATCAGCATCGAACCAGGCGTAGAAGTTGAAGTTACTATTGCCGATGCCTAAATGATGGTCATTGTTGAATAAAGTTGATTTACAAGTTTTCATCACTTGTTTCTTTTCTTATGCGTGCTAAGAGATAGCTCTGTGATGACTTTTGTGAAGAAGGACAACAGAAACCACGATCAGAATGCTGCGTGAGAGGATTGTATATTTAAGGAAGAATATGCTATGTGTAAATACCAGGAAGATTAAACATGGGCATCGTGGTTTCATTGGAGGCTGGCAACTGTATGGTTGTGCAGCACTTTATGAAAAATACATGTTTAATAATTTAGGGGTTTAACCTTGGCAGAAATCTTAGTCTGTAGACAGACAAGTACCTGCATTAAAATTGATGTTTAGGTAAAATTACCAAGTTCAATTCTTGGTTCTTGCTATGCAAGACTGAACTGACTTAGCTTATTTGGCTTTTTTTTTTTTCCATGTGTGTTATAGTCAAAGGATCCTGGGGGTGCCAGTTATAAAACTTCGTAATTTGTGGTGAACACATTGAATTTAACAAATTTATTTTGACTTGCATGTAGAGTCACAAAACTGAACTGTGGAACTACCTAGTTGTCTTTTCAGGTTTAGATTTCCATAGATAGGATCAATGCTAAGAATAAGCTTCATATGTAAAGCAACAAAACAGCCATTTTCATTGCTGCCTTTAAATCTCGAGCAAAGGAACTACGATTAATTCTTAAACCAACAAAACAAAGCCCAGAGTTAAAGAAAACAATTTTGTTTAATCCATTTAAGATCGGGTTGCTGCTTCTGCTTCAAGCCTAGGAGAGAACTTGAATTCTAATTAAAACAAGCAGTGGTGGTCCTCTGCAAGCAGCTTCAGGTCCTGTTTATGTTTGCTAAGACCTAAAACTGACCAAAGCTTCAGCTTTCTTTCTCAAGAGATACCAGAAGCCTTCAATTTCCTTAAATTTAAGGCCTTAAAAGGATTCTGATCCTCTAGTTAGTAGGCTTGAGCGCTTTGGTAGAAGGGAGGTGAGTTGATGTCAACAGATTGTGTCAAGCCTGCTTCTTGAGAAACGACTGTGAGCAGAGGGGAAAATACCCCCCCAAAACAAAACACCCGTGTCTTCCTAAAAGTCTGTTTCTGGTAATAAGCCACAAATATAAGCTGCCTGACACATACTTCTAGATGTAGTTTTAAAATTATTTGTATTATATGGGTTGCTCTTTACAGTGATAAATAGGCAAACAAATAGCAGAATAGATCTGTGGCACTCACTGACCTTTGTGTGTGATTATTACTCAAGTAGTATTGCTTCTGATTAATGGGGTAGCCCTGTGACTGAAAGCACTTGAAGGGATCTAGGCAGGACTGGCTGGCTTTGACACCATTTCTGCCTTTGGTTTTCCCTGTTGGTCTTGCCACAGCTGAAAGAACATCGATGGGACCTTAGGTCATTTAGGTGTGTCTAAGAGGCACCCTGTAGGTCAGAGGTACAGCCAGCCAGCTCTAAGCTGATACAAAACTGTTTCACAGCAACAGGTTTTGACCAATTTCCTTTGTCATCTTTTCACTTGTCTCCAACTTACCCTTAAACACAAATGCAACTTTACCCTTGTGTCTGGGTCCCGTACTGTGCGGAAATACCGCTGCCTGCCTACTGTACGAACAGGCCGGCTCACACAGGAGGGCTTTATATGTGTTACCGGGAAGGTCGGTCCTTTGCTTGTGGAAGGCGCTGGACCGCGGGCTGCCGCGGAGTTCCTCTAGCAGGGAGCGGGTCCCCTCCCGCGGGGGTGTCGGAACGCTTACGTAACACCCACACTGACTTTATGTAACTCGTTCGGATGGAAACATTTAGGTACCCGCGTCTCCTCCGCCCATCCTCCCCCGCCTCCTCCGGCGCGGCTCTGTGTCAGGCAGAACACCTCTCCTCCTCTGGCCGCCGAGCTGCCGCTGTCCGTTCAAACCAATTCTTTACCGCCGTGCCTTAGTAAGGACGATAAGCAAACCCTGCGTCTCGAGCACGCGNATCAGCGCCCGCCTCCCCCCTCAAAACACCGCCCTTGCGCGGGCTCGGCTCGCGGGTTCCCGCGCGCGCCAAGGTAGCGGCGCTCCGCGGGCGCTCCCGGGAAGGGGGAGCGGGGCACGGCGGTGTCGGGAGCGGGGGTGGCTCTTACCCCGGGTGCCTGCGAGTGTTGAGCTTTCTGGGGAGGGGGCTGCAGGCTGCCGCCAGCGCTCTCAGGTGGATGAGAGCAGTGCCCAGCTGAGGCTGTTAGCGTGCTTTCCCCTTGTGTGTTTCCTAGTATAACCTGCCAGGTGGTTTTTTTTAGAGGTCATATTCCCAAACTTCTCTAGATAGCCCTGTCTTCTTCAGAAGTGCTCGTACATAAACGCCCCATCTTTGTTTTGCTCCGTATGTATTTTTGTCTGCTCTCTGAGAAAATGATGGGCTTTTTTTTTTTTCCTTCCTTGCAAGTCCCTTTGCAGAGAACGATGGCTGATGAGGGGGAAAGCTGCGTTTCCACGGAAGTGTGTGATGTGTTGGAATCGGTTTCTTTTCTGAATGTAGAGGGTAAACCTTCACCCTTGGAGTCAACAGTATTGCCTAATGCAGAGGAACACCAGGTGTGAATTGGTTTTACAAGGTGTCTTCTGGTGGTGCTGGGTTGTTTTTTGGTTTGGTTTTTTTTAAAGCTTTGATTCTGACAAATGTTTCTTTGGTAAAAACTGCTGAACTCCTCTGCCCCTGAGATGTGTTTGATTCTTCTGCTTATTTCTCACTGCTTATGCACAGGTCACAGCCAGTACTAAACACAGATGGATAGTCAATGCTATGCAATGTGATGTGCTAAGCTTTGAGGGAAAAAAAGTAAAGGACTTCAGTAATTGCACTTTGAATGTAATGAGACTGTACTGTTCTTTTTAATAAGCTTTAAAAAAAGATATGGATCTGTGTTGAAAGCTTCTTAGGTGTTTGGAAATAAAAATCTATAAACAAATCTATCTTCTGCTCTGCTGTAGTTGAACAGAAGATACCCATCTATGCTTTTTTTAGAGGGGTATGTTTCCTGGGTGACTTTTCCTCTGGTGACTTCATTTTGTCTGATTAGTGCTGGTCATGACAGGGCTGTGGAGATCTCTAGTAAGTCCATCTGGTGAGTGAAATTTTGCCAAAGACTAAAGCTCTTTGAGAAAGGAAGGAGTGCTGGAGTCCCTCTAAAATGCTCTGTGCTGTTATTGCTTAACCTGGGTGGGGAGACTGTTGTATAGTAGTTAGGGGATGGAAAAGGCCAACTGAGCAACTGGGAACTGTTGCCTGGTTGTTACTGTGAGGAAGATGAGGGTCTGGTGCCTGGATGGTGGTAAGGAAGTGGTCTCTTGAGGCTAAGAATATGTCAATCAGTGTTAATTGAATATATTCCATACAAAATGGAAGTGCAGTACCATGTAGCAGCTGTTAGAATAACACAGCTTGAGTTCAGTACAGAGGGAGACCAGAAGGTGGAAGCAGTGCAGTTTATGCCTCTGATAGTGTGCTCTTTTAAAATCAAAATACTGGCTTTGTCATGAAAGAATGCTAAGGGAAGGGGGGGGGGGGGCACACA
>VXAZ01008692.1:231001-683056 GCA_013399875.1 Gymnorhina tibicen | reverse complement strand
AATGCTAAGGGAAGGGGGGGGGGGGCACACAAAAAAAGGGTTACTTAAGGACAGTAGAAGGTAAAGAAGCAAATAAAAGCTTAGAGTCTGAACTTGACACGAAAGGAAAAAGTGAGGCATTAATATAAAATAGGAAACACTGTATCAGATATGTATGCTGATATGATTTGGGGCTGTTCTGTTTAAAAAGTGGCAATTATAACTGTGTTTTGTGTCTTTTTTTTGATGAATAGGTATATGAGCCTTTGAAAGTCTTCTTGAGAGTGAGGCCCTTTTCTATAGCAGAGCTTGAAAGCCATGAATCCCAGGTTCGTTGTAGAATTAAGAAATAATGTTTTTCTTCTCCCCTGAACAACATGTAGTATTGTAAGGCAGAACTTTCTTTTACATAAGCCATGTACTGCCCCCATACGGAATTAATGGGCACCCGAATAGATGCGAGATTTTTTTTTTTTCCCCCCACCCCCGTGATTTTTAATAATTTGTGTGGTATAGACATGCACACCTGTAGCTCTTCAAAATTCCACTGGGTATGTTATTTAAAAATTGGTGTCAACTTTGTGTAATGCTCAAGATGCAAAGGAGTTCCATGGAAGAGGTTATGAAATTCTAGGGGTAATTTGAGTATCTGACCCTTAAGTTTCTTTGAAATGCTTGAATAACCTCCTACCTCATCATGGTGACTTTCTGCTCAGCTTGTCAAAACTCTACCCTGTCAGATTCAGATGCTTCAGTGTTTTATATGCACACATGTACAAACATGCAGAAGTGCTCCCCTTCCCCTCATTGTGATCGCTGATGCAGAGAATTCCTTTAGCTGTCTTTGGAGGAGAAGGTCTCTGTATCATACCTCTCAGCCCTTGTCTTTGCAGGCTCTCTGATCGAACAAAAGTCAGCTTCAAGAGCTCTGGGAAGGATTTAATATTAGTTTTTATTTGCTTTTTGCAAACTGCTGTTTAGAAATGCATTCTTGCTTCTGATCTACCAGAGTTGGAACCTTTGTATCATTTTCACTTGGATAATCCTCTTCCCCCCCTCAACTTCCCTTTGCCTTTGCTTAGTCAGCTCTCCTTGAATACTGTGTACCACCACAGTGCTTCCAGTTTTGTAAATTCCACAGTCTGAGCTGGCTCTAAGTGTAAATTGATTTGCAAAATTAAATTATTTCATGAGTTGTTTAGCACATTCCTCTTTGGAGTGAGATATTTCTTAAAAGCAGGGAGGAAAAAAGTGAACACTGAAGTTAGTACCCGTTTTTTTGGTTTGTTTTCCTATAGTTTAGGCTGAAATAGTTGAACTTCCAACCTATTAGCTGTATAACCTGTTTTGCATGGGATTAAGGCTTTTTTCTCAGCCTCTAAAAAGAGAATGATTGAAAGATCTTCAATATGTTCAGTGTTTTCTACTTTCTTTACTATCACCAGAATCCCAGAAAAAAATGCTTGGTAACAAATGGCAGAAACCCACACAAAACAATCAAGTAAACCTCACTTCCTAATCATTAAATCAAACAGATCAATTTAATTTTTAGGTCTTTTTTCCCTCCCTGCCATGCATAATTTTCAGGAAGGCACCTTTGTTCCAAACATGTAGCACAAAAAAAAAAAAAGAAAAAGTAGAACCTAAGACCTATTTCTTATAGTTGTAGGCTGATGCTTTAAACAAAGACAATCAACTGGTTAACTGATCAGTTGTTGCTTATAGAGATAATGATTTATGGAAGTAAAGCCTAAGAGCTCTGGATGAAATTCTGTACTCCTGCCAGTGATTCTCCAGAGTCACCTGTGGGAAAGCAGGAAGTTGTGTTTTTTGGATATAAACGATGTGCACAGTGCCAGAAATGGTCCAGCTCCTGCCAACTTACCTGCAGAGGTAGCTGGGGGAGTCAAGTGGAGTGAGTTGTTACCAGCTGGCTTCCGTCTCTGCAGATCTGACTACTCTGGGCCTCTATTCACAGGCTTCTGTGAGGCTGGTGGCAGCTGATGGCACATGCTGCAGATCCTGGATTACTCTGTAGCTCTCTAGGGTTTAGTACCTCTGACCTGCGTTCCTGTTCCTGGTGATGTGAGAGAAATGTTAAAGACTATAAAGGTTCAGAGCCTGGCACACTGAGCAAGTGATTGGTCTAAATTCAGAAAGCAGTTTCTTAGAGCTTCTCAGAATCACAGAATAATCTGAGTTGGAAGGGACCTGCAAGGATCATCAAAGTCCAACTTCTGGCCCTGCACAGGACACCCCAAGAGTCACACCATGTGCCTGAGAGCATTGTCCAAAGGCTTCTTGAGCTCTGTCAGGCTTGGGGCTGTGACCACTTCCCTGGGGATTCTGTTCCAGTGCCCAAACACCCTCTGGGTGAAGAACCTTTTCCTGATACCCAACCTAAACCTCCCCTGACACAACTTCAGGCCATTCCCTCGTGTCTTGTCACTGGGCACCAGAGATAACAGGTCGGTGCCTGCCCCTTGTTTCCTCGTGAGCAAGCTGTAGGCTGCTGTGAAGTCTGTACCAGTTAACGACTGGCGTAGAGCTTCTGTATCAATTAATAAGCAGACTTGTTAATTGAGACTTCTAGAAAGAACAGTATGTTCATATGAACAGTATGTACACACCACGTATGGGTTATTAGTTTTAGAAATACTGGCCAGTCTCTGAACATAAGTGTCAGATTTAGTTACAATCAATCCCTCAGATGATGCATCAAGACACTGTAAGCTATACTGGGAGTTCAGTTTGCATCTTTGGTAGCCAGTCTGGTGTAAAATAAATTTTCCTTTGACGCTGCATCCTACATCTGTCTAGCTAGTGAGTGTCTGGTAATAGTATTTCACCTCTACTTAACTGAGAAATAGCAATAAAATTGCTTGAATCTAATTCAGTTTCTTTCCTTACCAGTAACACTTTACCATTCAAAGGATAATACTTCAGACTTATTTTACTTTGTTAATTCTGCTCATAGTCTATTTCATACTGAAAATGACTGATGTGGAAAAGAAGTAGTTTTCTAAATAATTTTGTTTTCATAGTGATTGTGCAAGTGACAATCACAAAATACCAGGGTTTAGGTAGTGTTCCCAAGGAAAAATTGCTGGAGGGACTGCTAGTAAAAGTTTTTACCTCTTAGAAAACCCCAGAGGATTGCCTTGACTTTGTCTATGCTCTGGCTTTCATGTGAAGTGAATATCTCTGTAGTGACATGCCTCAAGATGATAGATGTAAATTGTGGGAGTTTTGTAGCTCTGGTAAATAGGTGAAGACACTAGGTGGAGGGGGGTTGGAGGGGGTGTTCATTTTTTGTTTTGTTCAGATAGCTTTCTTCCTGAATAATTTTGTGTCATGTTTTGGTATACCTTGCCTTGTTTTTTTAAGGGTTGTGTAACTATTGAAGATTCTCAGACAGTAATTCTTAATGCACCCAAAGAGTCTTCTGCAATGAAAAACAGTGAAAGAGGGGTTGGTCATGCTGTGCACAGCTTCACCTTCTCTCAGGTAGGCCAAATTATTTCAAATGGTTAGGGTTTTGTTTTTCACTGCAATGAAAGCTGAATTTTGTATTATGTCATGCAAGGCAATTTTTCTTCTTTTAATTACATGTGGTGGTACTTGCCTTTAAAAAAAAAGACTGCTTATTAATTACTGATAAGCTGACAAGAAAGCTGTATTACAATGGAGGTGCCTATTAGATTAGACAAGGAAGCTTCTCTGGCAGGTCTATGGTTTTCTTTGATTAGATGCTACAGAAACTTATCGTAGGCACAAACTTACTGTGGTTCTGCTGTTCCTGCAGATGCTTTTATCTGGCAAGTGTTACAGGAAACCTTATGTTTGTAGGAATTTATGTAAGCATGTATTTAGTAACTTCCTCTTGAAAGAATAGCAGCTTAACTGCTTAAACCTTCTATACTGAAAGTAAATTTCTTAACTTTGCCTACTGCAAGAAGTTCTGTTCTTATAGTACCAAAAGATAAACAGTTCCAGGGATTGAGTTATTTAGACCATTTTAATGCTGATTTTTCTCGTCAGTTGTGGGTAACTGGTGCAGAGTGAGGAGGGAGTTCTACATCACCAGCAGAGCTCTTGAAAGTATCCACTGAACAGCATGTGCTCCATAGAATTCTGAGCAGTTTATTTTAGGAGTAGGAAAATACTAAAAAATGAGTGCCAGCCTGAGTGCCTCTCAGAATTAAGCAGGCATCCTGCGAGAACCCAGCGAAAAACATTGAATCAGAAGGGGTTCAGGCAAGACAGGAAATTAAGCTGGTGTCTCCTACCCAGCTTGCTCTGAAAAATTAGTCACTTCTAATCAGTACTTAATATTTGGGCTTATTAAACTTCTTTGTGCCATTTGTCACTCCTGTTTTCTTTTTTTCTTCCCCTTATCCAAGGTCTTTGGACCAGAAACTACTCAGAGGGAATTTTTTGAAGGCTCAATGAAAGACATAGTAAGATCATATGTTAATGGAGTGAATGGACTGGTATTCACTTATGGAGTTACAAATGCAGGCAAGACATTCACTATCCAAGGTATAAAATACTTGCATGTATAAAAATGGAGTCAAAATCCAATGAGAAACTTACAGGAATGTCTACACTTAATTTTTAAAATATTTTTAAGGGACTTCAAAAGATCTTGGTATTTTACCTCGCTCACTTGATGTGATTTTTAACCACATAAGAGGAAGACATTACCTGAAGATGAACTTCAAACCATATTTGAGCAACGATGTTAAGAAACTAGAAGATGAACAAGTTAAGCAAGAGGAAGCCTTAAAAACTGCTCTTCTTGCATCACTGAAAGAGGTCAGTGACCAAATGCTTCTTAAAGCTATTCTGTAAGAAAGGAAGTTTTAAAAATCTTTAGTCCATTATTGATTCTTTATATATATAAATCTACAGTATGCATACTTGGTGAATCTTGGGGTAATAAGACAACTGGCTGGTTTTGGAGCTCAGGGTAAACTGGAAGAACTTTCTGCAGCACACAGTTCAAACCAGAAACCATCACAAAGCCAAATCTCAATTTCTAGAGAGAAGTCTCCTCTCTAGAGGAGCAGTTCTGACACTGTGGTGTTAGTAGCCCTATCAAAGAGAGCTATAGGACCAGTCTAAAACCTGGTTCTTCCTGTAGGTCAGTTTCCCAGGCTGGGTCTTGGTGCAGTCATTCAAATGCTTGCAGTAGCTCAGGAGAGATGATAGCACTGCCTTAGCAAGGGCAGTGAAGAAGGCAAGGAGAGTCCATTTTGGTGGAAGACAGTCTTAAGGCAGATTAAAAAGTTTATAAACCTGTGATTTATGTAACTCCATAAAGAAACTTTCTGATTCAGCAAGTGAAGTGAGATGCCACAAGATGAATGTCCTAAAAGGATTCCTGTCTGCTTTAGAGGATAGATAGTATGTGTCTAAATCTGGTGTCCGAAGACTGTAGGTAGAATAGAGAAGTCTTTACTGTGGCAGCCTCCTGTTCTTACTATCTAGTAATTTCTGTTTGCACGGCAAGAAACTGTCTCACCAGAAAATGGGCATCTGTGTATTTGGGACTATTTTATACTTTTAAGTCCAATTGCAGCTTGTCGTCAGATTCCTTTTGTTCAGAACATTTTTACCCTGAACTGTGATTCTGTGCTTTTAAGCCCATAATGCAGTAGGCTCAGCTGGTTATTCAAAGCAACTCTAAATGAATTCTGGGATGTATAGAAATAATGATTGGGTTTTCTTTTTTCTGTGGTCTTTAATACTAACCTTGTTTAAGTACTCCAGTTAACCCTGAAAAAATATCCTTCTATGACTCAAATTCATATGTAAAGTTCCACTCTAAATTCTGTTGCTTAATTTAAACACTGCAAATCAAAACTTTGTTTAGTCTGAGTCTGGTGAACTCTTGAGGAAATATCTCAGATGAAAAATCTGAAAGATTTGAAAGATGACATATTTATTTTGAAAGTGGCTCTGAGTATACGTATGCGCATGTGCAGAGGATGAGGGGGTCTGAAAGAAAAGATGAGGGGGTTAGGAGGATAGTAGGTAAATACCTTTAAAAATTTTATGGGAGCTACAGCCTCGAAAAGAGGAACAAGCAGGAGCCCAAGGTCTGGAACAGGAGGGCAACATCTTATTTTGAAGATGACTCTATAAAAATATTTTCTTCTGTTGAATCACAGTCTGACTTACTAATAGCTTAGCTGCTGAATGTTGCAGTAGGTGATCTAGATGCTGATGCACTGCAGTGAAAAGAAACAACACTCCACCATCGGGAAGGACAGGTAAAAATGAATCAGGAAACTATTACATGACAGGACCTTGTTTACATGTTACAATGCTTCCACAGAGACAGCTCAACGATCCCTAGTCCTGAAGCTGTGCTTCTTGATATCTTGTGAATGAATAGCATCACTGTTTGGATGCTCTCTCAAACTGTAATCTGAGAGCAGACAATTTGGTGGTCTTGGCTTTAGTTTACATGGATTTCTGTAGGCTCATTTCCCAGGCTCAGCTTACATGTCATACAGAAAGAGCTTGCTGTTCCTTTCATTCTCTCAGTTTTAACTGCTCTGAGTTACTGCAGTACTTAATGTTCTACTGTTTATGACCCTCTCTTTCCTTCCCTTACCTGGTTCTCTTCATGGGATTAAATACTGGTTTTTATTGGATTAAAAGATGCTTTACTTGCTTTCCTATTCCCACCTGTTCTTGTATTTTCTATTAAATGTCAGCTTCTCTTGTTGGCAAACAATGTCAGTTCCTGTTCCCACTTATTTTTAGGCAGTCATCTTCATGCTCCTTTCTGTATTTCATTTGAAGAACAGTATAGCAACAGTTAATTCACTCAGTTTTCTCACAATACCTTTACAAAAACTTATCAGGTGCACAAGTAGTGTGGTATGGGGTTTTCTAAATTCCACTGCATTTTTGATGTGCATAGATGAGACACCATGCGTGTCAGTCCCACACCCTGCTTGGCACTTCACAAACAATGAATAGTATCCATGCTGTGTTTAGACTCCTAATGCTCAAGAAACACGATCGTACAGACAGTGCAGACTTCGCAAAATTGTCACTTGTATGATTTTTGTTGTAATTCTATTCTGTGCTATTTATTTCTAAAATGGAAGATCTCAACGTATGGCTTTGTGCTTTTCTGTTTGTAAGAATTCTGGTTTGGATTTACCAAGTGGGTGACGTCGGCATCAGTCGTCAATCCCTGATCAAGTTCGTGCTGCATTTGAATAGCTGTAACGCTAAGGTTTCCTTCTCTGGATCTACTTCCTTTCTACTGTAGGATGACTCTCTCTCAGGAAAGAGAAATCGGGGCGAATGTCCTGATTTTTATGGGGCTATAAAATATGGAGAGAGAGGTGGTACGTAAAGATGCTGGACTCCAGTGGGAGTTGCTACTGCGATACGCTAGTTTTTCCAGAGGTAACTTAAAGGCTGTGCTTTGGTGAATCCTGGCAGGTTTAAAACAATTTTGTTGGTGTAAAGAAATTCAGCAAATGCGTGTATTTAAAGAAACTGTGCTGTTGTCTATTTTTAATGGCCTTTTAGTTCAGTCTGAATTAAAGCAACATAGAGCGTTGGTTTGTCATAACTTAAGTGCTACCGTCTCGGCAGTTACTCCTGGAGGAACCTTCTCCAGTTCTTTTGGATGACTGAAGCAGTGTTCAGGTTTGTCCAACAGCTCATAAAGGCATTCTGGGCTGCTGCAGTCTGACAGAATCTCTCCCAGGACTGTGAAGTTAAGTCTCCTGTGTTAGCAGCATCTAGCCACCAAAACAGGTTGCTGGGGAATAGCAGCAAGCAATAATTTATGTGATGGAAAGAGCATTTATTGATTATAGTTCAGTGTTACTCAAAACATTTAACTTTCAGCCAGAGTAAGGTGGCCTAACAGTTAATACTACTTCAATATTTAAGTCTTAAGTACTGGAATTGCTGTAATTTTTAACTTCTGCTTTCTCATTGTCTGTTCATGTGGATGTAATGGTCTCTTATTTTCTCAAGGAGACAGAGAGCATCTCAAATACTGTAACAAATTTCTGTGATGTGAAGTTGGATTCTTCTCACTGTACTTCAGACAGTCATCCTTCTAATTCCCTAGGTAAAGTGGAAAACTTTTGTGTGGGGAAAAACATAATATGAATTTAGAAATATAAGTGGGTAACTACCAGTGGATAAAAGAATCCCTATACTATACTGCAAAGTAAATATATGTAGGTTTTGACCAAATTTTTGTCCCTTTTCTCTGGAGAAAGGGCAACTATGTAAAAATATTTTGATAGTTTCACTCCTTTTGGAGTGAAGAGGGAGACTTAGTTCTGCAAATATAATGTATAAACTGGTGGAAGTTTGTGATAAAGTGAGGCCATTGGCTTAGAACTTGGCCATATTCTGGTAGCAGATGACTGCTGAGAAGTGTGAACGGTTTTGGATAAAGCTAAAGTTATCTATGTGTATCTAATTGTACAACACAGATGTATCTAAGCCTTCTTTTAGCAGGTTCTACAGGTCCTTTTAGAAGATTCTGTATACCGATTCAAAATCTATCAATGAGTTGTTTGATCTTTGAACTCCTTCTCTGTTTTGGCTTAGCAGACAAGAACTTTGTTCCACTTGACGTTCATGGGACTAATATGCACCAAAGAACACAAGCATCTGTGTGGATTTCCTTTTGTGAAATTTATAATGAATATGTGTACGACCTATTAAATGTATTCTCTGCATCAAAAACTCAAAGGCGCAGAGTTTTAAGAATTTGTGAGGATCAAGGAGGAAGCTGTTACATTAAAGGTAATAACACTGTTTTATGACCTAGGCAGTTTCACAGGATTTCTCTGATGATCAGAAATCCATGTAAAAGATTTCTTTTTGCAGATTTAAAGTGGATTAACGTTCAGAGCACTGAAGAAGCCTGCAGACTACTAAAAATAGGAAACAAGAATCGAAGCTTTGCTTGTACTAGAATGAATGAGCAATCAAGTAGAAGGTTTGTTCCTCTCATTATGAGCATACTCTGTCCCTTTCGAGGGGAAGGGAGGGGACTTCAGAATATGTGTGAAATGAACCCCTCTTCAATAATAGTTTAGTACTTCCCTTGATTATTCTGGTTTTGTTATGAAATCCTCTCTGAAAGAAAACTAGGAGAGACTCTGAGTAATAGTAGCTGGACTTGGGTTGCTATGCATGTCTTTGGACAACCAAAAAGATCAAATCACATTCATTTTTGGGTGCCAACAGGGCTATACCTCTTGGCAAATGCTAGTGGTGCTGAGTGAGAACGGCTGTGTGAGGATGTTGAAGGAAAAGCTGGCTAACTTTTCATAACTGACAGTGTAATTCTTGGAAACCTGGAGCCTGTCACTAGGGGATATAGGAAGGAGCAAGTCATGTGGTATCTTGCAGTGCTGCTAGATTTTCTAGATGCTTTTAGATTGCTGTGTTCAAGCTGAGCTTACTTGGTCTCTTAAGAATTAAAATCCTAGCTTTTTACCTAGCTCTGGACAGGGATCAGGGAGAATCTGGCTTTCGATCAAGTGAGAGGAAATAGGGAAGGTTGTATAGTTTCTATTGAAAATGCCTCCTTTCTTGATTTTAATGACCTCTTAATAATTTGTCCTTTTAAGTGTGGAAGGACCATGTTTTCTTTTTAGCCAATACAATCATAGTGTTACTAAACCTGCTTTTTTCTCTGAAAAGAAGGAGTTATGTTGTTCTGTGTTAGCTAAAGACAGCTGCTGTTAAATTTCATGCTCTTCATACAGAGTTTTATGCCTAGAATGCCCGCTGCTTTAGGCATATAGTAGAGAAGTTTGTGTGCTGTGCTTCCGGATGTGTCAGATAAACTGGACACTTCTGGCTCTGTGACTTTTCTCTTTGGTTTCAGACAGCACATCCACTGCCTTTGTAGCTTGTTTCTAAGCCGTATTTTCAAGTGTTACAAAGTCAGCCTTTCTGGAAAGCAGAATTATTTCTAAATGGAACAAGTAACTGTGCATATTGAAGTAGGCAAAGTTACAGGACTGTAAAAATTGTACTTATTCCCTTTTCCCCACCATTTGTTTCTAAGTTAATTCTTCAGACTTACTGAGTCCAGATACTGCCTAAGGTTTCTATATGAAGTGGCTACATGAGTACTCATCTTTTGATCAGTAGGCTTTAGTGAACTGGCTTGGTTTTTTTCTCTAAGACAGTTTGTAGGCTTCATGTGATATTTTTCCTTTTCCTGTATGGAAAGAAATAGGAAGTCATAAAATACAGCTTTCATTGCTGCTTTTTGCTACTGAATGAATGCATTGCAGAAGTAACTAATGTATTAAGGTAACTAGTGAATTAATTCTTGTACTTTCTTCAGCACTGAGCTTTCTGTAGCATACAAATTTTACTTTGCTTCAGTGACTGCTTAATTTTCATAACTGCTTATTAAAAAAGACTTCTTTCCATTCCAGTCACAGTATATTTTCCATCAGGCTACTCAAGTTAACTGATGAGCATCAGCCATGTGTTCTTGGAGTATCAGAGTAAGTGAATGCTTCACGTGATTACCAGAGTGTAAATATTTTGGAAAAATGAATAAGGTGTAAGCATGCCAAACTGGTGAACTTCCTAATAATAAACAAATTCTCTGGGAGCTGGGAAGGAAATCACAACTCCACTGAGCACACAAACTGACTGGAAGTTCAAGAGGGACAAGCACAAAAGTGTTTTCCTGTCTCTTACTCTAAGGTTTTGCTGGAGCAGCTTTGTCAGTAGTGTATAAATTGAGGGAAATGTGTATTGTCTCACCTAATGGGGAGGTGGTGGCAGAGTAAGACTATGCAGCACCAGACTATATGTCCTGGTAGGCAGAGTTCAGGTGTCTGGCTGATAAAGGGTGATCTCTGCAGCTGGAGTGCAGCAGCTGGTGCTGAAGGCCCAAGGTGCAAGCTGTGCCAGTGTATCTTTCTACTCTGGGACCAGACTAGGTTTTATGGGTCGAATATTTGTGACAACACATTTGGTGTGCTCCTAGAATGCAAATTAAAATCTATCATCCCAAAAGAATGCTGGTGACATGTTCTGAGACTGCTCCATGATCCAATGTACAGTCAGAGGGGATCATCAAGTGATTTGCTTAAAAACTCTTCTCCATTAATATAAAATCCTAATGTAAGTGCACCCTGTGGGAGTGGTGTTAAGTCCTTAAAGTTAAGTCTTGTTCTTTTATGATTTAGAGGAAGCAGCCTTATCTTCTGGCCTGAAGCCATTTAGATAGCTTATTTTAGGATGGTGTGTCTTTTTTCTTCTGATTACTTTAGCTTGATACAGAAAAGTGAAGACAACCTGGAACAGAACGTTTTAGTTCAGTCCTAGCTCCTACTGATTTCCGTCCTGTCTCTGCTGAGCAGAGATGGTAATAAATATACCTCACTGTGAGATAACACCTTTTAATGTCAGATGTTACAGTGATAAATACTCTTAAGAAAAGATAACTTGAGAAGATGACTGCATCTGTTTTTTTGCTGTTCCCTGTCATAGTGTATCCCCCTGGCAAAGCTAGCAGCAGCTGTTAGGTGAATGGCAGAGTTTGTATGTTGCTTAAGGAAGAAAAAAGCTTTTCATCTTGTGCTGGAAAGGATAAAGAACATAAGGCTTTCACACATTTGAAATATGCACCGTAATAGTTTGTATAGGACTTACTTCAGCTGTATGAAAGGTTATGGTCTTACAAATCATTTTATGTAAATAAATTTATGTATAAGTGAGTAATGGTTTGGTCACATAACTTATCCAACTTCCAGAGTATCCTGTATTTCGACAGCTTTCCTAATATGAAGTAAAATTTATTAAATTCCTTGATTATCCAGGATGAATTTCTGATTTTAAGCTATTGTGCCATGAGGGACAATTCAGTGGTCTGAGTTTAGTAGCACAGAATTGCTCCAGCCAAGCAAAGAGCTCTAAGGTGAGCTGGGAAGGACTTCTGGCCTGCTCTTGGCAATAGTGAACAAATGGTTCTGTATTCAAAACTGTGCACTGAAGCCCACTACTATCCTGCAAAAAACTCAGCACTGGGATTGGTGTTTGGTGAAGGTGGCTGTCAGAATGCTTCTGTGCTGTAGTCTTATCATGCAGAACTGTTTCACAAATTTACCTCATCTTGTCTGGAAGTACTTACTTTAGTATTGCAACAGAATTTGGGTTCCTGAAGTGATTTCTTTGTGTAAGAATGCCCACAAGGTTTTAGATGGATGCTACAAGCAGACTACATTGAATGTGCTGAGTAGACTATCTTAGGAGCAGTAATCCTGTTCAAGGATCTTTATATGGAATGGGAAGATGGATAGGTTAGTGCTGTTATCCTGAATACTTTGTGTAGTGCCTTCTGGGCAAAAGCTCAGCATTGAAGTACAGCTTCTAGGTAGGCTGCAACAAATCACTCATTTGTGCTTCAGACACACTAAGAAATAAAAAGACATGATTTTTCATACTGTTTAGGAACAAGTTCATGTGTGTGTTCTGCATAATTCTTTCATGCAGGTTGTCTTTCTGTGACTTGGCTGGATCAGAGAGGTGTAATAAAACACACGTCTTTGGAGACAGACTAAAAGAAGCAGGAAATATTAATAATTCCCTTCACATCCTTGGAAAGTGCATTGCAGCACTGAAGCAAAATCAAAATCCAAAGTAAGTGACAAGTTATTTACAACATGCCAAGTTTTAGGTTGAAACCCTAGGTATCACTTTATGGTTCTGCAAGCAGTTTGCACAGAGAAAAATGGAAATCTACAAAATCTTGTAAGTCTTCTGTATTACAAATGTCAGTGGAATACCTGCAAAAAATGTTTTCTCCAAAACTGGATTCTTGTGGAGAACCAAAAAAGGCAATTTGCAGCAAACTACCAAAATTTTTTTAGTGTACATGTATGAACAATTCACTTTGTACAGAGCTTCAGTTTTGTCTTCTTCCCTTCCACCTGCAAATTGTACAGGTAGATTCATCAGGCAGCTGATAGGTGAGCTGTACTTAGCTTTTGGCTTGTTCCACTACCTGCTTTGGAACACTAGGGAACTGTGATGCAGACTCTGTACTAATTTTACTTTTAAATAGTTCAGTTTGTTGGAGAGCTTATGAAATCCAGGAAAGACCTTGCTCTTTGATGTGAAATAACTTAGGCTTAAATATGAGCATCTTACTGGATCTCTTACCTGAAAGAGAGAAACAGAATTCAGGTAAGCTACAACAGCCCACAATTCTACAATTTTTATTTTGTTTCTCAGTTTTATTTTTTTTCTCCCTCAGGATGAAGCCGAGTTATATTCCATTCAGAGAGAGTAAATTGACTCGTCTGTTTCAGCCATTTTTTTGTGGGAAAGGCAAAGCTTGTATGATTGTAAACATCAATCAGCATACTTCCACATATGATGAAACACTGCATGTAATGAAGTTTTCAGCTATAGCCAGACAGGTAAGAATGTAACTACTGTCTCTGCTATTCTGCATTTTTTATTTTGTTACCATTGTTTTGTGAAGTGATCATGTTGTATGAATGTGAGTGTGATTTGGATTCTTGATTCATCATATTAGTTCTTCTGAATGTGGCCTCTCTCTGAAAGGCTTCTAGTGGTCTTGCCCATCTGCAAACCTAGTTGTGGTAAGAAGTTAAGACAACTGCAGGTGTCTGGCTGTTCAGTTCTATACCATTGGTGTTCTGTGTAAAACATAGGGCACTTCCAGATATGACTGATTTTATACCATATATCTGAGCAAATGCAGGGTTTCAATTCAAGCTTTTGATGAATTACTTAACCTGGGCGCAGTTAAACATCTGTTGCACAAGATGAGTTGTTCACAACTTCTTGGACAGCTGGTGGTAGTAAAAGAGGTATCGTCTTATTCTGTACCCTAAATGAGATCTTTTGCAACTGCATTGCTCCTATTTGGCTAAATGCAAGTAATTAATAATAAAAAAGTGTCTTGGCAAGCTCTTCCTCCAGATCCTTTAGTAGCCTTTGGTGGATCCCTTCCAGCCCCATAGACCTGTGTGTGTCTAAGTGCTGTAGCAGGTCAATGACCATTTCCTCCTGGATTGTGGGGGCCTCATTCTGCTCCCTGTCTCAATCTCCCACTAAATTCAGGACTTGGGGTTGATGTTTGGCCTTAACCTCATTCAGGTTCCCTGAAGCTGCTTCTGGCAGGGAGTGGGATGGTGGGCTGTGCTGTGTTTCATGGCAGAAATACAGTAATTTTTTAGTCTGAAACCACAGATTTGTTCTGAGACGTTACAAATCTGTAATAGCATGTCTAATATGATCTCAGAGAGGAAGACTTCTCTAATTCTCTTCAGGCATGACTTTTGTTATAAGTGTGTCCTGTGGAGACAAACTTCTCTGATACGTTGTCCTATGACATAGCTACTTAAAATCTTCATGTAAATAGCATGAATTGCTGAATCCTGGTCACACTATTCCAGGAAAGAGAAAATATTTTAGGGATTTTCTGCCTTTCATTAATTTTACAGGAAACTACACCAAACCCCTTATATTTTAGGGGAAGAGAAACCACTTGTCTAGACAAGGACACTAAGTTTGCTAGTAGATAGTATTTCTATTTTCACTCTTTTTAGAGTACTGAAGAATATAAGAATATTCATATAAGAATTATGTTATATTGATAGATTTTTTTTTCTGCCAAGAGACACGTAAGCTTTTGTTAACGGTCATGTAATAATGAAATATTGTGTAAATACAACAATGTATTCATGTCACTTCTTCCTGGTATTCCGATACCTGAAATATTGACAGCATTGGTAAATCAACTCTGGATTTCTCAGGTTATCCAGACAATCCTGCCCAAAAATTTTGGTTGTTTTCCACCAAAGCTAGTTGGAGGTGATGGCAAACCTATCATGCACTTTGATGCTAACACATCTGAAGATGACTTTCCTGACAGTACTGAAACCTCTGCAGAAGAGGAAGTGGACATCACCATTCTGAGTCATGAGGTAGATACATCTACTTAGAACTGTACCCAAAAAAGCAATCGCTATTAGTTCTAATATTGTTTTAGCATGAGATATGCTGGAAGCTGCAACAAATGGGAAGTTCAAGTTTCTGTTCAATGTCAGACTTAAAGTGGCTTAGTTCAGTGTCGTTGTGGAAGGATGCCTGTGGCTTTCTAGTTAGGTCAAATGCTAAATTTGGAATTCAACTGATGGCTCAACAAGAAGAGTAAGGAAGCAGTATATATCTTTAAAATAACATAACTCAGTTTTTTGTGCCTTTTTTGGGGAAATAGCAGTAACGAGTTAAGATGCAGCATTTTAAAAACAAAGATATACAATCTAATAACAATGAACTGTAAAAATAAAGTAGGCTTCATGTTGTTATGCTGTACAAACTAATATTTAAATGCCAAAATAGTAGTAAACTTTTTGATAGTGGAAACCATCAAGACAGATATAGGGTGTATTTGTTGCAGAAAATCATGTTAGAAAATATTTAACCTTTGGTGCAGACCCCCAAAAAACATAGGCTTGTAAAACTACCCTCTGTGGATGGCTGCCTGTACGAGTATTTTGTTTGAGATGCATGTCAATAGGTGTTTCAATCTTGGTTGTTGATCTGAAATATGTTAAATTTAGGACCTCTTGAAAACTGCAGAGACCTTAAAGGAGAAGTTAGTTGCAGAAAGGCAAAGTAAGCTCCTTCTGGAGGTGAAGATACGTAAAGAGATGGCAGAAGCAATGTTTCGACAGCTGTTGGAAACAGAGGAAGCCTGGAGGCAAGTCATATTGCAGTCTGCTTTGAGACTGGAAGGACTGCACATGTATAAATGCATACATATGTATGTATATACACATGTATATATTCAGGTCATACCTACTCATGTTATTTAGAGAAGTTAGGGCTGGACAGTTTCAAAACCTCTGAAGGAAAGGGAAGAAAGAACATTAAACTTGTACAGATCAGCCTTTTCCCATTTACAATGAAAAAGTAATGCTGCTTTCTGTTGAACTTTCCTCTGTTTAATTTGTAATTACTGGAACTTGTCCTGGCTTGTTATTACTACTTAGCAGATGTGGAAGATTGTTACAGGTACCCCACTGAGACTTTGGGATTCTTCCGAAACATACACTCTGTCATGTTAATGTGCATGCATGTGCTTAAGGTAGTTTGAATCATATCTCTTTTGAGCTCCTCTGCATGACTGATGAACCATTGTTAGTTTACTGTCTTGTAAATTGCTGTGGCTCCCTGCACTGATGTTAATAATTTGGGAATTTTTTTTTTCAAGTATGTCCAGACTCCTTAAGCTGAGTTCGCTTCCTCTTAACTCTTCTTTAAATCAGTTTCCTGCTGTTTGAATCATTAACAAAAATTAACACCAAGTTACCAGCTGAGCACACTATGGTTTAACCCCTGCACTGGCTTTAAAATTGTTTGGTTGCCTTTGGCCAAACACATGAAATAGCACTGATGCTTCTTCTCTATCGAGGTGATGTTCTGCATCACTGAGGGGGCATGTTTTTAAATTGCCACAGGAGTAATGTGTGATGTATTGAAATAATAGAGGGAGAGGCACTTCTCACAAGAGTATGTAATGACAGGAAAAGGGGGAGTGGATTCAAACTGAGTTGGTTTAGACTGGGTGTTATGAGAAATCTGTTTACTGTGAGTGTGCTGAGGCACTGGAACAGATTGCCCAGATTTGTGGATGCCCCATCCCTGGAAGTGTTTAAAGGACATGTTGGAAAGGTCTAGCGAAACTGTCCCTGCCCATGACAGGGAGGTTAGAATTAGATGATCTTTAAAGCCCCTCCCAACCCAGGCCATTTTATGATTCTATAAAAATTAATTTGGCATTTATATTAAATGGAAAAAAAACTCCCAATCAAAACCCAAATTGAAAGATGCCCCCAGGATATATGCTTCAAATATAATGTCTAAATGAGTGTGGTCACTTTTATCACTATATGTTGGTGGATTTCCATACAAAATTTTTTGTTTGACAGGTGTTAAGTGTATGTTCTTCTATAGCACTTTTTTTGGGATATGCCAAGTAGAAGCTACACTTTGGTCTGTAGGATCATTGAGATTAAAAGGAAGAAAGTACTTTTTTTGTCTCTTCATTTCACTGTTTCTGATTAGACAAGTGAATTTAATATTGACAGTTGAATACATGTAGTCAAATGTAATAGCTGGAATGCAAATACACCATATATAACTATCATGTTCCCTTCAGCAACCGCTTGGAAGACATGAAAGACAGCTATGAAGAAAAACTCGAGAGCAAATTTGAAATGTATAAAGAGGCCATTAAGAAACATGCATATATGTGTGCAATGGAACAAATTGAAGACCATTATGTTCCCATAGAAGAATTTCTAGCTGAACAAGAGAAAGTTGAGGTATGACTTGATTGCCACTAAAAATACGTTCCAGCCTCTTAACTGTAAATTTTGCTTTCCCTTAACAGAATCACTCTGGGATTTTGAATGTAACAGTAAGCAAGGAAAATAACTAGCAGTTCAGCCTTGCTGTTCTGTGTTCAGTGCTAACCATAAGCATACAGATGTCCTCTCTCTGGCACTACCTGTAGTGCATACCTAAACCTCATGATCTTTGAGGGCACAGTTCCGTTAAATCCATGTCATCTTTATCTTTGTAGTGCAACCCAGAGGAATGATGTGTACAGGAGTCTGGCTTTCTGGAGGTCTTTGGGATCAGAGGATGTAGAGTAAAATGCTATTCTGAAAGAGTGATGAGGAATTTGTTACAGGATAGCTATTTTAATTATAACTGATCTCTGGTCTGGAGGTGGTGGGAGGATTGTCGGATGAGAAACTGATGAGAAATCAAACTTTATGCAGGAGACAACTGAATCTTCTGAATGTACTTAAACATAGAACTGCTCAGAGCTGGCATTAGTATGTTGCTACTCCTTCTGCAACTCAGCCAGGTTAGCTCTGAGCAACTTGGTTTTCTAACCTCTGCATTAGATGGTTAAGTGCATCCAGGCAACAGATGAGACCTGTGGATCTTGTTGTTTTCAGAAGGTTTGTAGTGGGAGAACAGCTGTGGTGTCCACCAGAGGAGCTTTCTCACCACTCTCCTATTCTGGAACTGATGAGACATCACACTCCATGGATAGGAAGGTTCCTTTCAAGACATGAGAGAAGCAGCTTTCCCTTGTAGATTGTGGTATATAAATGTTTCTGCTTTTACAGCTCTCCATTCAGGTGCTGACAAGCAACACACAGATTATATAATGGCCTGTGTTTTTCCAGCTCCTTCACACTTGTCTCTTTTCCTCACTTAGAGTCTGTTTTTGTGTTCAGTTAAATCCTAGTTATATACCATGTTAAGGTGGAGGAAAAGAGTTTTAATAGTGCTCTTATACTAGCCAAGAGGCTGCATAAGGGATGATTCAAGGAGCAAGATGCTTTTGGTAGCAAGTCAGAAAAGAAACTAATGAAATCCCTGAGCTGTAAAAGTGTTAGGTGGCAAAGGAGAGCACAGCACATGAATCTGAGTGGGCAGCTTCAAAGAACCAGAATTAGATGAATAACTTTTCTTGATGGTGCCACTTGTTTGATTTCTCACTCTGAAAATACCACCCCAGCAATCCTGACAGATACTGGAAAAGAGTTTGAGATGAAAATGTAGCTCTATGAAGCACGTTCTTCCTTATTTAGCAAGCTAACTGGCAACAGTGTTTATCACAGACACACTAAAGTTTCCTTTCTGCCATATGGTTACTTTTAATACAGTTTGGAAATCCTCAGACTGGAAGAGTTGACTCCTGTGTAAAGAAACTTCCTCCTAGAAGGTCTTGTGACCTGAGTATTATCCCTTACTGTGATTTCCTAACCATAACCTGTGAAATAATTTAAAATTGCTTGTATGTGCGTGGTGTAATTGAAGGATGTGCAGTAATGCATCAAATTCAAGCAGAAATGCAGACAAATTCTACCATGTCTTTTTTTTTTTTTTTTTTTTTCTTCCAGGATAGAGAGAGGAAAATACTGCAATTGGAAAGGCAACTTGATGAACAGTCAGGGAGGCTGTTGGCTCTGGGAAGTCTGAACTCAGATATTCCGACTACTGAAAGTAACATGGAACGAGGTGGGAATGTAACCTGGGTATTCAAAGTTCAGTTTACTTCTGGGAATGTGTACAAACAAGCAAACTTTTATTTTGCCTGTAGGTCTTATGGACAGGACCATGAAGAGAGCCAATGAAGGATTGCAGAAACAATGTGAAGAGAAGGAAGAGGTAGCTCTTGCTTAGTATTTACCAAATTTGGGAATAATGATTGTAAACTCTGTTGTGGTTCAAGGCTTAAAGATCTGCATTGTAGATAAAAGCATGAAGATTCCTGCAAATGGGCATTGAGTTTATCAAAAAAAAGCCCTTGCTGAATTGTGGATGACTTTTGCCAGAGACTGTTCTGGCATATTCTAGTCTGTAAAGACATCTGCTACTGTAAAAAGTCATGGTGAATGTGGTGCAAGTTGGAAGTAAGGAAGTATGTTTAGCCTTATGTTGGAATTTATTGTAAATATTGCTGCCATGACCTCAGTGCTTTCCTTCCTGAAATGCTGCCTGCTCCTGCACAGGGGAACAGTTACAGGATCTGGCAATAGTTTGGATCTAAAATCAAAATAGTGCCTTAAAGCAGTCCTTTCTGGAAGTACTGAACTCCACTATCACCCTTAACTTAAGTAAAGGCGAATGTCTCTGTTCTTCCAGCAAGATCCCTGTGTTCTGAATAGCATATAGAGGTGGGAATTATGGGCTTCAGGCTGTGTTATGGAAAACATTAATTTTTAAGTATGCATTTTTATTCTGTTCCTTGAGTGACCTTCTTGTAAGGCTACAGTTAGTTTTCCATGTTTAAAGAGGATGGGGAGAGGGGAAGAGACAATTCTTGCTTCTTTCTCTAATATCAAATAAGAGTAGGGATTGGAGAAATAGTTCCAGCTGGTTCTAATAAACCATGTAAAGGAAAGTGAACTTAAATCCCTTTCTATTGAGAAAGAATACTCCAAAAATAACTTGTTTTTCCTTAACAAGTTTAATGTCTTGTGTTACGGCCCTAACATTTGTTTTCCACTCCTGTTTTTGAGAGCTCTACATAATTTTCCTATGTCACTTTCAAATTTTTTGTGAAAGTTTGGCTTTTATGCTTGTTATGGGTATACAGTTATTGATTGTTTTGTGTGGCTAGAAAGTGTTAGAACAATGAGATTGATACCTGGCAATAACTGAAGTGAGAAGGTTTTAAACCAGCTGGTTCCATCAGTGCCTTTCTGCTGCTTTGCCTCAAAGATCAGTGCACGTGTGACGAGTAATTCACCACTTTTTTCTTCCCATTCAGCCATTAAACATGGGTAAAGGGTGTGAGTTATTTTAGCAACTTTGTAGAAGTAAATTAATGATAACACCAATTTTTCTGCTTCAGAGTTTCTTTTGCCTCTTGGGGCTTAATCCATTAATATACCCATCAGAAAGGTGAGGTCTTCTGTGGTAACTGTGCTCCAATTTTTTATATGAATAGTGTTAATGAGACAAAAGCACTCTTTTAATTACTCTTACAGAAATGGAGCAGGCTCTTCCAGATGTAACTTAGTCTGTGCTACTGTTTGTTGATGGACAGGTCTGTAAATCATAGTAGCTTCAACACAACAGCCTTTGAATGCTCCAGCTGTATTTTATCACCTGAAATGATGACCTGGGATGTAGCGGGTTGAGAGAAGCAGACTCTCTTACTTTGATCTTGCAGTTTGCACTGTTCTAGTCATAAACAAAATTAATGTAAACCATGCTGTTTTGAACTTCTGTGTGTATGGGCTTCATTTTCAGCTTATAAAATCTCTGAAGTTTAAAATACAGAAACTAAATGAAACCCTGCTAGAAGCTAATGAAGGCTACAGAAAAATGGCAGAAGAAAACAGTCAACTGAAGCACACAATCATGCTCAAGGTTTGTCAATGATTTAAAAGCAACTTTAATATGGCTTGTATCTATAGTTATACTGGATGCTTCTGCATCTTTTTACATGTAAAAGCGCTCTTTAAACGAGCAATTTGTTTTGATGTCAGCATTTTTTGTGTCTAACTTCCTGAATTATGCGCTCAGAGCCCTTGTGTTTCACTACTTGACTTTGAATCTTGTAAGACAAGACTCGTTTTTCGACTTAAGTGATAGACCCTGTCAATAAGGTAACTGTGCTGACAAAGCCCACTAATCTGAAGATGTCATGAATTATTGTCAAGCAGAGAAAATACTACTTAAAACTTGTAATGAGGCATGTTGCTGAGGCAAGCGAGGTGTCAGTGCACAAATGTTACTGCAACAAGGCCCAAGGATCTATGGCTTGAAAGCTGTGCTGACAGTCCTGCCAGAGGTGGCCAAACTGGATGAGAGATACGGGCAGGCAGATTGTTTAATACAGAAATAGACATCTTTCCTTCAAAAGCAGGGACTTCCTAAAGTCTACAGCATCTGACCTCAGATATCAACTAGATTCCTAAATAAAAAAGAATGAAACTTTTGAACTCTTGACACCTTGAATCTATGCCTCACTTGTAATCTGCAAATGAAGCAAGGCAGGTATAATAACTGCTTAGTGATGTCTTTCTTTGAACATCAGATTACTTTCTGCATACTTTTTAGTCTAAATCTGAGACTGAACATTATTTGACTTGAATTTCTTAATTGGAAGTTACCTTCCTATCCATTCTTAATAGGAAGGTGATTTTGTTAACCACAGAGATTAGAGAGTGTATTTAACACTTCGTATTTTGCCCACTCGAAGCATTTATTCAGTCCTGGTTAGCAGACTTATGACGTAAGAGTTTTGATTTGACCAGATTTGCTTTCAGAAACTGCAAGGCAGGAAAGCCACCTTTATCTGGTTCCTAGAACAACATCAATTCTTAGTATAGTGTAGCTAAGCATTTTAGCATCAGTCTCTTAGTCAGACTTGGTCTCTGGACCAGACTTGGTCTTTAGATTTTATGGCCCTGTAGTTTGCTGGGTTTTTAATTATTTTGATGTAATTTAGAGGAAATGGGTACTGAATTAGCCATATGACATAGTAATAACAAGGGTGTTAACGGGTTTAGTAAAATAATGTGAACCAGAAAATTAACTGCATGAGAGAGATGCAGTGCTCACATACTTAGCACAGTCTTATTCTCACAGGATCAAGAAATGAATAGTCTTCAGAACTGGGCTAAGCGTGTTCTTGAGCTTGAGGAAACAGTGTCTTCCCTGCAAAAGGAGCTTGAAGAACGGAAAAAGCATTTCTTTGTAGAGGAGTCAAAACAGCAGAAACCCAGGAGAGGTTTGCTGGCTAACCTGAAATCCACAGTAGCATCCACTGCTAGTACACCTCTTGGTAAAGGCTGGGGGAAGCATGAAGGGGCTTCACCCTATTCAAGAAAACAAGTACTGTTGCCTCATAAAGGAAAGGAATAATATTTGATAGATCATGGTGTGCAGTTACTGGGCTTCTTTATCATTCTTAAATTGTTGGTAGCTCTCACTCTTAGATGCCATCTTCTCTGTCATGTTGACTGACAGAAAATGTTTAATACAGAACTTTTTAAATTGAATCAGGGTTGAATTTAGAGCTATAAAAGTTTAGGTCTAGACACATGCTTTTACTATTGATATAGGGATGTGATTTGAGAAATATATATATTTTCATTCTGGAGTAACTGCTATCATGGTCTTCTGTACAGATAAATGTGTGGTTCATGCAAAGTGGGATGTCCCTCATCTGCTGGTCATTGTGTTTTTAAATTATTTTATTTAATTGCTGATTCCTAGAAATCAGATGGCTTGTAAACTTAATCCCAAGTAGTTAAAATAGCATGGTTCTTCAGTTAATATTCTGGCAATGAAATGAAATCTTATCTGGCTCCTTGCTATTTTTCAGCTAACTTGCCCTTTTAAAGAAATTTGTTTTAATAGAAGCTGAATTTACACTAGGAATATGCATTAAACTTTGAAAAATCTATTTAATAAAATTTTCCGTTGCTAAATTCAGCTCTGACTCTTCATTTTATAAATCAGCGAAACCAAGATAAGGAAAGATCATAAAATTAGAGCCCAAATAATGATAGCGATTGATATAGGATGATCTCGAGTTGAAAGAATCATATCCTTGATTATATTACTTAGCTTTTATCTAGTAGCTTATGGATGGAAGACTGGAGCATGATAAAATTTGAAACAGTTTTCTTAGAGCCTTTTCAGTTATTGAAGGTGAGGGTTTTTTTAACTACTGTGAAAATACAGTGCCTGTAATTGCTGGAGGCTTGCTGTAGAATCTGCAAGTAACTCGGATTGATCAGTCCCTGTAATGGTGTTTCTCACAGAGGAAGGGGACTGAGTTCAAAGCGAGAACCTCACCCTCCCTGGGGAGACAGTAGGTGGTGCAGCCTTCCCGTGTGACACGGAGCACAGCCCTTCTCTGCCGGGACTCCTCTCGCCAGCTCGTTAAGGGTTTTGGGTTGGTCTGTGATCGGTTATCACTCTGACATCTATTTAACAAGGCTGTTGCACTTCAGCCACTGCTTTTCTCATGTTTTGAACTGCTTCTGTTAAATACAGGGTTATCTGGCTTCAGTAGTTCTGAAGGCCTATAATCCCTGCAAGGTAGAATTTCTAAAATATTTTTCTACTCCCACATAAACTATTCCAGCTATTAAAAAATATTTTGGTGTAGTTATATGAGACACTGAGTGTTGATCCCTTGAATAAGAAAGCTGCTATGTACAAATTGCTTTAGGAAAGGCAATTCAAACAGAAGTTAAAAAATCATCAGAACAGGCTAATACTGGAAAATTTCCATAATACCATTTCAAACTACCTAGTGCTACACCTTGGCAGCCTGTCTAGAAACTTTAGCAACTTTATGTAACACTAACTATAACCTCCTATTCCCTGAGCAAACTGTTCTTTCTATGTTCCCTCTTACTTCCCAGAGCTCTTTGGTCGGCTATAGGAAATGGTTTGAAAGACAAAGTTACATTATCTTGAGGGGGTTTTTTTTCTTTTTTTTTTTTTTTTCTTTTCAGTCTTAAAATAAAATGAAGCCTGTGGTGAAGTACTGGCCAGTACTGAACTGTTAATGTTTTCCCGAGAGTTGCTAAAGGACAGTGTAGCTATTACATTAAAGGCTTTCGAGAGGCTGTTTTCAAGGATATCTGAGGGCTGGTTCTTCTCTTCATGCCCTCCAGGACATAAGAAACCACAAGAAGGGTGCAAAAATGGTTGGTTTGGTCCTTTTCAGTTTCTCAAAGGTGACTGGGTGTAAGGAAAGCAGAATCCATTAATCTTGGTAGTGGTGATAATCAGAGATTATGAAGCTGCCGCTGGATAGAACATCAGCTGTTTCTTTTATCTCAAATTACTACCATACAACTTGCTTCAGATTAAGTGTTTATTAAAATTAAAAATCACCATACAATAGAAACTATTTACATATTTAACTGATAGTCTGTTTAAACTGCACAGTTTGACTGAAGGAAGCCATTGGAAAAGAAAAGCCATGAATACTTCTGCTGCTGAACTTCAACTGCAGGCACACTGAAGCTTTATCAGAAAGGTTTTAAGCTTCTGCAAAGTACCATTTGCCTAAGTAATTGGGCTGAAGGATGGCAAAGATGTATACTGGGTTTCAGTTGTAAGAACCAGTGTCACTTTGAAAAAGAAGTAGTCTGTGCTGTGGTTACATTGCAATTGCACGAGCTCATCTGTTTGGGTAAGTAATTTGATAGAACAATTCAATATAAAGAGCTTAGCAAATTGCATTCACTTTAAGAATTAGATCCATAATACTGAGCAACAAACAACAGTGTCACTGCAATGTAACTTGATATCCTATTGCATGGTTCCACAAATTTGTTTTTGATAGTGCTAGAGCTAGTTTTAGCTTTAAAACAGATTTGAAGTTAGTTGATTAAAGCAGCAAAAACATAAGGAATATTCTCGAGTAACCACAGAGGATTAAAAATGAAGATTAAAATATTTTCACTGTAACAGTTTCAGCAACTGCAATGAAAGTATTAACTTCCTTCAAAATCCTGTGCTTTTCCACGGACTTCAGATGATGACTTTGGCCTTGTGGGAAGCTGAAGGTCGAACATAGAGTGAGGTGTGCTGCCACGTCTGCAGTCATGTGTGTTCATCTTGCACTTCTGCATCTGTGATGGTTTTGCAATGCTTTGAAAATGATTTTAAATTTAGGGTTTTACAGCAATAAAACAGAACTTTTTTCAGTGTAAAGAATTACATACATAACTCTTCCTGAAAGGAAACCTTGGCACTGTTTGGAAAATCTTAAAGAGGTGACAGTCTGCCTGATACTAATGTGAAGTTAACAAGGATCTAAAAATAGTTTTTGCATTGTGCTGTATTTCAAAAAAGATTAATTAAGAACGTCACCATGGCTTAAATCTGTAAGTTTTCCTTTGTGACTTTTTCCTTTTGAAAGCAGCTGTTCCTGCATCCTCTCAACCCTTTTATCAAGGTCTCCTTGTAACACATTGCATGACTTAAATCCTAAGACGGCCTTGTGAAGCTGTACCAGTGCATGATTGCTTTCCTTCCTCCTCCCTTCCCACCCCAAAAAGCCTGTTTGCTTTGGGCTGTTTCTTACAGATGCAAAACACAGAGCCTTTAAGGAGAACTTGAAGCTTTAGAGGAACTGTTTTAACCAAATAAAAGCATTATTATTTCTCTGCAGAATTATTCTTTCCTTCAGCATTTCAGCTTCCACACTCAGTTAAGACATCTGAATTCATGAAGTAACTGGTTTGAGCAGTCTGTCCTAAAGATAGTCTGTGCCAATGAGCAATGGCAATGGAAAAAGTGTTCTTTGTTCTATGGTTGCTGTTGATACTGCCCTTCTGTTGCTGTGTAGAAATCATCAAGCACACTCTGTAGGTAATCAAACGTTGGCCTCTCTTCTGCTTTGTCTTTCCAGCATGTTTTCATGATATCATAAAGCTCAGCTGGGCAGGTTTCCATGCGTGGCATTCGGTACCCACGCTGAAGAGCAACCATCACATCCGAATTGCTCATACCTTCAAGAGAAACAAAAAAGAAGAAAGATCTGATGAAATTATCTCCATTCCTAGAGAAATTATTTTTTCTTTTTCTTTTTTTTACTTCACTCTAAAGATCTTCACCCACGAGTACAAGACCCTTGTTACTTATTAAAGTTCACTAGACAAGGTTCAGGTGTGCACTAGCAATGAGGGACTTGCTCTGAAAATCCTGGTGTGAACATTTATATTTTCACAGTTGAGCATCACAACCTCTTTAGTGCCAAGTCTAGCAAGACTTCTTGTCTCCAAAATCATCTCTGTTCCCTTCTTCTGACCCATCCTGCCCCCATTTATTCTGCTTCCTATGGTGTTGTGATTCCCAACACCAGCCTGCCCTGGCACCAGCCTTTTTCTGTAGCTGCAGGGCTACTGCTCTGCTTGCTGGAGCCCCATCCACCCTCAGATGGAGAGCAGCCTCCCTCTTTGACCATGCTGCCAGGCAGTAAACCTGCCCAAAACTTTCACGTTTTCTTCTACATCAGCTTTTGTGTGAGTGCTGCTGATTGCAAGATACTGGACAGTCACTCAGGAAACCATTAATTGTAATAGGCAATTTCCCCTCTTGTCCCATTCCTGTCATGCAAAACCATTTTGCCAGCTGTGCTGAGCTTTGCTTTTTTTTCCCTGGTATGGTTTTCTTTCAGAGGATCAGAACTGTAAGTACCAGCAGTGCCTCCTGAGTCTCACATGCCAGCTACTGTCACATGAGAGAGTCCTGCCCTGGACTCCATCCTCCTTCCCCCTTTTTTTGTATTTCCTGTCACCCCTCCCCTCTTTATCAAACCCTTGAGAAACTGGTTCACAGAATAATTTCAACACCTACTCTCAGAAGGTCAGCTATGCTAGGGCCAGCTTTTGCTATTTTAGGCTCACCACTTCCTACCCAGAAACCTGCCTTTGGGCTTGTCCCTTCCTCTGCAAATCTAATCAACCCAGTGGTTGCATTACCTTTTCTGGACACAGACTCTCTTCTGTACTCAGTGACTGCTGTTTGTTCTGATGGCCGGGCATGCAGGAAGCACCTGTGGTTCAGCCCAGAGATTTGTGTTCCCCAGAGAAGGCTTTCCCTTTTGAGAAGGGCATCCCAGACCCCACAGCCACTCCTCAGGCTCAATGCTCCACGTGGTGCAGTTCTGCCCAAGACTACAGCTCCTCATGGTTTTCTCAGGCCATTCAGCCTCTGGTGAGGTCCATGCAGGGCAGTCTCCTGCACACACCAGCTCCCCAGAGGTGCAGGGAGAGCAGCTCTGCTCAGCTGAGAGCAGGCAGGATGGGTCCTGCTCTGAGCAAGGTCAGCAGTGGAGATGCAGATGTGGTGCTCCCCTGAGTCCCTGGTGACCGTGCAGACCTCTGTGTGTATCGTCTGACTGCTATGGCTCTGATTTAAGCCACTTGGCAGGAAAGGACACATTTGAATTACAACCAAATGACAACTTTATCCAGTATAACTACTTGGATTATTCAAGATGACCATAGTTCATATAGTTGACTTCAGCTCAAGCCTGTTGGCTTTAAGCTTTTCCAAAAATACCTTCAGCCATGTAATCTGAGTCTGGATCAAAGTGCTTACTTTGGGCACATCTTTTGTATTTTCAGTTCCTCTTTGGAAGGAGAAGGGAAATTTTCCTGAACTAATACTGCCCACGTGCAGAAAAGAAGCATTTTGAAGTAGTGGAAGGGCATGTTGTCACAGAGTAAGGAATTACTGCTATATAGAGACAAATTAAATACAGGAAGAAAGTCAATAAAGCATTTTATAGAGAACAGTGGTCTGACTGCTTGAGCTTAAAGAAATGGATTATATATAACATATGCAGTAAAACAGCTACTCCTACCACACAAAATCTTAGTTAACTGTGCTGCTACCTGAAGACTGCTGATAGTGGGCTTTTGTGCAGAATAGGGATGATTTTTTGGGTTTAAGTACTTCATAGAATTGTGCTTAGATCTGTTCTCTGCAGGAACAATTGTTACATTCTGAATGCTAAGAACAAAGCCTGTGTTTCAGCTACCCTGCAAGAAAACTATCTGTTTAATAACCATTTGAGTTCAGAAGCAAAAAATAAAAATACTTTTATCAGTATCCCATAAGTCATGTACATACTTCTATGTGTTTGGGGTTTTATTTAAAATAAAAAGGGTTACCCACAGTCCAAGCAGTATTCTCAAAATAGCTCCTTGTCCAACTTTACCTTTTTAAAATTATTTCAGTTTTTTCTTTTTGCAGCCAAAGAATTACCTGTCCTACCATATCTACATCCTAATCAGTAAAAGAAATATATCACACATACATATTTATTACACTTAAACGCTCGTGAATGCTAAGTTTTGGTACATGTCTGTTAATTTATGCCGTGGTACCTGTTAGGTTTTTACAGAGACACATTTCTTGGTGTTATGGCCTGGGCAATGATGTGAACACAGTGGTATGGAGGAAGAATCCCAATGTACAGAAAGGGTCATACCTTGTGAAGAATAGCAGACACAACTGCAATGCAAGTATGGGTGTTGCCACTACTGACATACTATATAATCACCCAGAAATTAGGTTTTAACAACAATTTCAACTTATGTGCCCAGAGAATCAGATACTTGTTTCATATTTCAGGTGTAGTTCCTGAAACTGTAGTTCCACTAATGGCTTTGGGTTTCTCAGGAAGAGAAACAGCTGTTGGAATTTAAGAACAAAGATCACAAAAGCTCTGAGTCTCTTGGCTAGAAATGCTTCCTACCAAGTTGCCTACAGGTTATAGCTACTTGCCAGTTTCAACTCAAACTGTTTCATTTGCAGCTATATGCTGAATACTCTGGTTGCTAGACCTGGTTAATAATTGAAAATAATATTTTGAAGCATTCCCATTTGAACTGAAAAATCAATTTACTGTTTCTCTCCAGCTCCAGTGGCTACTGGTTACAACCTATCACCAGGTTACTATTGCCGTGCTGGGGTAATTTGCCCAAATCTGTCACATCTTTTCCTGTAAAGTAGATTGGTCACCCATGTATTTTGCTGTGATTGTGATTCCCAGAATCTACGTTCAGTCTAACAGGCTATTTCAATTTATACTTCTATTTAAAGTATATATATCTATATATCTATATATCTATATCTATCTATCTATCTATCTATCTATCTATCTATATATATCTATATATATATATCTTCCATTTTAATGCAAACAATACCTGCAAACTATTAAAATCTTCCAGTATGCAGTCAAGAGCCTTCCTTTTGTAACTGCTGGTTGACAAATGAATCCACAGTGCACAGAGTATTTATGGTGCTCATAAAAATGCTCCCACATTTAAAAAAAAATATTGCCCAGACTTCCCCTAGAAGAGAGATTTTCCCACAGCAGTGCAGCAGTACCACGTCTGCTGCACAGATTGACTTTGTTCTTAAAATAAAACCATGATATGGCTTATGAAGGTAAAGAGAGAGCAGACTTAGCTGCAGAATTAAGCACTGGATTGAGTTTTGTATTTTTATAGTGCTGGTTTCCAGGTGAGCTTGTAGGTTTGCTTTGTAGTTAGAGAAGGACAATTTCCTAAGCAGGAATTCTTCAAAAATAATCTTGTGAGCCAAGCTCAGTGCAGGCAACTGTCTGTACACACAGGCAAGTGCTAACTTAAGAAATAAGTAAAAAGTAAGGGGAAAAAAGGAAGGGGAAAAAAAGTATCTTGACTATGGGAAGAGCCATGCATTACTCAGCTGCACACAATTCCTGTCTGATCCTTCCTTGGGACATGAGCCCTGTTTGAAAAGGGCTTTGGGAGGACCTTCTGTGCTGTCAAATATTTCATAGCCCTCACCTACAAACTGACCCAGAGCACCTAGCTGTGCAAGCAGCCCTATCACCTCTTGAAGTTTAAGGGGGCTAGTCCTGAGCTTAAGTGTTTTCCTGGCCTAGAACTGTGCCACGAGAATGTCTGGTTTGGCTACACCTCTTGCATGGACAGTCACTATGTTCTTCCATAACAGTGTAAAGTTGGCTGCCATCACCCCTTTCCCGCTGCCCGAGCCTCGCGGGACTTCCCATCTCCCTGTGCCCAGAGGTGTTCAGCCTACTGTCATCTCAGGGACCCACCCGGGTCTGCCTCTTGACCAGTCTCTGGCAGTTCAGGATGCAGAATTCCAGCTGCTCAGGAAGTGGTGAAAATGTTTTCACTGTTTAAACAGCAAGAGCTGCTGCACTGGAAGCACTGGGAAAGCTTTGCTTGGATGAAATATCTGGTCTCCCTTTCCTGTGAGGATCCCAAGGTTCTTCTCAGAAGTTACTCTGCCTACGAGATGTGCAGCACAGGTGAACATGGCTGTCCTTTCCCCATCTGCCCGCAAGAGAAGGGAATTTATGGCAATTTCCCACTACCTCAGTAAGCTTAAATGAATGCAGTCTGTTGCCCAGAATTAATCATCTATGCCTGAGATGTAACAATTTTATGTGTACGAAAAAACCCTTCATACAAGGTGTCTCTGTGTGCTGGAAACATTAATATACATTTTGTTTAACAATGTAAAATGAAACATGAAGCACATGACCATCTCACAGCTACCTAATGCAGCTACATTTGAAGTGCACACCTCTGTAGCCTGGTACCTGACTGTATGGAACAACAAATAGTAAATATTCCTAGTGGTACATCAACACTGCGTTAGGGTCTGCCTTCACATTTGTTTGGACTAGCTAAGCACTGACAAATTGTTACAGCCTATTTGCTTGTGAAAACATGCTTTCTTAGTATCTTCGCATACTATGTTATTAAAATCCCCAGCAGCTTACACAGCACTGTCAGAACTTGCAGCACTGCATCCTCGCCGTGGGACTTCTGTCCACAAAGCAGGGATGTCAGAAATGCAGGGTCTGCATTTGCTGCAGTTGTAGCACCTTTAGAATATACATAAATGACTATATATCCGTGGTGCCATTAGTCTGTTTGCTAAAATTTACCCTGGAGAGGCATGTGACTTACACATACAGTGACTAAGTTTTCAAAGCAGTAAGATTACCTGTAAGACATTTTTCCAGTCATTGGCATCACCACTGCCAGATGCCAGCTCTTTCCCTGAATATTTTCTTTTCTTTTTAGCACCAAAGTATAAATAGAGAGTAAAACCACAGGCCCATACCTGGATAAGGAATCTTTCCATACGTAACAATTTCATACAGGAGAATCCCAAATGACCACACATCAGATTTAATAGTGAAAGATCCATAGTTAATTGCCTCTGGTGCCGTCCATTTAATAGGGAATTTTGCACCTAAAATAAAAAAAGTACAGTCTCAAACAGTCACTTTAATCCATTTCACATTCAGCCATAGATGCAAAAGCAGTAGCAAGACATACCTTAAAAAGTGGTATCTTAAATTACTGTCTTTCATATCTAACTGATTCCAGAAACTGCCATATGAAAGCAAACTCCTTTCAGTTAAATAAAAACACTCAGGCAGCCTTTGTTGTGAATACTACATTAATTCTTTTGACAACGAGGAGTAATACAAGCAGAGTCTCTCTAAGCCCTTTTTAGCCTGCTCTAACATTCTGGCACAAAACACCAGGTGAGCTAGGAAACTTTACTGATAGCAGAAAACACATCAAAGAAACTTGACATAAAAAATTTATAACCTGAAAAGTTAATTTAATCAATATACCATGTCCAGAGCTAGCTAAAACCCAGGGATACGGGTCTGTATTTCTGAAAACTGCTTAATCAGACCCTTCCCTCTGATCTGTTGAATTACTATAACTCAGTGGCTGCTGAATAGCTCATCTTCCTTTAATCTCAGCTGTAGTGTGTTGTTCTCTTTCTTCTTCATACTTTAGTTCTTCCCCTCTCGCCCTACATTGCCACAGTTTCCATCCAGACTGTGTGAAAACCTGAGGTAGTGTCTTTAAAGGGAGAAGGGGAAAGCCAGTCAACAAACCACTTTGGAAAATTACCCTTATGCATGGAAGCATAAATAAAACTTTTCACTACAACCAACAGTGCGGATCTTGAAAGGATCCTTGACAACATCAGCAAAATACTCACGGCAAACCCCAGACATACACCTTTCATAGCATGTTTCTCCTCTTGCCAGTCCTGACCCTGTTACCTCCCATCCGTGTGCTGAACAGGGACATGACACAGCCTCCCAGTGTCCCTACAAAGCTGCTGAACATGCAAATTAATGCTGCAGCTCCTGAAACCTCTGCCAAAGGTAACCGGTTCTGCTGAAGCTTTTCTTGTTACCAGCAGCTACACCTGCTAGGGTTTCTTCCTGTCCCTCGGTCAAAGGAGGTCCATATGGCACTTAAGGATGTTAAGAGAATATAAGATCACAGTTTCTTGGCCTTTAATTCTGTGAGATGGAAGCTGCGACTGTGCAATTACTTTGTTCAATGTAGAAAAAACTGTGTGCAGTTAAGTACTTTTGGTTGTCTTTGTCTTTCAAATTTGTTTAAAATGAACTCGTCAAAAAGCCTGGGCAGCACAGAAATGTTGTTTCCTTAATTTGTTTTAGAAGTTGCTGGCATTAGAATGCTGCCCCTAGGAAGCTGTTACGGCACTTTCTGTCCTTGGTGACCATATTTCTGTTAGCTACAGCCTCACTGCCTCCCAGAGGCTGAAGTTTAAAAGACAAAAATAAAAATACGTACCTTCCCTTGCTGTGTACTCGTTGTCTTCGATGACTCTTGCTAGTCCAAAATCAGCAATTTTGCACATCAGTAAGTCCGAAACCAGAACATTCGCTGCTCTCAAATCTCGATGGATGTAATTTTTTCTTTCTATGTATGCCATCCCCTCTGCAATCTGTAACCAAAGAACAACTGTTTTGGTATTTCAATACCAAACAGCTCCATTAGCAGGTCTGACCCCTCTTTCTTCAAAGGTATCAGCAAAGCCACAACCATTTATTCATTACAGGTGTCTTTGGAGCATTTTTTAGATGGAAGCCAGGAAAGGGGGATTGCCATGGAAAACCTGTGTGCAGATCCAGTCCTGCAAAACTCTGCTTACAGTAGCAGCTCTGAAAGAATTATTTGGGTGAATAACAGCTGGCAGGATTAGATACGTATGAAAGACATTTCCTGAAACAGAATCTTGAATAAAATGTTCCTAAGATTTCTATTAAAATATCCTCTTTCCTAAATTATTAACCAGTTCATTTTGTAAATACTAAGAAAATAAAAGGAATTCGTCATTTAGGATACAGGTGTTCTGATGAAGCAGGTACTGATAAAGCAACAGTGCAGAGAAAGTTAAAAAAACCCAACAACTCTTTATTTACCCAGTATAGGCCTGGACAATCAGGAAACAATTACTAAGATAGGGGAAACAACTTTATTTTCTTCTACAACAACATGTACCTGTTCATACATGAGGAGTGTTTGGCAACAGCCAGCTCTCAGATAGTATCGTAAGTAAATATAATCTGCATTTCAGCAGTCCAAATTGATTTCCAAACCAAATTAAAAAGTATTAATATCCTCAAAATATGCACAAGGGATGATTTTTTTTTTTTCCCCAGGCTACCTTTTTTTTCCCTGAAGAAAAACATTTTCCTTTTCAGGGAAAAAAAAAAAAAAGAAACTGAAATAATAGTTTCTAAACTCGAAGTAATAAAACTGATGTGTAGACTGTATTCTGTGCAGAAGTTTAAGAGGAGTTAAGAAAAAAAGAAAAAGAAATCCTGTGCTTGGGAGCCATCAGTTTTTATCTTTCTTGTGAGACTGGTGACGGAACATTCCCAGCCAAGGGCCACGGCTCCACCTGTGCCACAGGTACCTCCCTGGGACGTCTGTGGGTGGGTGCCAGACCCCTCTTGGCCACATGATTTGGGGAACAGCCAAGCCCTCAGGTTTGCCAACGGAGCAGTAGTAAAGCAGTAGGGGCCCTTCAGCAGTGCCAGACCCCGGCACCTCCATCCCAGGCTCTTTCCTCTCCGCCTGAGGAGCAGACAATGCACGGATCCCTCCTCAGTGCCAGGGGTGCTCCTTTCAGCTGTGCAGTAAAGCAGGCAGCAGCAGCTGGCCAAGTCTGAAGAGAGCATTAGCAGCACTTCTGCTTATTCGTTTTTCAGAAGTCCCCAAGGGTCACTGCCAAGGCACACACTGCCACCCCTTACAACACAAAACTAGACAGTCTTTGTTCCTCTTTTTTGGTTTAAGCAATGGAAAAATAGAGCCACTTGCCCTCCCACTTCCTTGCACTGCAAACCTCTTCTTACAGTCAGATACATTCTTCAGAGAAGTGTGACACTGCCCTTGTACAATGCAGGGGAGTTCTCACACTAAACCAAGAAGAAACCCTGATGAAGAGAATGAGCAACACCTGCATTTCACATTTTCTAGAAATAAGTAAAACATTTAATAATGAAGGATGTAGCTACTAATGAATAATTGCCACAGAGAGTCTTACTAGGGACTTGCAGACACAATAGAAGAGCAGTATTTAATTTATAGTCTGCTCTGCCTGTCTCTCCTCCCCATGCCATTATTTGGGTTTGGGAAGGAAGCAGAGATGAAAGAGAAGGTTTTGCTGTAAGATCAATGCTGAGTTTGGACTGGCCAGCATGGCAGATACACTCAAAATGCAGACAGGTCTGGTAATGCCACCAAAAATACATCAAACACCACAGAGGAATCAGCTTCCCTCCTTCTGCCTGCACAGATTTAACATTTGGGTAAACTGCTGGATAGGGAATGAAGAATCACTTCACAAAAGAAACATTTATGATCATTATATTTATTTTCCAAATCCAACCAAGAAAAGCCACCGGAAAGGCGATTTTATTTCCTCTTATTTGTGCTAGATTCACTGAAAAATGCAGAAAACCCCAAAGTAGGAAAAAACTAACAGCAAGGAATTTTGAATGGGAGAAGGAGGACACAGTGACCAAACAATGCACACATCTGGTCATGTTAAACCTTTGCTTATGGGAAAAGAAGAAAGAAAAAAAAAAGAGATTTTTTGATCAAGGGAATGGGTGCCAGAGCCCACGTGATAACTTCTAATGATTATTGTTGGGTTTTCATTGCCAAATGAAATGTTAATGCTAGAGAAATTCCTAGGAACAAAAGAAAATTAAAGCCTTTCCCCCTCTCTTTTAATGATCATTGGTACCTGTCAAGACTGTTCGGTTACATGTAACTTCTATTCAGGAGCAGGATAAGAAAGCTAATTTGGGCTTCAGGAGTATGTTTTGTGGCCTTTAAAAGAGAATTCTGCCTACACTGCACAAGTGTTACTGTCAAGAAGCAGCAGTTCCATGTCACCTTTAATGAACTACTGACACACTTTTGGAAATACCCAAATTAAATCCTTTTAAAAACAACCCAAACAGATCTCTACATACTAGGAACTATGCACCCAGGGTGAGAATGAAAGAAAAGTCCACCAGGAGAAATACATCACTCCATTATCCAACCTCTGTAACTGCAAAACTTCAGCTGACATTTGTGGTGGGTGTGGGACAGTGGCCTCAGAGCTACTCTGAGCTGCCCACACTGGCTGCTCAGACCCCCAGCTTGGTGGGATGCTCCTGCCAAACAGGTGAAGCAGCCCAAAAACCAGACTGGAAATGAGTGCACAACACTTAGGGGAGACACAAGCATCCTGTTGGTGCATTTTAAGCAGAGGAAATAACGGAGCATACCCTGAGTTTCATGCTGCCTTAAATCTGGTAATTTTCTCAGTTCCTAGGGAGAAGCCTCACTAAAAACAGTCTGCAGCTTTGAAAGATTTGAAGTGGAGGTGTTATTGATCTGGTCAGGGCTGTCTTTGGTCTGGGATCAACCTTTCAATAACTGTACCTTTCAATAATGTTCAGATGCACAATATAATAAAATATACTTTTTGATCACAGAGTTTTCAAAAGAGACAGTTCATCTTCACGTGACTCTTTGTCTGTGAAGAGTGTGTAGACCCTTTGTATCTGGCCATTAAAAACTGTTGCAAAAGACACATATCTTCAAACAATAGATCAGTGTAATAACAATTTTCAGTTTGAAGCAGTGCTTATCCTAAAGGTGAAGTCAGGAAAGGTTGCAAAATCATATTCCTCTTGCCCCAGTCAAGCAGCTATGTAGTCAAAGCAGACTCACAGGGAAAAAAATATTATAAAAGTAATGTGTATAATTATGCACTGGAACAGTAGAGTGTATCATTAAAGCAAAGAAGCCTGAAAAGGAATACACAGTGGAAATGTCACAATGCCAAATAAGACTTAAAATTAATTGTAATCTAGGTATGACTTTCTACTATGACTTTAGAAAAGAGGGTAGAGAGAGATTAAAACACTGCATCAAAAATCTCTATTAATTTTATTCTAAGTTTACTATTATTTCAATGGCACTGTAGCCTTAGAAGGCAGAAAGAAGCTGCCAGTCAAGCTGTAGATCACAGAAGAAATGAAAGTATCAGCACTGCATGGGGAAGAAGAAAGACTGCTTTTAGGACAAAGCTTTGACCCTTTCGAAAGTTATGCGTTTGTTTAGTAAAAACAGGTATCATTTTCGTAACCACAGCCGCTATGCATGTGTGTCCTACACGGAAGAGAATGGATTTGCATAAGAAGCAGGAAGAGTTTACACACACAAAAGGTTCCCTGAATTCGTGTCCTACGTTTCCAGCAGATCTCATCAAACAGGAACAATTATGAATTTAGGAAATGTGAAACATAGAACTGGGGGCTCTTCTGGTAAATTGCCTCTGGGGCATGACAGAAACCAACTAGTAAAATCCCGAGTTTTCCAGCTGCTTTAGTGCTGAAGGAGCCAGGCTGGTGCTGACTTCCACAGGAGGTGCCACAGCTCTGCTCTGTACTAAAGCAGATAGGATGTGCTTGAAGATATGTTTGCAAAACTCAGTTTCCCTTAAAGCATTCTCATTTCAGAGACTTCTAGCATTCATCGCTAATGGATAAAACTGTCTTTGCCAGGGCACATCTAACACTAGATTCCCCCAGCCCCTACTCACATGCACCGGTTAAGATAAGATAAGACAAGAGATACCTTCAGCTCTGTCAGAGGGCAGGTTGCTTTAGAAACTGAGCTGGACCACCTTCCTAGGCAAGCATTTTCTTGCCATCTTTTCTGCAAACTTAATTTCATAAGTCGTGACCATTAGTACAGAAAGAAACCCATCAAAACCCAGAATCCACAGCTATAAGTTAAAGTAGGCACCAGATGTAAGCGTAACCTAGTAACAGCTATCTCTGCCAAAAATGGCCATCAGCAGGTGTGTTCACAGCAAAGAAGGTGTGTAGACAGCAAAGTCAGTATAGCAGACCAGGAATGTATTTGATCACTTGCTTGAAAAATGCTTACTTTTAAAAAGTTGTTTATTTCACCTAGAGGAGCAGTCCTCATTTTGCAAAGTCAGAATGTTTCACCTCTTCCAAACACGTGTTTTTTTCAAGACTCTTCAAGGCAAAGGCGTAATGAACTCAGGGAGTGGGGCACTAAACAGTCTGGCAATGCAAACAACAACCCACAGTGCTCTTCACTTGGAGAATCAGCTTCAGCTGGGGGTTTCCTGTACAACTACCTGTACTATATTCTTTAGCCCGCTAATAGTCACAGAGACCACATCCTCCTCTCCCTCTCTCCCGTTCCCAGTCCCTCCTGTGTCATGTAACATCACAGATGTATGAAGGCAAAAATAGGTTAATGCTCAGCCACCATTTCTTGCATTTTCAGTGTGCCTGAGAAGCTGGGATAGCCTGGCAAACTGCCCTGCTAGAATGGTGTGATCAGAGAGTAATGAAGAGCTCAAGTGTGTATCCACCAATTTAAAAAAAAAAAAAAGCCTTATCTTATTTAAGAACTTCACCACAAGCTTCCTTCCATGTTATTTTTAACCTCTTCTGAAACATATCTCTCCAAATTCTTTCCCCTTAGCTCTGCAGAGGGGTTAACATCACTTCTGAAAGAATAAATTAGTGCTCCATTTGTACAAACCAGAGTCACACCAAAAATACTACACACATTTTGTGTTCTCCTTTATACACAGCCTACATTCTGGAAAAGTGTGATCCACAGGTTACCTGAGCAGAGGTCCGAAAAGATTTTCGTCCATCTTTTGCCCTAAAGACCCATCAATTAACACTCAGACTGTCAGAGATAGAGAAGACCAGTGGAACATCTGTGTTGGCCAGAGGGAAATCTCTGGTCTGGAACCACACACGTGCAGCCTGCGAGTCTATTCCACAAAGTCCTGTTATCGCACAGTGGCATTAAGGGCTCTTGACAAATGTGCTCAAAACCCCTACAAATTCCTTCTGTAAGAAAAATCTTGGTATTTCTGTTCCAAAGTTTTACTTGGGCCTCAGCCAGAAATCCTCAAGAGAGGCATTCCTGAACGTCCCTTTAGGATCACTGCAAGCCAGCCCCAGGAGTTTCTGTTGATGGTCTACATCTTACATGACGAGAGGGACTTCTCACATCACCTATGCAGCACAAGGTCCTGGCCTCTGGGGCCAAGTGCAGGAGCTGGCTCTGAGAGGCTGCTGTCAGATCAGGGTGACAAGTGATGTCCATTTGAAGTGACCTGACCTTCAAAGTTTTGTGAATGACAGTCTCTGACCCCTGTTATCTTGATTTACCCAAGCTGTACACAGAGTTGCTCTCTAGTTCATTACCCTTTTTAAGCCTTATATTTCTAAAACCACAGTATTAATTTAAAATGAACACAACATCCCTAACTCCAATAAAAAGGTCTGCTGTGAAACCACATGTGCTTTTCTCTCCACATCTCAGGTCTCCTTTCATATCACTGCTCACAGATATTCTTTTCTCTCTTGAATTTTACACACTATTTTCAAAGCTACCTTTTATTTTCTTTTCTGTCCACTATTACTCATCTCTTCAGACCATGACCTGGGATCCAGCAGGTTTTCCATATCTACAAAGCTTTTATTCCACTAAAAATAAATTCTCAAGGACAAATTACCCAGACAGTTCAGAAAATTTAGAGCCTATAGCCACACCAAACCAATAATTAGAGCAAAAACAGCTCTTCCATTGAGTCTACATGAAATAAAAATCTATATTTGATATCTTGAACATCTATATAACAATATGTGATATATAATATACTATAGAATAGAACAGTTCCAGTTGGAAAGGAACTCCAGTGATCATCTAGTCCAACTGTTTGACCACTTTAGGCCACTTTAACCAAAAGTTAAAGCATATATTAAGGACATTGACCAAATGACTCTTAAAATATGGCAGGTTTGGGGCATTGATCACTTGGGGCGTTGATCTCTTGGAAGCCTGTTCCAGTGTTTGACAACTCACTTGGTAAAGAAATACTTCCTTATATCTAGTCTTATAATTATTTGTATAGCAATAATTACATAAAACATTTATATGATATTGTGAATTTCTGCTATAAATCCCTTACGCTTTATTGTATCTTATAATGTTTTCCCGTCTTTCCTCATGAGTTATAACAAGTTAACGTAATAGGGTACAGCAATCTGTAAACTCTAATGCATAAAAAAACAACCTCAAAAGGCTGGTTAGCAATAACCTACCAGAAATGCCATCATTGCCTACTACTAACATGAAGTACAAGCTGCAAAAGCAGAATTATTACTCTATTTTTGTTACATGCCTCCCTGGACACATAATTCTGGTAAGTGTCCAAGACAAAACACCGGGCTCTGGGACCTTTCATTCATGCTTTGACACACGAATCGCTCTGGAGTCTCTCTCTTCAGGTTTCATTTAAGACAGAGATAACTTGTATATTTTGAAACAATCATCCTGGTTCATAAATCATATACTAGTACCTGAAACACCACTTCACAACAGTTTACCTGAGAATTTGAAACCGAGAAGCGTACACGGAGGTTAAGAGGAGTCTGACCAGTGAACCTAACTTAAGAAGTAAAAAAAACGACACGTTTATTAACACTGAAGGAATCTGCTAAGCGAAAATTCGCAAACTTGTCCTTACACTTTCAACTCGTGGCCACTCAAATTGAAAGCGGCCTTTTCACAAAAGAAGGCAGCTGGGTACTGCTGCCATCTAAGCAGGTCACCAGCAGTGTCTGCGAGTTAAGCCTAATCACACATTCCCTTTGATACCTCTTTCATCCATTTCCTCCTTTCAAATAACCATATTTACTCAAAATTGATTTGTAAATTACATTTTTTTTACGGCAAAAATCCTCAGGATAAAATGGCCCAGTACAAGTTTCAGACTCTGAGAGGAATAACTCCCATTAATTTTGAGCATATTTCTTAAACTTTACCTGAGCAGAGAAGTCGATTAGCTTTGGAAGCAACAATTTACTTCCTTCCTCACTCTTCAGAAAATCCAGCAAACTTCCTGTTAAAACAGAGAAAGATTAAGCCAGTGCAGCTTATTACAAAAATAAAGATCACATTGGTTCCCCAATTTTCTGGATCACAAAATTGATGCAGTGAAATGTTTTGATGTATTTTCAGGTTGACTACAGTAAGACAGTCTCTTTGCATGATTTAACGACAGGAACACCCAAATCAGAATGTCAGACATTCAAGTTTTGCCATTTTCCTGGTAGAAAACTCCCATCAGACCATCCCTCGGTTCAATGTTGTTGAGTTTGATTAGCACCCTACTCTATGGACCATAAGGAAAGCTGTCTAGGAGAATCACATACATCAATCCTTTCCAAGTGCCTCAACATTTGTTCATGAAGTTACCAGCAAAATTGCTTGAAAACAGAACAAAACAAGAAAAACTACCACCCAAGATAATCTGAGAAGGAAACTTTGCAGATTTTGTGTAGTAATGCTCTATAAAGTCCTTTTCTAGTAGTGCATCCATCCTTGCAGGACCATTCCTCACCCATCTTATTATACACACCTTTATCAATTCAAGGCCCACATAAGGCAACTCCTAAGGTTTGTTTAAATTGCCTTGCTATGATACCAGAAACACAAGTTAGGGAGGGAGTCCAAAGGAACCAGAGCTGTTCTGGGGGTTATCCTCTGATTCAGAAACAATAGAAAACGCTGCAGTTAAGAAAACTGTAAAAATGGTTTATCTCACAAATGCAGCAGTGAACAACAAAATTAAAGCCTTGGCCCATCTTAAGGATAGCTGCTCCTTCCCTTAATATCTGAATATTCAAAAATAACTCTATCATTCCTTTCTTTAAAAAGAAAGGGAACTAGTTTAGGAGAAGCAGAAGAGTTCACTAAAATATTGCTTGCAGTTTGTCATGGTTTAACCCCAGCCATCAACCAGCCCCCACACAGCTGCTCGCTCACTCCCTACCAGTGGGATCAGGGAGAGAATCAGAAGGGTAAGAGGCAGAGAATTCATGGGCTGAGATAAAGACAGATTACTAAGAAAAGGAAAAGCAAAAGCTGTGCACACCAGCAAAGCTAAACAAAGAATTAATCCACGGTTTCCCATGGGCAGGCAGGTGTTCAGCCATCTCCAGGAGAGCAGGGCCCCATCACATGTAATGGTTACTCGGGAAAATAAAACATTGTCACTCCAAATGTGCCTCTTTCTTCCCTCTTCCCCCAGCTTTACATACTGAGCATGATGTCACATCATGTGGAATATGCCTTTGGTCAGCTGGGGTCACCTGTCCTGGCTGTGTCTCCTCCCACCCTGCCATGCACCCCCAGCCTCCTCACGAGCGTGGCAGCCCAAAAAGCAGAGAAGGCCTTGGCTCTGTGTAAGCCCTGCTCAGCAATAACAAAAACATCTCTGTATTATCCTCACTGTGTTCAGCACCAATCCAAAACACAGCCCCATACAGCCACTGGGAAGAAAAGTAACTCTACCTCAGCCCAAATCAGCATGCAGATCCAATGTTTTTCTCACCTTTTGCCATGAATTCTGTTATAATATAAATAGGCTCTTCTTTGGTCACTACAGCATAAAGCCTAACAAGCTTATCATGCTGAAGTGTTTTCATGAGGTTGGCTTCCTCCAGGAAGGCTTGCACAGACATTGTTCCAGGCTTCAGAGTCTTCACAGCCACTTTTGTACTGTTATGATAGTAACCTACAAGGAGGGAACACGATCAGTGCACTTGAAGTCACTCTGCACCCCACAGCATCCCGACTAGCAGGAATTTGTAAAGCAGGTGAGGTTGGATTCCAGGAATAGCTAAGAGCCTGAAAGTAAGTGCCAGATGTAGCACAAATATTTATGCTAGAATTCCTTTTTATTTTGCAACTTATACAGCACTGCAGAGAAAAATTATCCATTCCCTATTTTTAGAAATCAGTTATCTGAAAAAAAAATAAAGCAAGCAAATGATCTTACTTCATACCAAGCTTCCCTTCACAAGTAGCCCATAAAATACTTGGTCAAGACACGTTTCAATGAATGTCCATTTAAACTGCCTCAGAACAATAGAGTCCAAGGACTGACCGCAAGATTCTGAAGTATCTTAAATCCCATGATTACACTTATTTTATGCATGCCAGTCTCATGCTTATAACCCTTCCTGTAACCCTTAGTGCTGAAAACAGAGCCTTACGGGAAAGTGCAGTCAAATGGTTCTCGTGACCAACAAGGACACGCTGCCAGGACTGCAATCCTGCAGTGTTCAGCACAAGATTTAAAACCTGATAACTTCTAATCACACAGCCCATGCCAGGAGTGGAGGAGACTGTGGCTGTGGTTCATTTCTCTGTTTATCAAACCTTCTAATGTAACATTCAAATTATATAAAAAGCAACAATCAGTAAAGATAAAAGCAGTGAATTAATTTCAGATTTAATATTTTCCAAACATTAAATAAACGTTAAAATAGCATTAAAAAATAGAGTAGAAAGCACTGATCCTGAAGTTTATCTTATGAAGTCATTTAATTCAAAAAATAAAGAAATAAAAGAGAGAGAAAGAGGGATATAAATGCAACTTTCATCCCCCACTGTACCCATTGCAACACCGTAGAAATATTTCTCAGAGGAGGTAAAACTTTCATGACCCAATGAAATAGCCTCATTTCCTTATTCAGCAACAATCCAAACCATCACCATGATGGACACAACTCTAAATTGGAATCCACCATTTGCTTATGTTATTTATCATCCAACAAAGGAAATCAGCGGCAAAGCAAGGACCTAGTTTCCAGATCTTAAGTGATTGCTCTAAGCACTGCATCGTTTTTGAAGAAGAATCAGCATCTGAGAAAAGCCACTATGCCAATCACAAAATATTCACCTGCATGATGATTAAATCTATTTTTCCAAACACAGGCAGGTCAAAGCATAACAAAGAAATTTCTCTAAGTTACCTAATGGTAAGAAATTACAGCTACAGGTCAAATTTGCTGTTAAAGCTCAGGTATATGATTTATATCTATCAGAAAAACAGATATTAAATATACTTCTCTCTATTTAAGAAGTAGAAGGATTATTTGTATCATTTCTACTATTCTATCCTGCACCCTAAACCAGAGCATGAGCTTCAGTCTCAATCTGCTGAATTCTCTAGTGAACATACTAATTAATACAACTATTTCTGTGGAGCACTTATGATCAACACACTTAACATTAACTATATAACAGTATTTTACATTCACTAAAGGTATCCATCAAACTCGTGTCTTTCTTATAGAAAGTTTGCTTTACTACAACACCTCTGTGATACTGAGGTTTTCTGCTGTAAAAGTCTACCCTGACCCTCTGGTGATAACATACAAAACAAATAGCTGATGAGAGCAGTGGAGATAACTGATCTTGATTTCTCTCACGCTCATTTATTTCATTGGGTATTGGGAGGGACTGGGCACCAAAACAAGGTGACCATGAACTCTGTGAGCACACTCAATTTCTAACAGCTGCAGAAGAAAACACACTTCCATAGCACATATTACTTATATTCTAATTCAGAAGTTATTGAATAAGAGAATCTTTTACACCTGAGATGCAAGCATGATGTGAGTCATTAATAAAATACACCATAATGGCTGCATTTGCCTTGTTAACGTTCCTCTTAGCCCTGCTTGAGAATTCTCCTCATGGATTATTAATACCACAGAGCATCATGATTCACATCATATCAGTTCACACTAGGAACAAAAATGCATAAAACATAGACCCTGCTCTCGCAGTGCTGCTCTGGTTCATCACATCACTAAAGTAGCTGCCCAGATGCACTGAACTCCATGGTCTAAAAACCTTTCATACCATGGCAGGAAGTCAGTCTCTTTGCCCTTTCAGCTACTGTTACAAATCAAATGTGAAGCAAGCAATGGGATGAAAGTCTGAGGAGTGTGTGAGGATGTCTCACACAACGAGCCATGTTCTTCTCTACATGTAAGAACTGAATCCTCAAAAAAATTTAGTGTTTCAGGTATTTATTTTGAGTTGATTACTATTATTTTGACAGAGTAGTATCTTGCACAGCCAGGTTGTCCCCAGATCCTTGCATGGGCTTAATCAGGCCAAGATGTTATATGAACTTAGACAACTGAGGTTGAGCCTACAGTTTCTGAACAGGACTGAAGATGGACAACTTTGTGAACAAGCCTGTAGTATGCAGCTTTCTCCTTCCTCTACTTTTGCAGTAATTCCCTGCAGGGCATACTGAGAACAACTTGTTTGAGCTATGGAGGTATGACACTGCTAGAAGACAGGTAATGGCTGGAGCAGTTACTCTTGGAGGAGGTACTGGGGAAGAGACTGAGGAACAGCAGCTTCTCTGCATCCGATTGCATGTCAGCACTTCGCTCCTTCACCCACTGCAGCCATCACCCAGCTGCAGAACACAACCATGCAGCAGCGGCTCCATCTCTCACTCACCTCCATACAGCCCATTAAATGTGAAGGCAGAAAGCCCAGGCTGCAGCTTTCTAACCACTTCCATGGTGCAGTGCATGAAGTGTGAACACAACTCTGCCATGCTGTTTCTGTCCATCAGGTCAGCACAGCTGATGACCAAAATGTACACATAAACACTAACTCAAGAGCCTTAACCCAAAAAATCTCTATAAAATGCATAAAATTTGACTTGTATTGACAGACCAAACTGGAAAACTGACAGCAGCTTTTCTCTGTGTAAAAGCAATGCTTCAGGGCTGGAGGAGATTCACCTGCCCATTCTATAAGACAGATTCTCTGCACAGGTAATCCAGGAACCCAGCCAAGTGCTTGGGGCATATGGAGGCCTGCCTTTTTTCCTAGGGTTTTCTTACTCCTTCCATAATTTAAGTTAACTTCCTCCAAAATGTTCAAGAGGAAGATGTCCACATGGAAGCCCAGAAAGCAGTTATAGAAATACTAAAAGGAAAATACTACAAAAGACATGCTTGCGTATCTTCACATTGCAGTATCAGCATTATCTCTACATTCCCATATGTCTCAGAATCACAGAAGGGACCGTGGAAGACAGCTGTGTCCAACACCCCCAGGGGCACCGAGAGCTGGTTGTCCAGGATTGTGTCCAGTTGGCTTTTGATTCTCTCTCGAAGAATGGAGACACCACAGCCTCTCTGGGTAACCTGTGCCAGTGCTTGGTCACTCAGTGAGTGTTTGGAAGGAACCTCCTGTGTTTCAGTTTGTGTCTGTTGCCCCTGGCCCCGTCACTGGGCACCACTGAGAAGAACCTGGCTCCATCCACTTTGCATACCTCCTTCAGCTATTTACATACACTGATAAGATGCCCCTGAGCCTTTTCCAGGCTGAACAGTCCCAGCTTTCTCAGCCTTCCCTCAAAAGAGAGGTGCTCCAGTCCCCTTATCATCTTTGTGGCTCTTTGCTGGACTTTGTCCAGTAGCTCTACATCTTTCCTCACTTAAAGCACAATTCCTCTGAGTGGGACACTGTTTTCCCTCTGAAACCACAATTCTAAGTATCCTTTATCAAGAAGAAATTTATTTAGTAATTAAACCACGGACCAGTGTTTCTCTCTAATTCACACTGTGGCTGAAAGATGATTTTGTTCTCTGTGAGGAGGCAGTATAACAGCCAGGTCTCGAATCGAGAGCGTAGCAACCAGGTTATTTCTCAGCACCTCTACATAACTCCCAAGTCCCTGGGTGATCATTAAAATACACAGTGTTTGCTGACACCCTGCACCACACAGCTGACCTAATATGCTTTTCCAGCTTGAACTTCCCTGGTTTTAAGATTAACCATGCTCCTGATCTGAGAGGATCTGTGCCATGCAAATCATCTTCTTTCGCTTCAGAAAGAAAGCAAAGAAGAGGAAATGCAGCAATCGTTTTCACAGTACATTAGTTTTTCTCACAGTGCAGCAATTCAGACATAGGGTTCAGGCCCAATTTAGATGTTAAAATAATGACACAAACAAGAGGAAGCACCTTGAAGCAGAAACACCCTTTTAAAGTTTTATTCCTTTCTGTGTGTATGTGCAGTAGTCACTTCTCAAAATTATCTGCATTTTCAAGCAGGTGACTATCTCCTACCACAAAGCCTTACACAGTGTTTCAGTTTTAGTTAAACATTTTGTTGCCCTGGTTCATTAGACAGAAATAACTGCACAATGGTTGAGACTAGTCCTGACTAGTATCTAAATTATCAGTCATGTATATCATAGCTAGAGGGTTTCTTAAGCCTTTTCTCGTGAAGGCAGATAAAAGGCTGAGCTTGGCTATATTTTATTAAAGAGATGTGTTGCTTGCACTTTTTACATGCTTTATACCAGAAGATTGCACCTATGACCGAATTAGAGCTTTCTGATTGACACTGTAGTTGTGAGTGTGTAATTTGCCACTCAAACAGCACCAGTCTGTGCTTTGCTTTCTAAATGAGAGCATCTCTTCAAAGCAATGACATTCCTGTCAGACTGACACATCCCATGGATTATCAGAGACCCCCTCATAGCTTTGTGCCCTCTAGCAAGCTTTGGGATACACTTTCAAGTTGCTCAGAAATGCTTTGCCTGTAGAATTTTACACCTTAAGATTGATAATAATCATCATCATCATCATCTAATCTTTTATTGTAACTGTAACAAATTTATTCCTATTTAAACATAACATCCCAAAAAGGGATTCAGGGAAAGACTAAGAGAATGACTTAGCCTGAAAAAAACATCTTAATGAAGACTTTGGGAGGAAGATATAGTTTACCTCAAATAAGATGGTAACTGGCAAAAAGTGTATAAGAAATGATTAGTACGCAGAACACGCAATAAGGAAGCCAAAAGAATCTTCTGATGTCAGAATAGGCAGCAAAATTTTAAAAGCAAGATGACTAAATAATTTTCACAGAATGTGACACTGGGCATAGCCCCTTGCCAATAGGAAGTCACTAAGGCTGAGGAAATACTGCTTGTAAGCCAACAAAGCAGGTCATTTAGGTTATAATAATTAATGCTATCATTTTCTTCTGGGTATATATTAATGTTTACAACTTGTAAGTCTTAGGATAGTTTTATTATTGGGGTCTTGCCTGATGATTCAAGGTATCGGCTGTTCAATCTCTAGTCTTCTTATTACATAAACCACCTGCTTTCTGAGCAGCACGCTGGCAGACAATACTCTTGGGTTAAGTCTGCTCCTTTTTTTCACCCAGTATGGCAGTACCATGCACTGCATTGCAGGAGGCATCTTCTTCACAAATGGACAATGAAATCTCTATACACAATTCACTAAAAGACATTGTTTCTTTCATGTTCTTTAACACTTCCTCATTTGAAACAAAGTTCTGAGAGGCCTCATCTATTTTGAGATTCAGGAGCAACGTCTTACTATAACCTTCTATTTCCACCTCAAAACATAACAAAAAACTCTATTGTCTTTGACCTTCTAAATTACAGTGCTTACTCACTATCTTTTCCTTTGAAAGACCCTAAAAGGATTTGTTCCACTTCCTTGTCAGATATCTACCCCCTTTTACAAACTCGCTCTCCTCACAAGGAGGTATATTCTGGGCCTGATTTTGCTGTTTTACAAGTATATAGGACCAGATTCATGTCCACTATTTTCTTGAATGACTCTGAAATGACACTTCCTTCACAGGTAAATGCTCATTTCAAAAGAATAAACTTACCCATCCAGACTTCTCCAAACTGACCAGCTCCAAGTTTCTTCACTAATTTAATTGATTCCCGTGGAATTTCCCATGCATCTTTATCCCATGGTTTTTGAGGTTTGGGACAAATACAAGCTTTTTCCAACTTTCTGCATAAGCCATCTGATTGCCCTGGTGTTCAAAGAAAAAACAAAATACAAAATACTTTACACTTCTGTGCCTCATGACTCGAGACAAACATGGCTTAATTGCAGGTGTGCACTAACCAGCTCACAATAATGTTCAAAATAAACCAGATGCTATGATGAAAATGTAGACTTTCTGGTGTTTTCACAAAACTTTAAGTGCCTCTAATCTGAAATTAGGCATGCAGAGACAAATTTAATAAAGAAGTATCACATGCATCTGGTTACTGTCAGATTATTGAGGGGTTTTAGTACAATTTGCACCAAATAAATACAATAGCATATCTTATTACTGACACTATGTTGATTAAGATGCACATTGGAGTCAGGTTTGGGACCTGTATTCTGAATTTGTCATTAAATTTTCTTGCAACATGATTTCAGACAGATGTGCATGCAAGCATAAGTAGGTCAACATTATTTTTTCTCCAGACACTGACCAGCTATAACTTTTATGTAAATGTTGAATAGTTCTCAGGTTTTCCAGCTGTGCTGAAGAGCTAGCACACATATCTAATCATTCAGAAAAATTTCATGGCTAAGTCCTCAGAATGGCTTTGAAAAATCACTATGTGATTTTTTGTCCTACATTTTTTTGTCTTGTCTTTCTTCCCAGTTACAAGATTAAAAAACCTGTATTTTGGAGCTATCCAGCAGGAGGTTATGCAGAATGAGAAGTCAGTTTTGCAGCTAAAAAACAGGTAGATTTGTCCCTTCCTCTCCCCTCTATTTCTTTTTTAAAATAAATGTATACATTCTATGTGGGTACAATTTTATTTCTTTGAAGTACATGGAATATATCTTTCTTTAAAAATAAATAATTAAACAAATATATTTACAGGAAAAATAAAACCAGTTTATCACATAGCACCAGGTACAAGATGGCATTCACAAGTCTGTATGTATTTCTGCTAATTATGAATAAAAAATTACCCTTAAATAAAATATTATTTACAATGCAGGCAATTCTTATTATAGCTTTGCATCACCCTAAGTTTGATGAATTGTTTTATAAAGCTAGTCTTCATTTCACAATGGTATGCTACAGAGCAACCAGCATTAGGTCTGGTTATGATAATAAGAATACTTGAGTTCCAATCAGTTTTACTTTATCTTTGATAACATGCATGCCAAAGTTATTTAGCAAAAAAAGAAAAGAAAAATAAAAACTTTGAAACAAAAGAAGAAAGCATTTATTTTCCTTCACAGGAAATAATGGCTGCATTCTATTAAGTAATTCACTAACTGATCTAACTTACTTTGATAATGTTTGATCATATCATTGATGTTAGGAAAAGTTATTCTTGGAGAGATGTAAAATCCTCCATTGTCTAGACTCCTGATTTTGTAGTGCTTAATAACGTCACCATGGTCCGGATCATAGTCTCGTATGGAGAGAGAATAGCTGCCTGTGGATAAAGAAGGAATGATCATTAACAGATAGCAAAAATCTACAGTGTCCACACATGTGCAGTTGAGCCTAAGAAAATTGCCATGCCAAAATTTCTTTTTACTCTCTTATTTCCTCAAAAACCATTTTGCAATCAACAGGAGGAAGTTAGCAAATAGCCAGCCCTGAACCGGTCACCGAAGTGCTTACAGTCACACTTTCTTTTTCAGTCTTACTCAACAAACTCAGATGTTCCATATTCCAGGCAGCTCCACGTTCGGTGCCCAGTTTTGCAGAAAGTCCCCCAGCTTGAGTAGAAGTGTCTGGGAGAGCAAGACCAGGGCTGTCACCCTACTCAAACAGAAGCTGAAATTTGGAGATCAGCATTTTGAAAAAGGAACATGCTGGCTGTCATGGGCCAGCTAGCAAAAGGATAGTTTGGAGATGGCTTGAGGCATACAGGAGGGACAGCAGATCTGTTGACCTGCTAGATCTGTTGATCCCTAGGCAGTCCTACAGAGCCTAACATCATCCGGGATTTAAATTGGGGTAGGAGAGGATCTACCCTTAGCTACAGCACTCTTTGTTTCTTCTGCTTGTACAATTCTCATCCATTTTCAAAGGCTAAGAAACCGTCTCACCCCCTTATCTCTCCTCACACACACAGCCAGTGATACTGGGGGGTACTTTGCCTTGCTCTCAGAATCCTATATAGAATTTAGGAGTTTTCCTTTGAGAACTTCATTTAGGAGTCTTCAGCTGACAGCACAATGATATGGGCCCATTACAGAGTGACACCTAGTCAAGAATCTGCCATACTAGGCCCAAAAAAGCTACCCTGTGGAGTGGGGAGACATGATCTGCTGAAAGGCTTCACATGTCTTCCTCTGCGGGATGCAGTGTTACAGCATCCAGCTGGAATATCCATCCAGACTACTGTCAGAGTGCAGAGGCTGGGGCAGGACTTCCCATGCTCTCCTCAAAGTCACAGCTGAAAAGCCTGGAGACTTCACTAAATTTTTCAGCACAAAGCGCTCTGTTTACAGCACAAAATTTTACCAAAAAGCTTTCTGAAAGGAATCCCACTACACTGCAGAAGTGAAAACCCTCATTATGCACTAACTACAATTTTAAACTTGTAGCAACAGACCCAATGATGGAAGACTATAGAATGCAGCAGCTACTATTACAGTAACATGTCTTTCAGTAAAGGAGTCACAAACATTAAGAAGAGAAAAGATGCCACTTCATTCATTGCTGCTTCTTGTCAGTGTAATCACACACATACACTTTTTTTTTCCCCCTTATCTCAGCTTTGGGTGGTAGCCTGCAACTCTCTTCTCTCTTTTTCTGGTAATTTTCGCATCCTTCTCACTCGTACAGAAATGCAGAAAATTCACACAATAAGATGCACTGCGACTACTCCACACCCAGTGCCACCTGATGCCAATTTTTGTGTAGATTGACTGTGTGTTTTCAGCTCTATATCAATTCCAAAGTAACCCACCCCAAACCCTACCTTTTAATGTTTCACTTTCTCTGATAAGGAAAGCTCCAGGACCATTCCCGGGAGCCAGCAGTTGTCTTTCAGCATCTTTTCGGGTTATGTCTTTGAAGAACCATCTGAAAAGTATTTCAGAGAGTTAGAACTACCTCTTTCCCCACCCACAAAGGATACACCATCAGGGTGAAGAAGCTTGCTAACATTTGGAGACTACGAGAACTTACTCTTCTGTTTCCAGGGTGTTTACTTTTGCTACGTAGTTGCTGGGAATGAAACCTTCTTTTCTTGTTGTGAGAGATTTTGCTCTCCACCATTCTCCGGATCTGAAAAACAGAAACAGTAGTACTGACAGGAAAGAAAAATTATAAATCATTATTTAGGTTCTAGTCTGGTGAGAGATTAGCCCATGCTGCAGAGAGAAGCACAATCTCTTTCCTCTGAAGTCAAGCCCCTAAGAAGCCATTGGCTCCACTGGATCACTGTTTGGTCACTGTTACCGAGGGCAGGTGCCAAGTCAGAGAATCATAGACTCAAAAATGGTTTGGGTTAGAAGGGACTTAAAATCATCTCTGTCACAGGCAGGGACACCTTCCACTGTAGCAGGTTGCTCAAAGTCCCATCCAGCCTGGAGTAACTTCATAATGCATTTGTATTACCACATGTGAGGGAGCTCACTTGTTGTTCATACACCCATGGTATGAGTAGGATATCAAAGCTCTGTAGAGGGAATCAGATGAGGCCAAAGAAAATCTGCAAAACAACCAATGTTGTCATACTTACTCCTCAATAACTTTCAGTTTTTCTCCTTTTTTGAAGGACAAGTCCTCTTCATGAATGCCTTCATAGGGATACAAAGCTACCACAATGACTCCATGCTCCTCTGCGTCTACAAAAGTAGAAAGACAAAGGCAACTTCACATCACTTTGCAGGCTGACATGGGCACTGCATGCAGGTGTGAGATTTCTGTAGAAACATACCTTGACTGACAAACCTCTGTCCTGGTAAGAGCTGTGCTTCTGCATTTGCCTACAAAAAAGTAAGTCTTTAGTTAAGCCGTTTTAGATCTTTGTGGTGATCTTAAATTACAGTTACATACTATACAGTTGCTTTGGTATCGTCCCATACATCTTAAATTGAAAGTAAATGCTTGGATTTTTCCCCACCGCTCTTCAAAATAAATTATATATATAAACATATATTATTTATATGACAATATAAAAATATAGTAAGTCCCCCCTAGATTTAAATTGAGCAGCTCAGACCTTGTGAAGGTACGGCACAAGGGGAGGAAGTTCACAGCTTTGGGACTTCTGCTGAAGAGGCTTTAGGCAGGGCTCTTAAGCAGGACAGTTATAACCATGTAGCTGTCATGCTAAAGAACTACAAGCACGGTTATGCCACTAAGACTGTGCAAGAAAAAAAAAAGGGTAATTAAAAAAAGAAAAAAAGGTAGTTTGTGATGTGTGTTCATCAGCTGAGAGCACACTGAGTTCACTGTGTCAGCTGGTGAGAGAGGAGAGAAGGGAGCCATTCACACCCGCAGAGGGCAGGTCCCTGAACAAGGGCAGTCAGGAGACATGGTTTCCTCAGCACAGCAGAGAAGATGGGGGAAAAAAAAGGTACCAGTCACGCTGCAAATTAGCAAACCCTCTTGGTACCCAGCAGGGTTCCCCATCCCAGCACCCTTCTGTCCAATTCCAGGCAGCACACACGGAACACATCGTGTTCCTCCCACAGCACTCTGCTGCTCCCTTCACCACTGCACCCTCCACTCCCCTCCCATCCTTACCTACACATGCAAGGCTAAGTAGTGGCCTTCAGTGAGTAAAGTTGACTAGAGCTGCTAAAGAATCACCCAAGATTACTTCAGCCTTTGAATGGAATAACCAACACCTGGATCCCATAACTATTAAAAACCCAACACTGATGCTTTTAAAAATGGATATAAACTACTTCAGGTTTTCTAATGTCATCTAGCATTCTTCTACACACGTAGTTATATCTCCTCAAGCATTGCCAAGTTACTTTTTTTATGCAGAAAACATTTTTTTTATGACAAACATAAAGTAGCAAACCACCATGTTTTAATTTTTATTCCTCTAGGTACTTATTCATTGAGGGTGTACTGCACAACACTAAAAGCCCAGTTGTGGATTAATGATCATTTGAATTTCTCCACGCATATGCTTTGGATTGAAATTTAAGTTATGCCAGTCATGCTTTGTTCTTGCTACAGGAATTCTCTCCTGAGACTATCTACTTACTGGCCTTTGCTGTTTATTGGACGTTGGATCCCTCACATAAATAGTTCGTTCAGTTTTACGTACTGGTTGATTCTTCAAATCTAGCCCATCTCCATGCAGATTCTCTTTCCTTTTTGATTTTATACATCCCATATTTCCTGTTGAAATAAAAAAGGTATTAAACAAAATCATTGTGCCATAAACCAAGCCCTTTCCCATGAAACCATCTGGGCTACGTAGTAAAAATGTGCTTCCTTTTCACACACAAATAGTCCATGGGAAAAACAACTGAAGGTTAGGCCCACACACCGATAGCTCTTTTCTGTAGCGAAGGAAAGATATTACCTCATCTCAATCCATAGATAAAATAAATAGTTATTTACCATTTCCACATCTTCCGATTTTATATTTTCTCCCCAGTCTACCCTTCCCTGCCCAAATCCCTTGTATCTTTCTGATACTTCTCTGAGCTTTGGAATATATATAGCAAAAATGCAATTACTGTAGTGATAACTTTTATCTGTATATTTTGAAGAAAAGACTGTTTTGGAAGACATAGGAAAAAATTCATGTCCAAATTATGAGAACTGCAGCTGGAACTAGCAATGCCTGTATCTCCCCACTGGCATTTTGCAGATGCCAGTCTATCAGGGAGCTCTGTTTGATTCAAATCCCTGTCTCACGTGAGGCTGATGACTAGTGCAGTCGCAGCTCCATGGCAGATACACTGCTACTGTGACCTTCAGTAATGCATCTCCTTGTTCACACAGGCATGTTACAGCAGCCTAAAATAGCCAGTGAGTGTGCCAGTGATGGCAAATCACCACATAAGTATTTGTTTTTCAGTATAATTTAGAAGGCTAATCTTTCTCTCAGGATGTGCATCCATGCTAAATCAGACGAGATACAGCTGTTAGCATCTACATGACTGGAACCTGGCTGCTAATCCCGTGATACAATTACATAGTACTCCAGCAAATACATATATAACATCATCTCTACATTCCTCCCTCTGAGGAGAGTAATTATACTTACTCTTCAAAGAATCCACTATGAATGCTTTTCAACCCTCTCCTTCCTTCCTCTCTCCCTCCTTTCAGGTCAGTGCTCTAATGCTAGGTTCACAGTCACATTTTCCCTTGCAGGCACACAGTCTCGCTCCCCCCTGCCCTAATTAATCTTTAAAGCCAGTTCTTTGAAGAACAATGTAAAACCTAAAATAAGAGCTCAGTGCAAATATGGGCTCAAGTAAACAAACACAGCTGGAGAAGCTAAAGCAGATTGTAACACTCTCATCCCACTTTTACCTTCTTCTCTAGGATAGAAAAGGTCATCATAGTGAGCAGTTAAAGTAGTAGTAGAAGTGTCCAGCGGCAGACACAACTGCTCAATGGGACAGTGCCTTACATCCCTGCAGGTACAAATATTAACCAGACTGGTCTGAGTGCATATTAAGACTCATACTTTTGTAACAATACCAATGATAATCACAATCCCACCTGACTGTAACAATAAACAAAGGCAACAAACAGTCCCACGTGATAAGTCTCAACTTCCAATATCACCTTCATTTAACGTCCTATCCTGCCATTAAGGAAGCACTACATAATGACACACACAGTGTCCCATCCACAGGCTGAGTGTTTTATTCCAAATATGACTTTTCTTCTAAATATTCCTCTCCTACCATTCCTGCAAGTTATCTGTCACCTATTGCCAACAAGTCTTGGATGTCCATAAGATTTCAGCAGTGATGCAGTCAACTGTGATACTGGTTTAAAGCAGGATTAGAACCCATTGCTTCCTGTCTCGTCTTCTCTTGAAATAAAAGGAATCCTACAGAAAATCAGTAGGTACTGACCAGGCAGAGAATAGATTTCCTCTTCTTGAGTGTTAACATTTCAGTGTTCCCATACTTATCTGAAAGCACTGGAGCACATCTTCATACAGGAGCTTCCCTTAGAAGCAAACATCTTTAATCTTTCATTTTAATACTTTAATTTTTTTAATGCTTAGCTCCATGTGGGTTACATACTAGTTGTTTTGCAATACTGAGAAGGATTTTGAAATTTATTTTATTTATTTATAACTGTGGGTATGTAGATGACTCTTGTTCTGTCATTAGTGGTTCACAGGAAATTTCTGTACACCCACAGGCAGACTGGTGTTTGCAAACTCACCCTAGACATCAGGAAGCCCAGTGTTTAATTACCTGCTGTATCTGCAAGATCAGGTATTTATCCACTTAAGTGCTAACCTTTTTGCTCTTGAATAGTTCTGCTTCTACAGAACAAACAGCTGAAGTGGAGGGCATGAAGTAATTTGATCTAAGTTGTCAGCCAAAAATCCCTTTCCCTATTCCTGTAAGAAAGCTGAGCACATCTTTAGAGCCTGCAGCATGCCCAGTGCTAGTGTAAACTCAGAGAAAAGCATTTCTACTCAGATTTTTTCTGCAGCAGAAAGCACATGAACAGCTGTAAGTTAAACCTGCTGTGAGGCTATGCTGATAAGCCCAAGGTTGGCATTTGTTCATGACAGTAACAACTGATCAGTAATGCCTATGCAGAGGTGCTTTGAAATCACAGAGAAGTTTACTTGCTGTCCTGTGAAATCACACAAATACAGTTTGTGAGATGATCATTGTGATGGCTTCAAACAAAGAGATCCTGAGCCTCATCATGAAGCACTGTTTTTTCTGGGTTCTTTTCCTCGTAGAGATGAAAGTCCACAGTCCCCACAGGACTTAGCTAGTTCTACATGAGCAAAAAGCCCCAGCGGTTGGTGCTGAAGCCTGTAGCTGGTTCAAGGGGGTTATTGCCCCTTTTACTCCAGTATAAACCAAGGATTGAACATTGAGTAGGAGGCAGTCGATAACAAGGATTTACCCAAAGGTAAGCCCCACACTGCATCCTCCCAAGCAGCCCCGTTCTTGCTCTCCAGTTCTGCTCCACAACACAGATTACAGCTTAGCATAGGGGCAACTGCTTCAGGAGTGGGATCCTGACCTAACTAAAATGCCAGTGCAGGGAGGGGGAAGTTCATTCATGCATAAATAAAATATTTCACCTGGTGTAAAATGTTTATTTGCCTAGTGCTCTGTTGCCGTGTCACAAGGAAGGGTTTTGTGCAGATAAAAAGAGAAAGAGAATACAGTAAGCAAAGAGCAATACAGAGAGCACAGCATCACTACAAACCAAACTCCATTATTCTTTATCAGAGACTAAAATAATTTATACATCAGAGAAAATGCTGCCTGTCCCTACTCAGATGTTTCCCATTCCAACAGTTCTGCAATACAGGAGACACTACTTCATATTCATGCATTTCATTTATTGTCCTGTCCACATCTCTAGACATAAATGATAAACACTGAAATAAAAGAAATTCTATTTAACATAGCTGCCAAACTTTAAAAATAGATACCTTAAAAAGTAACAGCTTCTCTTTTAACAAAGAGCATACTGTAGTTCATGGCTAAAAGGTAAACAGCTACTTAGGTTAACAACTGCAGTGTGGTGACAAGAATCTAAGTTCAGGCACCCTTCAAAAAGCCACACGGATATCCATAAGAGCTATCACACAGAGCCTCTGCAGCAGGTTTTTCAAAGACACTAATTTTGATGTCTGCATTTGCCTTGAATTTTCCCTCTGAATCCCCTATTTCATCTTGCTACTACAGCACCGGCGTCTTAATTCCAAAATTGTTTGAGGGGAGTGAAAGTCAGAAAATAATGCACCATTCTTCCAGGGTTAATAGCTGCTGTCTGTCCCCAAAATAGAATAGCTTTACACACCTTTTTCTATACTTCCAGCAGAGTAATGTATCAGAAGCCACAATACTGCCTACTGCAAGCAGTCAAGTTTTGTGTGACCATCACCTGCCCATCCACCAGCAGCAGCATTTGAAGTTTCATTTCCTCCTAGTGCTTACCCTTTGCATCATCTACAAAGGTGATCTCATTTTTCGTTTTGTTTGTGTTCATAATCATTCTCTTCCTTGTGATTTTGTTACATAAAATGTATATGGTGCATATTAGAAATTATTTACTAAAAAACCCACCTGATATGTCTGGTCTTTTCTTGATCAAAGTCATGCCTTCATGAAAATGATTCTCAAATCTTCACAGATTATACTTTGGCTTTTCCAATAATAAACTAATTTTTAAAATAATTAGAGCTACAACACTGAGCATACAAGCTCTATTTTACCAAATAAATATGTATTTTATCCAATAAATACCTGTTGTTCAAAAGGTCAGTAATCAAGTATCTAAACACCAATGCTCTATATGGTGTAGGGTTTTAACAGATATATATATATATAAGTATTTTAACAGGTATATAAATAAAATAAATTCATATTCAATTGAGTACGAAGAGTAAACTTCATTTAAGCCACAAATTTCTTATGCATAAGAATAAGAAAAAAAATTAAGACCCCCCTCAACTTATTCTGAGTCTTGAATATTGCTTTATGTTTAAACTTCTGAACCAAAAAACAGGAAGCAAATGTTTACATCTATATATAGAAACCCAACTGGTTTCACACCTGGAGTTTTAAAGCAGTTTAGAGAGCAGAGAAGTAAACAGTTTTCTTTTTAATACCTCTTTCAAAAATTGAAAAGAATACATTTGCCCTCCTCTGTTTCAGATGTTTCCTTCTGGCCTCTAATGCCAGTTGGTTTGTTGCTACTTCACAAGTTATAGTCAGAGGTAACACAGTGATGCCTTCATCAGATCTCCTGTGCATCTCCCTCAAGGTCAAGGCAGAAGTGTCTCGAAACTGAGTGATCAACTTAGATTAAAACTGCTGGGGAGGAAGGATTGTAAGCCTGCTCTGCTCAAGGACACAAACACCTGCTTTCTCAGAAGCTCATCCTTCGACCAGCTGTTCAAACTTATAATTCTATGGAAAAAAAAAAGGGAAAAATCTTATAGGTAAGGACTTCATTTACCTTAACCTTCAGTGCTTACTTCCACTTTATGTTGGTCTGCTTCCACATCACCTGTGCTACCCAAGTGTTGCAAGGATCTCCTTTATCTCTGCTATTGGGACTAAGAGGAGGACTGCTTCTGGGAAACCTGGGTTCATTTCTGACCCATCATCACATGGCAAAGCAACTGCCAAGCAATACAGAGCAGGAGTTTAACTAGAGGTGGTAAAGCTCAGCAATGGCTTATCAGTACTGCTCTACACATATTTGCGCCAGTGAAGATTTGCCACTAGACCAGAGCGAGAATAAGAGTGACAAAAATAAATTAGCTGTTGTTGGGAGCAATGAGAAAGCATCAACTGGAGAGCAACGAAGAGAAGTGGTTTTCTGTTCCTTGCCAGTCTTAAAAATTATTAGATTTGAGCTTGTTCAGCCTTATTCTTATACCTGCAATTCACCATATATATCTATAGCTATATAAGCATAATATATAATATTATCTATAGATACACATTTCAATTTTACTGTAAGTCCTGACTGTCTCATAACTTTCATCAAATTAGACTCATGCAAATACAGAAATCTGGGGTCAGCTTTCATTTTGAGCTTGTTTCACTTCCTACATCTTGTTTTTGCACTGGCAGCTTACTAGGGGAACTTCAGCAGTTTCTTCCTCCCTTGCCTTTCTGCTAAAATGGTTGTATATGTCTCAGTCAAGGCAAGGGCCTCGTGTATTTTAATATCTTTTTAAATTTAGCTTATTTCTGTATGTCTGGATCACCTCATCTCTGTATCTCCCAAATGGAATTTATCCGTTATATGACACGCATACACGCGGGCATACACACACAGGGGCACAAATCACCGTGCGCTCCCTGCAATGCCTGTGAAAAGGAGCATGGATAACCTGAATCTGCTCAGTGTTTGCCTATGACAGACTTGCCCTGTGTAGACTCCCACTGCTCCTGAGCTGTGAGAAGCCGTAGTCCAGCTGCCAGCATTTAAAAGGAAATGGAAAAATAATGGGAGAAATTCTTTTAACTGCTTCAATCTTCTTTGTGGAAAAGGTGAGACAAAGCTAAAATAATATTTTGACATACATATCTATATAAATGGGTGAAGAAGAGAAACAAGTTAATCCCTAGTGTAATCAATATTACTGTGGTGGAAAAGTATGCAACAAGCACGTTACTGTAAAATTTCCTCAAACCTGGTCTCACTTAAGTCAATCCCTCAAATTTTTCAAGGGTGCACGTCTGTCAGAGCAAGATAACATAGCTATCTAGTTTATCAACCATGGTTAGAGCAAAGGACTACAAATTACTCTCTGGGCAAGGCAGACCTGTTCTAGGTAGCACAGTCACACTGAACAAGCTCAGAAGCGAGTTTGCCATGCTCCATGTTTAGAGAGATTAATGAGTGATGGTGGGGAAGAACAAAATATTATTGCTGAAAAGTTTCAGGATCTCGTTCCGCTTGGCTTACAAACTGTCTCGTAAATCCCAGTCCTAAAAATGTTTTGGAGACAATAATGGAATTTAGCCCTTCATCCTCTTGGGAGATTAGGAAGAAGTCACATCTTTTTCAGCCTCTTTTCTAGACTTTAAAGACCAAACCCTCTTCTCAGTTTTTTCCACTTCCACTGGTTATCCTAGCAGCCCTTCTCCCCATCTGTTTCACTTTGAACTCATCCCTCTTAAGTACAGGAGGCTGGAGCTGCCCAGGTGTTTCAAGATGATTTTCAGCAATGCCTTGAAACAAATAGTTTTACGATTTCTTCCATCTACAGAAATACATCACTCAATAAATCCCAGAAATTAATTTATGATTTTCACACTTTCATCACATTGGCTTTTTATAATCATCTGGCCATCCAATAAGACATCCAGGTTTGTCTCATTTTTCATAATTACAAACTATTGTCAAAGCAGACTTTCCTATCTCCAGTGGCATTATCTTACACCCTGATATTAAATTTCTCCCCATTATTTTCCCAGACTATTCGTCATGCATGATGTTCTAAGCCACCTGTGTGTTTCTAATGCCCCTTAATATCACAAGGGGCCTCATATTTTTTCATTGCAAATGAAAGTATTTTTAAAAAGTCTCAGTGTAATGCTAACGTAACACCAGGCAACAGAAAGTGGTCCTGCCAAGAGACTGGTAGTGGTTCCTGTCTGCTGCACTTCCCCCTGTTCCGCTTCTTTCACAATTCCTTCCTTAGCAATTGACACCCAGACAAATTCTACTTTGTCCATGCTATCTCAGATTATTTTTATGCTTTCCTGTATCAGTTACAGAAAGTATCACCCTACCACCTTCATGCTCCCAAACACCTGCATTCCTACTACGCTCATAAATCCATCACATTCCTACTTCCTCTGCAATGCTCAGTTTTGAGCCCTGCACCAGTATTTCTGCCTCTCCTTTTCAGAGCCCTGATTCCCAACAAAAATGCACAAATATCTCAGTCCAAGTAAACCAATCTGGGTCGGCAGACACCTTTCCTGAATCCTTTACCAAGGTGACTACTGTTCTCACTGAAATCTTCACCACCCATTCCTCCACCCTTTGGTGTGGGTGATGTCCTGTTTTTCTTTCCCACATTTGCTTTTGTATTTGAATGAGGGGTTATAGGACTCTGCAATACTCATAACTCAAGTCCACTTCCTTAAAATAAAAATTCAAGCTACAACAGGGCCAAAAGATGTGCTGCCACAAAACTACATTGGAAGTGGACTGTATATTAGAATCAACAGAACGGTTTGGGTTGGAAGGTGCCTTCAAGATCATCTAATTCCAAGCCCCTTGCTGTAAGCAAAGACACCTTCCACTAGACCAGGTTACTCAGAGCCCCATCCAACCTGGTCTTGAACATTTCCAGGGATGGGGCAGCTTCTCTGGGCAACCAGAGAGGCCTCACCACCCTCACAGTACAGAGTTTCTTCCTAATATCTAATCTAAACCTGCCCTCTGTCAGTTTAAAGCTATTTCCCCATGTTCTATCACTCCGTGCCCTTATTAAGTCTCTCTCCAGCTCTCTTGTAGGCCCCCTGAAGGTACTGGAAGACTGCTCCCTGGAGCCTCCTCTTCTCCAGGCTGAACAACCCCACCTCTCTCAGCCTGTCTTCCCGGGACAGGAGAGGTCATACAGCAAAAATCCCCCGACTGTTGACATAAGAACCAAAAACTTTCGGTGAGATAAAATATCTGGGGTTGCCATACTGGTGCTGTACTGATGTGTTTCGGGAAAAGGCAAGACCCGTACTGTGCAGCACAATCATATCATATAACAAAAACCCTTTTTTTCCCTATATTCCCCCATTTAATTTTTTTTTTGTTTTACCTACTAGAGAAGGCTCTTTAGCGATGCATTAACCAGCACAAGCTAACGCATTGCTATACTAAATGGCAAATAAGTGACTTAAGTTATCACATCTCACACTTCCAGTAGGAAGGAGTGCTTTGTTAAAACTAATTCTTTCAAAGTAAACATTTTTCTGTATTCAAATGGCACTTTCCAGCCTTTGCCTGTCTTGCCTTTAAGTGTCCAGGGAAAGGGTAACTTTATTCAGTGCTTGGCTAAAATACATGGTCTTTGCTGGAGCTCATAAATGACAGCATAACACATATAATAAATATCATCATAGCTGATGACATGAAAGGTAGCTCTAATAGGGGTGGGAAGCTTTGGCCAAGAAAAAGAAATCTTCTATTTTTCTGTAAATTCACTACAGTTTTGTCTAGATTAGTTAAAAGCTTGGTTTCATGCAGGAATTTTGGCAGTGGTTTTAAAAAAACACATTAAAGTAAATAAAAATCAGCAAGAAACACTGAAAATAATGTCACTGTGGTGGTATAATGATATTATAATGCTTTCAGAAGGATGAAAATAAAATTCTGAAACAAAACATCACATTGAAATGAAGTGGAATTTGTACAAACTACTGATCCTTTTTTATTCAATTGAAGAAAAAAATTACCAAAACACAAGAAAGTTAATCCACAAAAGATTGTAATTTTGCCAACAGTGCATAATAGACCTTATATATTATGAAAACGTTCCAGATTCATGTAGTCAGTATTTTTGGCACTAATTTTAAACCAAGTCTTACATTAAAATAACATCTGTTTTCTGACCTTATAATACTTGCTTCATTTTATTACAATCATTCGCCTCAACTGCATCGTCCAGAATTTTGAATCAATATCAACAATGAATTAATTCACTTTGCCAGCCCTCAGGCAACCGCATCTTCCATTTCCTCAACTTTTTTCCACTGTACTATATCTTTTGAAGATAGGGGAAAAGGTCAAATAACATCTTAATTTGACATAACAGAATAAATACTTCTATCAAATTCTTCAAAAGGATCATATGACATGGAACAGAAAAGCTGTGCCAACATGTTAACCAACTTAAAGCGAAAGTTCCCAAAACACTTTAAAGATTTAAAAGTATAATGAAAACTATAAGTAAAAATGTCATTTTCTTGACTGGTAAAAACCCTCAGTAATGACAAACAGCATCTTCATATAACCAAATCTCCATTTCCAAATGAAAATTTGGCCAAACCACTACACTGAAAAGGATCAACATTCTTCCTAACTATTAGGAAGTGTCCCAGTCCAGCTAGAAAAACCCCAAGGACTACATCTACTTTCCAAGTTGAGTATATCTATGACTCACGGACCATTTTTTTCAGCTTTAAATTGATGATTTTGGCCAATAATGGCAGTGTGCTAAATCTTCAGTAGTCTGTATTTGCCCTGCACTTTATGTATGTCTATGCCTGCCACTAGGATAAGGATCCTTCTCCACTCCTTTTTAGTGATTAGAGCAATAACTGTGGCTTAGGAAAATGAGAAATTACCCATAAAAACAAGAAGGTGTTGGAGCAAGGTCCAGGAGTAGCCTAAAGGTCTTTATCCTCATAACAAGTGATATGATGGAGGCTAGGACAAGCTTCATACAGTTTCTTTATAGAACAGAGATCTGGGAACTATCCTTCTTCTCTCCCAGTACTTACCCAGCTATTTATCCTCCCCTTCTCCTTCACAAACACTTTGCCTCCCAAAACAAGGTGTAGAGAGGTGTGCAACCAGAGCTTCTATGTCAGTCCAGAAGGCCTGGTTCATGCCCACAGTGGCTTTACTCAGGTGTTGATTTCAATATACTGATCAATGTATTGGAAAGCAAAGGCACAACCACACAAATCATCCGAGTCTTACTGTGCAGTGCCCCATGCCTGCGTTTACAATATGACACGTGAAAGAGAAATGAGAGCTTCTCCCTGTTTTCACTGAGCCTCAGAAGACAACAGGGGACAAAGTGAGCAACTTGCTAACTTGTAATGAGTTTGGGGAATCATCACCCGGCTGCACCCCAGTGAGCTCTTCAGCTGAAATGTGTTACTGTGTCTGCCTTCTCCAGCAGGTGCAAAGGAAGGGAGATTTGCAGGTAGCAGCTGATACCTGAAACCTTTGTCTCCTTCAAGTGAAGCAGCCTAATGCTCAACCTCCACATGCCCGGACAAATGTATTGACGGGACTCCTGTTGAAACAAATTATTAATAGCTACTATGACTAAGGGGAGAGGATAGTTATTTACAAATGTGGCCTTCAACTAGTTAAATATGTTGTTGGCAATAAAGAGTATTCTGCAGATGTGATCTCTTGCTTTGAAGTGTGCCTGTAATACAAGTCCATTGTTACATTGTAAATACAATGCAAAGAGCATGAACATCATAAAATTAGCACAACATAAAATCATAGAATTGTTAAAGTTGGAAAAGACCTTTAGGATCTTCAAGTCCAAGCTATGTTACCAACTGACACATTTAGAGAGGTATTTTGAATGCTTTCAGGGATGGAGATTCTACCACTGCCGCGGGCAGCCTGTTCTAACACCTGACCACACTTTCAGTGAAGAAATTTTTCCTAATATCCAATCTAAATCTCCCCTGGCACAACTTGAAGCAATTTTCCTCTTGTCCTGTCGCTTGTTGCTTGGAAGAAGAGATCAACCCCTACCTGGACACAGCCTTTTAACAGGACATTGCAGAGAGTGATAAAGTCTCCTCTGAGACTCCTTTTCTCCAGACTAAACAGCACCAGCTCCCTCAGCAGCTCCTCACAGGACTTGTGCTCCAGACTCTTCCCCAGCTCCATTGCCCTTCTCTGGACTTGCTCCAGCACCTCAAAGTCCTTGCTGTAATGAGGGGCCTAAAACTGAACACAGGATTTGAGGTGTGGCCTCACCAGTGCTGAGTACAGGGGAACAATCACTGCCCTGGTCCTGCTGGCCGCTCTATTGCTGATCCAGGCCAGGATGCCATTGGTCTTCCTGGCCACCTGGGCACAGCTGGCTCATGTTCAGCTGGCTGCTGACCAGCACCAACAGGTCCTTTTCTGCGAAGCCATTTTCCAGCCTCTCTGCCCCCAGCCTGTAGCGCTGTGTGGGGTTGTTAGGACCCAAGGGTAGCACCTGGTATTTGGTCTTGTTGAACCTCATACGATTGATCTCAAGTCATCAATCCAGCCTGTCCAAATCCCTCAACATGCCAATAAAAACATGATGGATGACAGCAAATTCACAGCCAGCAAGCCCTGATGAAGGTTTTGAGGGTGGTCTCATAGAAAGTATACCACTTCTCCTTCGGGTTTATCTTCTGTTTTCAGTGTGTTTAATGAAAGAGAGAAGTGGGGAACAAAACATTAGTGCATATTAGCTTTTGTTCTTTCAAATTCAGGTAACTATATCCCCAAGGAATAAATCAATTTTTATAAACTTTACCTGGTTTTATGCATTCTACAATCTGCTTTCAATATGGATTAAGACACTTATGGCTAAATCAGGGCAGAACGGCTTCTGTGTCAATGGATCCTAACTGTAATAGCCTTGCCATTGTATAATTCATATTACTTTGCCCCATGTTGCATTTGCCATTCTGCTTCATTGGTCAGAGGGCTTCTTTATCTGCTGTCAGCTCCATGTTTGAATGCTGATATGTACTCATGACTAAATTTGCAACTAAAACATAGCGTTCTTGTTATAATAGCATCATATTATGTCTTGAGCACATGTCCAAAGCACTGAATTTCCCAAAAGAGAAAGAGATTTTTTTCCACTATCTTCAAACACCAGCATACACTTAAATTGTAAAAAAAAAGTTACTTCTCCAGCAGATTGCATTGTGTTTCATTAGCTGCACAGCACTAGATATACACAGAACTCTCCTGAAACATAGGACATTGTAATATGTATGTATGTACCTATGTATTCAAGTATGTAATGTGGATTCAAGAATGAATTCTATGCTCAGATAAGAATTTGGGGTTAAATCATTCATGCTGATGTGAGCTAACACTCAGAGTCCAGTTCCTCCTGAAAGTTTGCAAACATTGGACAAGTTTGGTCAACATTGGACAAGTTGCAAGAGGAAATTGCAAGAGTTCTCAAAAAAAAAAAAAAAAATCAGTATCAAATCCAGTACCGCTAAATTACACTGGCAGAAATGAAATTTTTTGCTGTTTAATCTTTACAGGGATACTAGACCAGCATTCAGCACTAACTGCTTTAAGTATCTGCTGGAGGAACCACCTCGTCTTGTTGTCATGGTTGTTAAGCAGCAGAATCTCCCTTAACTTCAACGGTGTAAGAACATCCTCCAGGTTCTGGCACTTCACAGAAGCCTATTTATAACTCATTTATTTTACTTAATTTTAAACTCTACGTTAATTATATTCCTTCAAGGGCATGAATCTCAACTAGGAATGTACCAGTTGGTTTCTCGACCAGCTTAGTAACTGTTTCAAGCAACTGTTGCAATTCCGCACGCGAGGAGTGGCACTTAGGGGTATCATCCCAGCCGACAGTTTGCTGCAAAAACGATAAACAGAATTCAAAGAGTTCTGTGACTAGCAATTTTTGGAGGTTTTTAGATTTTTAAGTCCTTGAGATCAGAGTTCTTTTTAATAGATACAAGTAGACTTCTCTTAAGTCTACCAAACATTTCCTGCGGGGCTGCAAAATGTCAGCAATTGAGGTCTGAAAGCCTGTCATGTAAAGAGGGAAGCACGCTCTAACTGAAGTCTTGTGAAACTACATGCTCAAGCTGGGGTGGCAGTAAGAGTGCAAAAGGAAATACCTCACTGAAGGAAACATGTCACTGAATGAACATGAATAAGAATTCACATCCAAGTTTCTAGGCATGTTTTTCACATTTGTTGTACACACGAGCATAAATAAGAAGTTTCTCTAAAATTAACCAAAATTAGAAATATTTTACATGCTTTCCATTTTCACAGAGGAGTGAGAGTAAGAATCTGGAAGCTCTCTTTTAAGGAAAGGTTGTGAATACTTGGTGTGACAGTTCTCTTGACTGTTCCTTCTTCAAAGGTTCTAAGGAAGGACTGGAGACCTCTGATTTCAAACACAGGTATGTCTTTGCAGATGATCTTTCTCAAGGGCAAGAATGAACAGTTTCCCACATTACCGGGACACAGTTATGCAAATATATGAACTTGATTAAAGCTCTTTTACATTTGAGAGAAATTATTCTATACTAAACAGAAGATCTGACTAGGGGACTGATTTAAAGATTCACGTTGCATTTGCTCAATACGCGAATTTATTTCATTTTCAAAAACTGATTAATAATTTGACTTCTGCTACTATTTTAACTTTGCCTTGACATTTCTTGTTTTCTCACTCTAAAAACAACCAACATTTTTGTATTCACAATATATCACTACTGGATTGTGCAGCACTTAGTATTTTCTGTTGTTTCTAGTCCTGCTAAATGGTCAGTTGATAGCAGATGAAGACCTAGCAGTTACAACCATAGCAAGTTTCACTGAACCAGGCTCTGATCCTGTAACTGACAGCACACAGCTTGCGGAAGCTCGACAGACTTCAGGAGACTCACACCAGGACTTTCTGCACAAAGGGCAGGACACAGACCTTAAAAAGTAGGCCAGCACTCACAATAACTCTAGCAGATTTAGATTCACGGTAAACTGGAGGTCCATGACAATGATTATTTTCACATTGGTACTGCAGACTGCAAGAATTTCACAGCACTATTATTACAACCATACTGGCTGCTCTTTAAAGTTTATAACCTTTGCAACTCCACATAACTCAAGTATACAGCTCACAGGCAGGACATGTGACTATGCTATGCTTTGAAAAACTGCCTTAGATTGTGCACAAGCCCCAATGTTTAAATGTGACTTCAGCACTCACAGCCCATGCAGCTAACTTTCAAAGCAAGAACTAAAACCAAATCAGTGTTCACAATAGTTGTCCAAGTTTGTTTCAGCAGAACAGTAATGAGTCCACAACTTGCATTTGCATTCCACAGTATTAAGTGTTGTGCAAAGAAGATGCTTTAAAAACCAGTGAGAGACTGTTTTGTTGTTTGGCCGTGCACGGGAAGTTCTCCAGACAACACAAACCATATGAGAAAAGGTGTAAGAGAGCAGACCAAAATCCCTAAGAAATCAGAATTGGGGTTGATACTGAGAAACAAATGAAGCAGGAAGACTGCAGAAGCAAAGAGACAAAAAGAGAAAAAACAATCAAATAAGAATGCAAAGGATAATAACTAATTGGGTAGAGACAATTATAATCCCTAGGAAAGCATATATTCGCAATCAGTATGACAAAATACAGAACATGTAATAAACATATGTATTCTGTGCTCAAAGGAGAAACTACTTTCCTGTGTCATACCATACAAACCCCCTGCTCTTATTGCAGGAGGAGGGAAAAGGACCTTTCACTCATCCAAACTTAGTCCAATACATATGATTTGAATAAGCTACTCAAATGCATTTTTTACACTTGTAGCCTTACTTAAATGATCCATTAAGAGCAGAAGTCTCTTACCTGAAGCACCTTTCTCCCACTTGTTCACTCTACCAGCCAAAACCCTTTTCTGCTGGTGCCAGCTCCACTGAACTAGGTTCTTCTAAACTTGCACTGCCTTCTCAAAGCTAAATTGCTTAAGTTTCACTTTCTGTGGGGTCAGTGTATGGGGCACACCAACACCAGTGAGCACAGAACAGCAATCCTGGAGCAAGAGCTGTTGTCTGAGCAACACATCCCCACAATACCAAGCCTTGGTTTCTTTTCCACAGGCCAGCACACATGCCGATAAATCCATGCTCTGCTTCCCTGAACCAGAGGTGTTTACACCTCAGTGCTGGCTCAAAAACCTTTTACATGCGCCGCTACACAGCACACAAAAACCTGCATGCAACAGAAATGAAACCTGACCAGAGAAGGTCAAAGCAGCAAGAAGGGCAGACAAAGGGGCAGGGGACAATCCACACTGACCATTTTCAAGGCAGAAACCCATTTTAAGTCAGTTTGAGGTTACAATTTTAAATCAGATGTGTCAAACAGCAGTTAGCTGTCTCTAAAATCAATTACACCTACACATAAACTGTACGTAGAAGAGTCTTGCTGACCACCAACAGAAGTACAAAGTTGCCCTTAAACAAGGCACAGCCTTAAAATACTTTGCAGACCATGTCAGGACTGCCAGGTTGGTAGTCCACTGGACTTCATATCTCTCCAAGAGGCTGGGGGTACATATTTCTGGATGTGCATTCCCTGGTAAGAAAGCACAAGTAGTTTACAAATGATAATTGGATTATGAAAGGTGCTAAGGCTTACTCTTCCAGAAAGGGAAAAGAAAATTTGCTGCAGATGTCTAAATCAAGAGATGAAATAAACAGTTTATACCACTGACAGTCCTGAAGACAAAGCTGGAGAGAAAGAAACAGCAGGATGATGTTGGCAAAAAAGGAAGAGCAATGGGAGAAGAAAAAATGAAATTGTGGTAGGGAAATTGTGGTACCGTACTATGGTACGGTAAAGACTGAAACACAGACTTTTCCAGGAAACTGGGGAGAAAAAGCCCCAAACAAATAGCACATTATTACTAATGGAGACATTTGAAGCAATGTGGGTCAAGGACTTTTTTGGAAACACTGGTAAGTATTATGGCAGAGGGAGGGGAACTGCTCCCAAGGAAATTCAGCAGGAGATTTTGAGAAGAGGCAAGCTCTCCTAGTCGGGCATAGTGGGACCCCTGCTTTGTACTGCCTACCTAGCAGAAACCATCAATCAGGCCATCCACATCCCAAGAGAAATGGGTTTAGAATTCATCTCAGTATGACTTGGTGCTTCTCCACTGGTGCCAGGACAGCCGCTGCAATCTCTCTCACAGCCAATGCAAATACAGCTGGACGGAAATAGGAGGACAATGTGCCACACCAGCAATACAGCAGAAGAGTTGCTTAAAAGGCAGGTTTTCCAATACCCCTCATGGGCTGCAATGCTTCCTCCAGCCTTTGCACAGTTTAGCACATCTTTTGCAATGTAAGTCAAGTTACAAAAATGTACTCTGAATCCCATTTGCACATTCTGCCACATCACAACGGCACATTCAAATGACTCTTGCAATGTATTTTGAACAAGCTGAACACAGAACATCCCATATAGGATTTCCTCTTTCTCCTGCCCATCCCCTTCCTGTTTGTTTACCAAAAACTTTCACTTCCTCAGTGACACTGACATCAGCTCTGGAGATCACTTAATGCTGGTTCTCCAGTTCTTGTCCACTCACACCTGAATCACAGCTCCCCAGGGCATTTAGTACTTACTGAAGGGTTTCAAAAATCCATCAAAACATATGGTAAGGCTGGGGCTGCCCTGGAGAAAACCATTTTCTGTCCACTGGATCTAGTGAATATAAACCTCACGATTCTGGCAAGGGATACTCAAGCAGGCAATTTCAATATACGGAATAGATGTGCTACTATTCAGATCTTTCCCTACTCAGTTGATACTACCAGGAAATATTCTCTTTGTGTGAACACAGTAGAACTTAGTCATAGGTCAGACTTACTGATTTATAAATGTGTTACCTCTAGAAAGGAATTCACTCAAACATATTCTTTAACTTTTTGTTATTAATTTTGTTCTAAGCCCCTAGCACAGTCATAAATGGAATGAGAAAACCTGCTTAGCAGCCAAATACGCTTCTGTACTAATTCCTATGATACCATATTGCTTCAGTTTGAACCTAAGATAAAAAACCTGAGTAAGATTTCATCAAAAAAAATATTAAACAGGTTTATATACACCTATCTGTACAAACTAATGAAGGAAACATGAAAAGAAGCAATAGATTGTGGATACCACATCAGAAAGCCCACTTAACAGATTATCCTTTTTTTGATTAACTTCCTGAAACAGCTTTTGTTAAACCAACAAAGGAGAAGTTAAAAGCACATCCCAGAGGGAATCAATTCCCTTCAAAATTTTATCATTTCCATACTTAGAGCAGAACTCTAAAATAGAGAACACTGCCAAAAAGTGCCATTCCAGAAGAGTAGCTGCATCCCATACTTCAACGCCTTTGCTGAACTATCACGTGTTTCAGTTTAAGATTGCACTATTTCCTATCACAGCTGGCCTTTGCAAATTAAAGTAAGAAATTCTACAGTATATCAGCCACAGGAAGAAGTAGCCTTCTGCCACATGCAGCAGAGGCCATAGGGGAAGAAGGACACTTTGTTCAGACTGTTTATCATTTGAGTCCTTTGAACTGAAGATGTAAGACAAGCGTGCTGTGCAAAGACAGGAACCAATTGTAGATATTTTAGATGCCAGCAGTTTGAAAAAGATAGGCAATGCTGACCTAAGGGAGAGCAAAGGCTGGCCTGAACGGTACTAGTCCACCCTTTTAACCCCCCAGAGAAGTGAGATTTACCCATTACCCCCTCCACCTTTCCCTAGTGTCCTCCTTCTTTTCTCCCCAGCAAAGTGTTGCTGTCAAAATACTATCTCTCTTCTGACATTTGCCTGACAAAAGTAACTGATCTATTTACCTCCATGAGTAGTTCTTTAGGGAACAAAACAAATACAAGTATCTCATAAATATTTGGAGGAAATGCTTCCAGCACAAGATGAGTTCTGCCTTCGCATTTTGTTCCGTGAATCCATATTTTTCAGGAAAGATGCTGAACTCAAACGTGAATAATTCAGCCTCGGAAATTACAGCATTTAATGACAATGTCAACAGGAAATGTATCTGAATCAGGCAAAAATAAATACGAAAGCACAGACCTTTCCATCCTTCCCTGAAGGACAATGAAGTTTAAACTAGGAACAGTCACACTAAGGACAGTTACATTGCATTTGACTTTTATTAGTACAGGCTGATTTCTTTGAGAAGGCACCATTACTGTTTACAGGGTGGCAGACTCCTTCACCCTGTATGCGTCACTGAAGACTGTTTTCATAGAAATGCAGTTTTACATTTTTATCCACAGTTTCCTGTGGTATAGCTTAGCAAGTCTGGAAGCCTTCCTTATTATACCATCTCTAGCACTCCTACACTCTCATTAAAGAGGGGGCAGAAATAAATGGGAGAAATAGGAAGCAGGAATATGATCAACAGGAGAAAAATCCTAATTCTCAACTGGGCAACTGTCTTTTCTATAGAATGAAGCCTTTTTGCCTAGAGATGGAAATCCTACAGAGGCAAAATTATAATAAATACTGCTTAACAGAGTCACATGGTTTGGTGTAATTACTTACATACTCTGCTCCATAGCTTCAAAAGGAAGTATCACTCCCTGCACATAAAGCTCACACAACCCTCAGGATTCCCAGCCCACGGATTCTCCTCCCATCCCTTGCATTAGCACATGACAGCTCATAACCTTCTGGCATCTTTGTGGCTGCAGACACCCACCTCTGTGTACAGCCATGCTACCTACAGCAGTGTGCTAGAAATCCTAGGTTATACCTAATGCCCACCCCATGAATTAATTAGTTAAGTTAGTTAGTTAGTTATTCCCCATGTGCTTGCCTTCTGCATTCACTCAGTTTTTGCAAGGGGCTCCCTGAAGCCCAAGAGTAAAAAAGGCTTTACAACTCCCTGGACAGAAGAAATAAAGTCATTCAGTCCTCAAGATATGCACATATGGAAAGGAGGAAAGATCTCATCCACTTCCCAGATCACCTAGCCCTTTGACAAAAATAAAAATTGCCTCATGATCAACATGTGTTCATCCCAAAACCTCAAAGATCCCTATTAAGATTCAAAATAACATGCAGGGTAGAGGTAGGAAAACATCTCCTTTTTGTGACAGAAACAGAATCACGTCTGAGATTAAATATGACAGTTCTTAAACTTTCCCAAATAACTACAGAGATGTCAATGTTGCTCCATGATGTGCCCCACAGGAAGGGCCAGATGTAGCATCTCTGGTTTGGCGAGACACCCCCTTGAAGAACAGGTACAAAGCTGAGCCAGGAGGACCTTGGACTTGTTTTCATTGCCTGTTACAGGAATTGCTTCCTGCAGCACTTGCTGTTCTGTGATGCCATTTAGCATACAGGAGTCAAACAGGCCATAGGAAGAGAGGTCACTTCAATTACATAGATAAATGGGGGGGGGAAGTACTATGAAATGGTTACTTATACATTCATAAACACTTATCTATTCATAAATACCTGCAAGTTTCACATTTATGGAAACTCTCTTGAAAGGCTAACATTAAACCCCACAGTATTAAACAACTTACAGGCAACAGGGTTTGACTTTGTATTGGAAAGTTTCACAATTGATTGCTTTGTCAGAAAGAGTCATTACACAACTCCACTGGTCAAGGGGCTTAAAAAGAAAGGCCTAAACCTTACCATGTCTTCTGTATATTTCTGTAGGAAAAACTCCCTATTTACTCAAAAATAGAGAAAAGCAGAATAACTTAAAGTCAGCCAGCTACTGTACAAAGATGATCATTCTATGTCCTCACGGTTAAAAAAAAAAAATCTCAACAGCATATAATTAAAATAGATTTTTATGTTACTAAATAAAAAATTCTTTCCTAACTAGTCTGTAGCTCACAAAGTTGAAACAGAGAAAGAAAAAAGCTTTAAATCTCAGAAGAGACCCATAGAATGAGATATCTTTTGATCTCAGAGTTCATTAATTTCAATCCTTGTCCAAGATTTCATAACATCCTATTAACAGTATCTAACTGATTTTTAACCTGTTGCTACTTTTTCAGAGAAAACTACTTTATTTTTTTTCTCATCCATACTTTCAGTGCTGTTGATAGTACATATTAAAAAGATAACACCTATTCTGCCCTCAGTGTTGGGTTGGAAACAATCCACACAAACAAAATTTGACTCTCCTTTTGGTAAAATTGAGCTACATTTTCCCAACATAGCTTTGCAATTTCTCAACACATATCTTCCGCTTTTTCTTTTAACTCTATAGTGATACTGTGTTGAGTGCAGACTTATCTACGTGGCACTTGTACTTTACAGATACTTTCAACTAACATTATTACTTCTAAATTGCAGAAGTGTTACAGGTATTTGATGGGATCAAGCTTAAAAATTTTAATTTTCAATTTGTATTACGATGTCCTAAAATACATTAAGATTGGTCAGAGTGTTTCTCTTTCTTCAAAGGTGGGAACGAAAAGCAGGAGATGGGACATTGATTAGGGGTTTCAGATGAAACCAGCTTTGTGCTCCCCCTGTATAGCTGCGGGAATATGATCTTGCTAAACAAGTTTTAAGTGTTAATCCCTTTGGTCTTTAGTGCCAACAGAGGGGAGCAAGGCAGAAAGATGAGGTTTTGCCAACCCATTCACTGCAAACACTTGAAAGATGCAATTTCAACAGAAACTCTTAACTGCTTTACTGAAGGTACAGCATCAGCTCCTAAACTAAAATTGTAAGGAGAAAACCCTTCAAGACCGTTCCTTAGGCATACAGTACCTACAGACTACAATAGCAGTCTGCAAGAAAAACTGTGCACCAAACATCGCAATACCATCTTCTCACCTTTCTTTTAATTCCAAGCACATTTGAACACACAGTTAAGAGGAAGAAGCTTTAACTTGCAGAACGCACCAGAAATTATGCTCCTAGAAAAAAAGCAGTGTAAGAAGGGATACCCAGAGACCACATCACCTCAGTCAAGGCTATCGTTTTGGCTTGAAACGCCGACTGCAGACTTTAACCAGCTAATTTCACACGGTCCCCGGCACGAAACAGCCAGAAGGCACCCGAGCCCTCCGGATCACAGCAGAAGACAGGCAAAGGGGTATGAGATAAATCATGCTTTTGAGAATGATTGCTTTATCCCAAACGCGGTTATTTCCCTTAAGACCCCATCCAGTCCTACCGGGCAGGGCGGGCCGCAGCGGTACCTCCTCGCGGGGNCGGGGCGGGGGCGCGGAGGCAGCGCGGCTGGGCGCCCCCGCGGGCTGAGCCGGGACCACCGCCCCCCGCCGCTCCCGGGAGAAGGCACTTACTTTCCCGGGTGCGCAAGTTGAGCGGCAGCGAGCGGACTGCAGGGTGCGCGCCGGGGCGCTGAGCGGGCTGTCCCGGGCGCCGAGCGCGGGGCCGGAGCGCTGCTCTCGCTGCGCGGGAGGGGCGCGGCCCGCGGTTGGTTCGCAGCCCGGGTACTTCCTGCTGCCGGGGAACATTTGCATGTGGTGGACAGCGGGGCGAGCGAGAGAGCGGGGGGCGGCCCCGGACCGGCTGCTGCCGGCGGCTCGGGGGGGGCAGCTCCTCCGGCTGGAGAAGGGAGCGCCGCGCCGAGGGAGGCTGTGCCGGGGACGAGGTGGGGCAGGGGATGCGGCGGGGTGTCGGGAAGCGAGTGTCCCTGTGCCCCAGAGCGAACATCATGAGGGGAGCGAGCCTCCTCTAAAAGTTACAGCTAAATAAAACCCTGTTATTCTGAGAGGCAAAAAAGGTTGTCTTGTTCCACCAACAGCCAAAAAATCATCCTGAACTCCAAAAATCCACTGTAAGCAGCTTCTAAGGTCCATTGGAGGCTTGGCTGAGAGAAACAAAGAACAAGTAAGCTTATCTTTCAACGTTTCTTTTATTTTAAGAATGATTTACTAGCCTGGTGAAAAGTGAAATAAAAATCTCACAGGTCAACAAAACAGGAAATATGAATGCATGGACATAACAGCCAGAGGATGCAGCTGAAAAGCTCTGCAAGAACTAGAGACAAGGTGTCATATGTGTACTGCCAGACCACGTGGGCGAGTTCAGGTCATGGAGATTTCTAAGGCAGAATTTCAAGTGAAAAGCATTTAAGCTTTCAATGTAAAAGTGTTTAGATAATGGATCAAGTCCGAGAAACACTCGAAGTGTTACAAGATGCAAGACACTCAAAGGCACCTCTGTACACTTTCCCAAAGTCCACCAGTACAGCCTACCTGTGAGTTGGAGTGGACTCGGGAGCTGGCAAGGACTTCTAATAGGACCCTCAAATAGCTGAAAATGGCTCAGTGCAGCTCACACCCTGTTGGGTTTACGAGGAGAACCTGATGAATGTCAATAGGACTCAGAGATCTTTGGTGCTGATGTAAAGGCCTGCCACTCACGGTGATGTGCAGCTGGCACAATCCCTTCACTCTGGTGTGTGCTGCAGTCCCATCTCGATGCCCTGGCTCCAGCACACAGGCCACTACCTTGATCCTCTAGAAGACTCAGTCCACAGAAACAGTGAGACCATAACCTGTCACATTTCTTCATCAGTCCCAGATGTCCTTGGGCATCTGTAGAGCTCTGAAAAGTAGTGGGCAATGGTTTCTGGTCTTCTTTGAGTTGTATCATCAATGATTAAAATGATGTCATGTAAATGCTCAGTATGAGACCAGCCTTTAAAAGTATTGTAGGGTGAGACAGTAAGGAATTCCTCAAGTTCTATTAATAAAAAGTTGGTAAGTGTTTTCTTCCTTCCCCCAACTTAGGTAAAGGTATTTTGTAATAACAAAAACAATAATAAAAAGCAACAATAAAACAAACAAACAAACCACACAATAACCTTTTCCTCAATAAAAAGTTTATACAAAAAGGAAAGATCTGACTAAATATACATTGTCTTGGGTTTGGGGATTTTTTTTTTAGTAGGAAGTTTGGATTCCAGAAGTTTGTGTAAAATGAGCTATTTCTGTTTGGAAGTGCACTGTTAGTACCTCATGTTTCCATTTTTCTCTATAGGGCAAGCACCTTGATCTTGTACCTTTCTTCTTGGAGAAGTGGTGCACAGATCCCACATCTGTCTTATTCTCCCTCCTTTCCTCTTTATTTCTTCATTTCATTATCAAGTGTTCCACTGAGTTTAAAATTCAACTTCTCCTAACAAAACATGATTAAAAATAAAATTTCATTTCATAAATGCATAATAGATGCCAGCAGTCTAGTAGAATACAATCTTATCTATAATGTGAATAATCTGGAAAAATAAAAGAGGCGCTGAATTACCCTTAATAGACTGCTGTGCAATAGCAAATTGAGGAGATATAGAACAAACTCATCAGTTCTGCCCTAAAGGAACTAATATGAAGAAGGGTTAGAGTAGAATAAATACACTGTGCTTTATAAAAAACAGAACCAAAGACAGGTTGTTGGTATCATTTGAAATACCTTTTATTTATGTATCCTTGTTCCCACTGTTAAGAGGAATATGTACAAAATCTACTTTAGAAAGCGCAAGCAGGAAAGGAACTCTCTCTCTCATTCTATATTCATCAAAAGGGGAAAAAAAAGCTGATTCCAGCCTCACTACATCTGTAGATCAGCTGTTCATCACATGTATAGATCAAGAGAGTTTGGGGGTGGTGTAAAATGGGGCAGGAATGAAACTTGAAGCTTGTCACTGAAGGTGAAGTCCTTGCAGGAAGGACTGTGAGTCACATTAGCCAGCCAGTGTTCATGCCCAGCAATTGATTTCCCGCTTTGGGAAGATTTGACTCCCAGACAATGTCTCTACTGCTGAATTAAGCATGGCTGCAAGGCAGTGCTCCACTATGGAGGCCAGCTGGCAATGCAAGAGTCCATGTCCGTGCTCTTGGCATCCAGAACATGGGGACTATCCCAAACTGGCCCATGTGTCCTGGTTTCTGCTGGGATAGAGCTAATTTTCTCCTTATTACCTGGTGCAGTGCAGTGTTTTGGTTTAGTATGAGAATAATGTTTGTAACACACCTTAGTTCAGTTGTTTAGGCTTAACCTAAGTCAAAGCCTTTTCAGTTTTCCATGCTCTGACTGTGAGCAGGTGCACAAGAGGCCAGGAGGGAGCTGACCCGAACTGGCCAAAGGGATGTTCCATACCACAGACTGTCATACCCAGTATTTATATATATTATGTATTGCTATATACTGGAGGAAGTTGGCCAGGAGGGGGCTGATCATATCTTGGGGATGGGCTGGGCGCTGATTAGTGGATGGTGAGCAAATCCATCGGACAACACTTGTTTCTTCTTGGGTTTTATTCCTCTCTCTCTCTCTCCCCATTATTATTATTATTATTATTATTATTATTATTATTATTATTATTACTACTACTACTACTACCACTACTATTCTTTTTTGCTTTGTTTCAGTTATTAAACTGTTCTTATCTCAATCGCTGAGTTTTTACTTTTTTCCAGTTCTCCTCCCTATCCCATTGGGAAGGAGGCAACGAGGAAGCAGCTGCCCGGTACTTAGTTGCCATCTACAGTTAAACCACAACACCACGTTAACTTTCAGATCAGTTTTGGAATATTTTTGAGAGTGGTAAGTGGCCTGGGCTGGGGATGGGTTGAGCAATTTGTCAATAGACTCAGAGGAATGTCCAATGATATTTCCTTGGGCACTGTTAATTACTCACATAATGAGCCTTGTGGGGTCCACACCAATCCCTCTGCATACCTGTGTAGGTAGCTGCTGATCCCTGTTTGGATTGTGTCTGGGGGCATGAAGAGGAGCAAACTGTAGGGAACAGTGACTCTGGGCAGTAAATCAAACTTTGTCATAGACAATGAAAACAGGCAACAAACTGCACTCTACATTTTATATATTCCTTAATCTCATTTTTGCTGAGCTCTTTCTACAGTATGTGATAGAAGACCTAAAAATAGTCAGTAAAGCATAAGTGGCATAACCAGGGAAATAATTTGAGGCAGATCCCAAGGAATGCCTGGGTTCATTCAGTTTAAGGGAAAGCAGGGAAAAGATCACTTTGTTCTAAAATAGGTTTACAAGGATTTAAATTCTTTATAGAAGAACAGGGAAAGATAGAGCACGGACACATGTAAATCTAAAACATTGAGACATTTGGCTGTTTTGTATGAGCCAGAGTTTTGGAAACACAGTAGACACAGTAAAATGTCTTTTCTTTAGAAATTCCAACCCTTACACAGTCACTACTTGCATTATTTTCCTCATAATTTTGTCTCAAGACCTTATCATGAAGTAACTTGCAAATTGTCAACATGCTTTGTAATAATGTAGCAATTTTTAAACAAGTAGTGAAGAGTGGATTATAAAAAATGAGATACAAGTCATGCAGTCAATCTTCATCCAGTGTTGCTGGAGAAAATAAAAGCAATGTATTTTTTAGCGTTCATTTTTTCATCATTTCCTTTCTTATTGTAACCTACTATTTTAAAGAAAGTCATGTTGACCTATGTAAGCAGAACATTTATAAATTTTATTGTAAATATGCTCTTCATGTGCTAAAGATGGGTTGCTTTTGTCTGTTCAAAGAAAAATAATATAGAAAATAAATTTTACTTTCAAGTATGCGACAACAAGTTAATGCACCTTATAGGTGGGTATTCATCAGTTCCTGTTCTCATTTCCAGTTTGGAGCCTGGGAAAATTAAGTTTTGCGATGCCAAAGAGAAATTAAAACAAACAAACAAACAAACAAACAAACATCTTAGTTTTAAAATGCAGTTCCATTATGATTATTTGAAATGCATCACACAATAATTTACCTTCTTGACTAATTCTGTGATAAAATTTTGGAACATATTTTAAAACACTTTGGGAAATAATGCACAGATCCTTGTAAACTTCGTATATTTGACTCAACATGCATCATACTAATAATACACATACTAACTAGGCTAAAGCTGTGAAAGCTGGCATCTTTCCTGTAGACAGTGGTCTGCTTAAAGCACAGCCACTTGCATATTATTACACTGATATTTTCTGGCCATAAATCCTCAATTCAGCATTTTTTATTTCATCTTGTTACTTCCAGTTTCCGTGAACAAGTCGTAGTAATACAGCACATAGAAAAAATTCTCACCTTGAGATCCTCTAATTCTGAAAGCTAATAAAAGCTTCTTCTTCTGCATCTTTGCTGATTTAAAATATTTTATTCATCTGCCATTTCCTGGTTTTATACATAGAAATCTTTCCCATTTTGTTTCCACTTGTTTCATGGCTGTGAGCGGAAAAATTGCTATTTAGTGAATCAAAGCATGTCCAACACTGGAAGCCAATTTGAGAACCATCTGCAGTGAACTAGGTTGTGTTGGTGGGACAGCATCCTGAGTATCCTGACAGAGACTGGAAATGGCCTATGTGCACTCTACAGAATACCCCAACTGCCTTGCTGTAGAAATGACAGCTCAAATAAAGGGTTGTTGTGGTTCTCATGAATATCATCTTACAGAGCCAAGAAAAGCAGCTGGACTGATGGGTTCTTCACAGTTCATTCGGGTAGGCAATGAGAAGGTTGAGCTGACATCAAGTGGTTCCAGGAATCTTCCTGTTTTAAAGATTTGAGGCCATTTGCAGATATCCTTATTGGTCTGACGAGACTGCCCACACTAATAAAGAATGTGTTTAATTTATGTTTAATTTAGTACACAGTTCTGTGATCACTAATAATGAATAACCTGAAAGAACAGATTAGAGCTAATTCAGGAGCAAGTGTGTGTGATCATTTCAAATTAGCAAGATCACACAGTGGTGATATTTTTGTTTGCTTGTTTGTTTTCTGCCTTGTACTTGGGGCATTGTACCTCCTATTGCCAGCCTGGATGGACATTCAGCCTGCATCTTGCAGGTCCTGCACCACAGAGATTGCTAGTTCAGAAGCAACATGATGTTTCTGGAGGCAGTTTCCACAGTGGGCTGTCGTTGAAGACTAGCCCTCCTTTTCCAGGATCAGCTACTTGCTACAGAAAATTTCCCTGTGGAAAGGCACTGGATCATTGTTAGCATTGCTGCCATGCAAGGACAGTGCAGTGCTCAGGTTGCTCTTGAATAGCTGCAGTAGGTGTAGGCAGGTAGTCCCATTGCTGGTCACAGCCAGACAGCTGTATGGAGCATCCACGGACCACACGCAGCTTTCACTTTCCACTGGGACAGCACAGAGCGTCAGATAAAGTGTGGACATTGAGTTAATGAAGTCACAGCTGGTAGCACTGAGTAAAAAATTGGTACCAAATGAAGTTACCAAACCCGTCCCCTTGTTGCACAGGGTTTGTGAGAAGCAGCTCTGATCTGGGACAGAAAGTAGTTACCACTGGAGCAACTCAGCATCAAGAAGAAGGTTGCCTTTGTTACATGAAACCTAGAAACACCTAAATTTTTTCTGGTGCATTACCCGACAGCCTGGGCTTGGGAAGGTGACGGCTACTTATGTAAGTTAGGAGGTGACACGTGCAACCCATAAAGTTCTCAGCCTGCACTCTCTGTGGACATGGAGAATGTGTTGGAAGGCTATGTTACCTGTAACAGCAACCTCATGGGGGTGATCCCTTTATTCCCTGTCTCCTGACCTGGCACAATTTTCCACCATCAGGAATGTCAAGAGGAGCTAGCGTGGATCATTTTACAGATACTTTACTGTTGTCAGCTGAAGCTGGCTGGTCTGGCAAGACGTACAGCACTCACGTCTTTCATTTCTCCTGCCTGTCTGATGCTGTGCAGCCATGCCATGTACAAGCCTGCTGCTGAGCCCATTTGGAGTTGCTGAATCACCCTCATCTTGAATGAGCCTGCTTACCTGTTCTTGCACTTAGCAGCAACTTAGCTGTTTCTAGGACCTCTGGCTTTACCACCTCAGGGTGGGGTTTCCAAAAGGCTGTGTAGCATGTCTAAAAGGCTGCTGGGGGGCTACTGAACTGCCCTTCCAAACCAGGCTCCCGTCTGCAGGCTGTGTCCTTCACAAAATCTCAGAGAGCCAAAAGAGCAGATGGTGGCCGGGTAGGAGTCTAACAAGTGGAACTACAGCCAGTCCCTCCACCAGCTGCAGCTTGATCATTTCCTGTGAAATTTATGAGGGTCACGTTGTCAGGGACAACCTGACTAATTGTTTTCTGTTGAGTGGTTGACAGCTGTTTGCTGTAACTTGAAATCACGCATATGTCGGACATGAGCGGTAAATCATCTTTTCCCTGACTTTCCTGTTCCCAGTTCTTGTTTCCCCATGAAGCTCTTTGTATCCTGTTCTTGGAGACAGGCCCTAGTGGCTTTGGAATCCCAGCTGTGCCATCCCATCCGTTGCAGCTCAGCAGCTCTTTGCCCCAGACTCTGGAATATTTGAAATTTCAACCCTGGTCATCTCTGATGCCATCCAGCCCTTCTATGAGAGCCCCCAAAGAATGGTCTCAGCTGGAAACAAAAGTAGAAAGTAATTGAAAAGCAAAGGCAAAAAGAAAATCAGATCTTGAACAAAACTGGACACAGGCTCTATTTCCACACACACATGGAGTGTGGAAGATGGGCACTAGCAGAGTTCTTGTCCTGGATCAGGTTGTAGCAAGCAGCTCATAGTGTCTCCTGCTGGCAGTGCCTGCTCTGGTAGGAGTTGTTCCTTACAACTGCTGAGCCTTGGGTAAGTTATCTGGTGTGGAAGTGTTCAGGATAAGATATGAAGCAGTCAGGAAGGCTAAGTCTGAGGTAGCAGGAAATTCTGAGGGAGTAGGAATTGCAGATGTTTTTTATGGTCGCTATCAATCTATTCTGAGTCTATGCTAGTACATGTGAGCTTTGTCACCTGGATCCACTCTTTGGATGTCCCAGGATACACTATTCAGTATCACAACCACCTCATTATTGTATTCACACATTTGTTGCCGCAGGACTGCTGAGCTTACTGGCTACCGTGCACACCCTGTTCTTGCTGTTCTGTTTTTGGCCACAGTCATCTGAATTGGTTTAGTAGGTGAATACAAGTAATCCTTGTTCTTTCCTTATCTAAATAAGTCATGAAACTTTACGAAGGTTATTTAAAAGTCTACACCAGAAGCTTCTGCCCTGACTGGATCAGCTCAGCTGTTGGCAGCTTCCATGTGGTGCAGCATAAGGGATGGTTTCTGAGGAACACCAGCTGTATTTAAGGCTTGCATAGGTTTATGGCTTGACTTTAGTTAGCTTGGCTGTGAGTCAGTGATGGTGCTGTATCAGCAGACTGTGAGAATGCTAAGGCAAAGGCAAGGGTTAAGGAAAAGGTTTGGTGGAGAGAGGGAGGAAGGAATCTAGGGTAAAGTCCATGACAAAGAAATCTGACTGGTCCGTTAGAGATGACAACACAAGACAAATTGCAAGCTTGCAGCTGACATCCAAGGATGGTTATCCTTGAACAGGGCAGAGACAACAGGGTATTTGGACACACTCTTGGAGTGGTGCTAGCTGTGAAAGAGGCACTGAATTTATACTACAGCCATCTTAATTTAAAGCTGGCTTAAAGTTCATTGATAGAAATTTAAACGATCAAAACATTGTACTGTATGTATCAGGGCAGTGTTCTGTATCAGACAGCTACTGCAATGTTGGTCCAGTAGTATTTAAAGTGTGGCTTACTGTTGTATTGGACCACAGCCTTGGAGGCAAGGGGTGGCCCTACAAATGCCACTCAAATGTCAAAAGCAACTTAAGACTGAGCTCTAGAGGGATTAGGCAATTGATGTAGATGGCGTGCCTATTAAAGATGTCAGATCATTTAAATTAACTTTCATCCATGTGAAGCAAATTGACAAGCATATGGACAATGGGTTTTTTGTCTGTAACATTAAATTTTATTTAACAACTTCCATTAACAAGTCGAACTGTTCACACTACTAACACGAGGTCATTAGTGCAACCTGAAATGAACATGTGCACACACTGCTGTTGCTGAGGCAGACCTCTTGCCCAAAAAGGGTTAAATTTAAGATTCCTGGTACTTAAGTCAATCTTGCCCACAAAAAGAAACACAGACACGCACTGTGTGGTCCCCAAACCAACAGAGAAGCGTACATTCCATTAGGCATGCAAATTGCTTATATAATTATGATAATTATGGCTAATTCCCTATTTGTGTGTCTATAACAGAATTTCTTCAGGTGCAGCTCTGAGTGATCTTGTGAAATGTGCAGGCCCAGAGATAAACTGTATGAACCCAATCTTTAATGTTCTTAACTAAAATATGACACACAGTAGATTCTAATCTAATTTCAATTTCTACGTAAATTATCACAGAAAGAGTTTTTCTGGTTTTACATTTGTGCTAAATAAAGCGAGTGAAAGTAAACAGAAAAACTACATTATTTTGGGCTTGAAAAATAAAGAAGATAATATGTCTTCTCCAAGTTTTTCACCTCCCAGGCAGGGCACTAAATAGGGAACTACAAAGAGAATGGAGGGTATCAGAACCATCCAGATGTGTAGCTACTAAGGGACTCCCAGCACCTTGGATATTGTCACCAAAAGAGCTCAGTTGGATCCATAGAATCATAGAATCACAGAATGGTTTGGGTTGAAAAAGACCTTAAAGATCATCTAGTTTCAGCCTTCTGGCATGGGCAGGGATATTTTTCACTGGAACAGGTTGCTCAGAGCACTATCCAGCCTAGGGCGGGACTTTTGGGGATGGAGCTCCCACAACTTCTATGTGCAGCCTGTTCCAGTGCCTCACCACCCCCACAGAAAAGAATTTCTTCCTACTATCTAAGCTAAATGTGCTCTCTTTCAGTTTGGTCATTCCCCCTTGTCCTTGTTACTAGATGCTCTTGCAAAAAGATCCTCCATCTCCTCTCCATGTTTCTTGCAGGCTCCCTTGAGGTACTGAAAGGCCCCAGTTAGGTCACCCCCAAGCCTTTTCTCTTCCACGGTAAACAAACTCAATTCTCTTAGCCTTTCCTCATAGGAGAGGCGCTCCATCCCTCTAATTGCCTTGGTGATGCTCCTCTGGACTTGCTCCAACAGGTCCGCATCCTTCTATGCTGGGGACCCCAGAGCTGGATGCAGTGCTCCAGGTGGGGTCTCACAAGAGCAGAGTAGAGGGGCAGAATCATTTCCCTTGCCCTGCTGGCTGCAATGATTTTGATGCAGCCCAGGACACATTTGGCTTTCTGGGCTGTGAGTGCACACTGCTGGGTCACATTCAGCTTCTCATCCACCAGCTCCCCAAAGTCCTTCTTGCAGACCTGCTCTGGATCTCTTCATCCCCCAGCCTTCGTTCATACTGGGGGTTGCCCTGACCCAGGTGCAGCACCAGCACTTGGACTTATTAAACCTCATTAAATTGAGATTCCCATGGTCTACTTCTTGAGATTGTCCAGGTCCCTCTGGATGGCATCCTGTCCTTCAGGTATGGCAACCGCACAACTCAGCTCGGTTACATCTGCAAATTTGCTGAGGGTGCACGCGATACCTTAATGAAGATATGAAATAACACTGGTCCCAGTATAGACCTCACTTGTCACTGATGTCCATTGGCACTCTGAGCCATTGACCACTACCTTCTGGATGCAACTGTTCCTTCAATTTCTTACCCAGCTAATCAAATCCACCTCTCTCCAGTCCCAAAGCAGTAGAAGACATTTCTATTAGAGAACAGCTACAGCCCTGATGACCATTTTGAGCAAAAAGTGCCACGTGATTCTTTTGCAAGCGGCTTCCAGAAGATGAGGATTCTTCAAAACAAATAGGAATTGTGGCTGTACAGCAAGTTCATGGACATGCCTTCTGTGATAAAGAAAATAAAGGAATCAGAACCTGGGAATCACTATCTGCCACTCCTGCATCTCTATCTAAGGGTCGTTTGTCTTAGGCATGAGTGTTTGTGAGAGAACAAGTCTAGTGCAAAAGCCAGTATCACTCACTTTTCTGGGTAACTATCTTATGTGAATAACATCCCACTTCATATTCTCCATAATTCACACACACTATTGTAAAATTAATTAGACTTTTGGTAAGCCGTTTTTGAGAGAAAACCACATCAACACTAACCTATTTTAACCTTTAAAATGAATCAGTGGAACAACAGCTCTCTTGGATAAAAGCTTTTTGGAACAAATTTTTAAGATGCTCTAGTAATCTAGTAAAAGAGCTACTACAGAGCATAGCTGGAACTATGTGGCCACTTTTCTCATGCTTTTTTTTGCCTTCCTACCTTCTATTTTCTTTTGCATGCATTATCCAAATTGTTCTGGGCTTTGCTTTTTGAAGGTTTCCCTCCTTGTTCCCTTTATCCTCCTACTTTTTCTCCTCCCCTATTATCTTTCACGTCTTCCTCATCAGTGATCAATTTGCAGACTGGATCTGGTTCAGCAGAGGGCCACAAAGATGTTTAGAGAGCTGGGTTGCATGATGCGTGAGGAAAAGCTGACATCTGTGTTCATCATGGAGAAGGAATGGCTTGCTGAAGGTCTAATTATAGTCTTCAGCTACTTGAAGATGTGTTATAGAGAAGAAGGTGCCAGATTTTTGGATGTGCAGAATGAAATGATAAGATGCAATGGCCGAAGTTACAGCTGTAAAAATTCCAGATGGATGTAAGGAAAAGTATTTTCTCATGCGAGTGGTTAAACCAACAAGTGTCCAGAAAGCCTGTAGGATCTCCATCCATGGAGATACTCAGAACTCCTAGACAGAGTACTCAGCAATCTGATCCAGCTTTGATGCTAGCCCTGATTTGCGTGGGAAATTGAACATTAAATCTCTTCGGTCTGCTGATCTCCATTTTCTTAAGGCTTTCTTCTCAAATAAGCTTCTCTTCAATCCACCCCAGTTTTTGCCCTACCTGGTCAGCCATCAGCAACTCTGGCCCCAAAGTGAGACCACATTTTAATTCATGTGCACACCTTCCACTCTGCAATTTTTGATCATGCTCTCCCATGCCTGGTTGTCTTTGAACTGGAAGAAGTTGCTTTAGCTCTTTGCTGATCTGCAGATAGTGGCTGGAAGTAACCTATTGAACAAGAAAGCTGCTGAAACAATCACACCCGACTTGGTGCACATGAGATTGAGCCCACCCATCCATATTGTACCCTGATGCTGCATCCAGTGTTTGCATAGGACAGCACTTCCACTGTGTGCAGCTATTTCCCTGCTTGATATTTAAAAGCCACATTTAGAAACACAGCTCTTAACATCCAATTTAGTGTGATGACAAGAATAGCAAAATCCTGATGAAAAAGTACAAAAACAACAGAATACTAAGACACATTTGTTCCAAGTATGAGGCAAAGTGTATGAAAAAAAACATAATTATAATAACTGCAATAATACAATTATAATTGTGTAATTACAATAAATACTGTATTTGCATATAAGCAAACATCCAAGTAGCAAATATCTGAGAACTACATCGTGACTACAGTCAGTAATGTATTGTTTCTTGAAAGGCGAGTTATGAATAGCAGTTTTGGCAAGAGTTTGGTTTTGACTACCAACAGCAGTATTAACTTGCTATTATGGCATGCAGAACAAAGTTAAGGCCGGTCACTAATTGTAAACACATAAAGAAACCTTGCCTGCTGGTGTTTCCTGAAAGATTGGCCCAGAATACAAAACTCATTAGAATGAGAAGATTGGAGTTGATGATCTCAGAGGTCTTTTCCAACCTAATTAACTCTGTGATAAAAATAAATAATTTTGGCACTTAGAAATGCCATTGAAATGACAGATCTCTCAAGCACAGCAGATAAAGTCTTCAAGGACTAAGCAGCCCATTTACTTTTGATCTTGTGGCTTCCCCCTTATCTGCACAGTGGAGCCTACAAATGAAGATAAACAGGAACCAGCATAGGCTACTTCTTTAAAAAGCGAAACAGTGAAAATCTCTGTGAAGGAGTCCCACGGGATTCCCACTGCTCAAAGAAACTGCCAGGTTGCACGAAACAGATGGAGGAAAGAGGAACCTGGTAGTGTAGAGAACGTCTCCACCAAACAACCACACTTTGGTGGCATGTGTCAGGAGGGAGCCAACAAGGAGATCCCAAAACTTTCTGGACCTTCAAATGGGGAGTGTGTGAATGTGAGGAGGCCTGGGGGGAACAACAGCCCCCAGCTAATGAGGGTGAGCTTCAGCCAGGATTCCAGGGCCATTATCCTGGGTGTTGCACTTGTGAGGCTCTTGGGAGGAAAGGGTTAAAACTGGAAGATTGACTAGGAGGCAATAGTTTTGCTCAAAGTGACCTTGCACCTTGCTGCTAAAAATGTTGGTGTGGGAAAACACTATTTCTTACGCCTATCGTTGTTCATCCTCTGCCTGTTTTGAGGAGGAGAATTCCTGTGTAGAGATAACACCCTGTCAGGGACATGATTTGTCGTAGTGAGGCGGGCAGCGAGTCCGCCTGCCCTGCTGCTAGCTGGGATGAACTAAGCCAAACAGAGCCTGTGTCCCCGTGTCTCTGTGGCTTGGCCTTGTAAGCGAGGTAATGAAATAAATCCTACTCTTTGCATTTCGGCTGTGGTTTGAGGGCTGCCCGTGTTACCTGTATGTGTGAATTCAGAGAGAGGGGGGGTGTGTCTGCTGCACTGGACTGTGGCAGGATGTGAAGGCAAAGAGAGGCAGAGGCAGATGTTTGTGAGGCACAAAGATGTCTGTAGGAGAGTCTGATGGTTCTTGTTCACCCAACTGGGTGGGTGAAGGCAAGGCTAGGCCTCACTCAGCTCCAGGGTGGTCAGGAAGCACCTGCCCAGGACCACCACACTGTGCACCTGCCTCTGAGGGCAGCTGTCTACAGCACCGAGGCTGAGTTCATCAGGCAGGATCAAACTCCTGTGCAGAGCAGTCATGCAGAATCTGCCAGAGCCTCAGGCAGCCCCAGGCACAGGCCATGGCTTCTGGGAGGCCACATCACATCACCTCCCGGGACACCACTGCTCTGCAGCTGCAGGCTCCATCACCCAGACTTCCAGCCCCAGGAGACTGCAGCAAAGCCAAGCCATGAAAGGGCAGCTTCCTTTGTTCCTTTATCATTCTCTTGCACTGCCAGCAAACAAAACCATGAACCTTGAGGATGGTTTGTGCCATACTAAAGGAAAGGGACAGTGTGGCCTCCATGTAAGCCATCCACCAGTTCTCTGACAGAGAAGCATTTTGGCCAGATGAAGCAGGCTGGATAGAGACAGTGGGTGGAGAATTACCCACTCCTCATACAAAAATAAGTATGTCACCTTTGAACATGCTGCTGCACATGTTTTGTGAGTGTTAGGCTTTTTGACATCATCCAGTAGTGGGTTACATTGAAGCAGGCTTTACAGAAATAAAGGCACAAAATGATAAATGTAAATGTAAAAACCTAAGCTTCCCAGCTCCACTATTTATTTCCCATGATGATTTAAACAAACATTTTTCAACTAACTACTCAGAAAAGACTATTTTTGTGAACTGTTTCAACTGTGTCTGTAATCAACGGTAAAGGAAACAAGTACAGCTTTAAACTGGTGTTTTAGGTGTGCTCTGAAGCACAAAGAGCAGTAAAGGATTACAGTGATTACACCAGACTAGGTGATAAGAACGTAATAGAAAGGTGATACCACAATCACCAACAACAAACACTGAAAGCAGGTTAGTGGGTAAACTATATATAGAGTTCCCAGCTATTACAGAAATACAAATACCATCTGGGATAAAGGAACCCTTTCTTTCCTGTGACATTTTTCATAGCATAGTTTACTAAGCCAGCTAAATCAAAGGTTTTAGAAGACAATAGTGTGAGAACACTTAGAAGAAGATATGGTTCAGGTAATATTTGAAGAAAAGCCAGGAAAGCCCAAATTATTCAGGAAGGCTATTGCAAAAGAGAGAAAAAGGAAAGGCTCTGTACTGCAAGTACTGAACAGCCTCAACAGAAGCAGTGGAGCCTGAAGCTGGATGAAAGAAGAGCTCAGGGGTTAGGAGGGCCAGGAAGAAATGGATAGTAACCTTCAACTTTTGGTTAAGGCTAGAAAATAGTGTTAAGAGTGGTTCCTGGAATTAATAGGCTAAAACTTTTTCAGCCACACCAATATTAGTTACTATAATTGGACTTTGAGGTTTGAAGCTGGGGCTTTTTGAGGATAAGTAAACATATATAAATATTAACCTAGAGACAGTCCTTGTTCTGAAGACTTCCAGTCTAGACTTAAGGCATGAATCTGATGTGGAAAGCAGATAGGGACTGGGAGGTGTTTTGTTGACAAAAAAGTGTTGTGAAATAGATGGCACTGAAGAGGAAGAGAATCAGTGATAGAAAAATGGGCAAAAAAAGTTTGCCAATACAAAGAACAAAATGCCTGCTGCCATCATACCTGTGACCAGATCGGGAAAACACTCAAAGAATGAGGGAGTGGGAGAAGTCCAGAGGAGAGGTGTGTAAAAGAACTATGGGGAAGGTCTCACCCTAAAGAAAATGCTGACGTAAATATCGAATGAAACCAGGTAGCCTTATCCTTATTGTTCTGCCTGCTGGAGCTCTGTGTATATGGGAGAGAAGGGAAGAAGAGTGCCACAATTAAACATACATGATAGCAGTTAGACATTGATATTTCTTCATTTCACTGTCAGGCCATGAAGTTATGAGACTTATTTACTGACAGATTTGGTTCTTGGTAATTATTAATGGGGTTAATTGAAACCATGGCCACAACAGAAGACCACCATGCTACGTACTGTATAAACACAGTAAACTGTTTCCTGACATGATGTCAAGGGAATATATAATAAAAGACAATAAAAAATGAAATAAAACCCTTTTTAATACATGACCATTCCAGTTTCATCAACTTCTAAGTGTCATAGTAGGGACAAGTTTGGAAAAGGGATTTTGAGGAGGCAGATAAATTTCAGGAGATTCCAGTTATTTCATGTGAAATCATGCCTCCAAAATTCTGCCAAGAATTATTACTGGAAGTTGTGTTTTATTGATTTGTTCTCTCTCCACTAATTCCCTTTCACTTGAACTGTCAACATAAAGCTCTCTGTTTAATTTTTGGTGATTATATATGTTACTTACTCATATGCAAACTGTCTCTCAGGCTTACTCTAAGAATTCCAATAGATATTTATCTTCCTTGGATTAGATTTTTTTTTCCAAGGCCTGAGGGGAAAATCAGATTGGCTTTTTATAGATCTAAGGTTCAAAGCTCTGTTTGTACTTGCATATAGAGTAGAAAGAAGAAGTATTTTATTTTGCCAGTTTTTCAGCTTTTCTTTCTGTCTCTTTAAATATGCCAACTCTATGACCAGAATTACGGTGTTCTGATTTATTGCTTTCTTTTGTTGGGAGCAGCATTTGTTTGACTTCAGTTACATCACTCTTACTGGTATTCTGGCTATCTGTATCCCTTTATTGGCATCCAAAAGAAATACGAGAAATCTCTTAGAAATTCTTCTATGGGACATGCAAGAGCTAAAAATCAACTGGGGATGATTAGTCTTGAGTGTGGGTGAGAGAAAGCATTGGCGGCACAGAAATGCTCCTTCCAGGTCTTTTCCAGAAGAGCTCCAGTGAAGAAACTGCTCCACAAGGCAAAAGGCTCAGGAAAATAACATCACCTTCTCTAAACTCACTCAGGAGGCTTTGCCTTTGAATTACCTGCTGCTGGCTGGGAGCAGACCACAATCCATCTGTATATCCCGGCACCAGTGTAGGTAGTAACCTCAGAGGTGACCGACTTCCCTCTCCTGATGTGGGAGAGAATCCGAGCAAAGAGGAGCGCCTAGACAGGACTCTACTGCCACTTTCTTTCGTACTTTGCTATTTATGTTGTAGGGAAAAAAAGGGAGAAGTTAAAGAAACTGCCCAACGGTCACAGGATGTCCTGTTGCATTTATCTGGCGATGCAGGCGAATGACTCACCCAAAATATTTGATGATCGGAAACTATTATGTTTTTCTTTCTTTTTCACATTTCTTCCTGGAAATATCAAGCATTCAGACTCTGAAGCACTGTTAAAGCTATGGTTAAGGGACATCTTAAAGCTATATGAATTCAAGGAAAGAATAAGGAAACTTTGTCTTTGAAGCTTATCATAGTCCAGAGAAAGTCACATGACAAGAATCTGCTTGCCCATCTCTGAAAGCTGTGCTACAAGAAAGCAAATGGTATCATCCCAATCACTGGCAAAAGTCCTGCCCAGAGCATATCCTTTGACATGGTTTATAGACTGAAGATGATTCTTTTTTTTTTTTAATTTAAAAATGCCCCTGAATGGTTATCACGCCAGCCCCAGCTCAGAGCAGTATTAACAGCCTTAAGCTGTCCTCAGCTGGAGTTTTATGGAGCCCAGTGCAAGGTTGCTCACCTGTGAGAGTCCAGGCTATAATCGCTGGCACATGGCCCATGCACAGCTGTGGGGACAAACAGTGTCTGCTTCCTCCCTTTGTCACATCGCCTCTGGCCCAGCCTGGCAGCGGGGGAGGCTGAATCCCTGTCCTTGCTCCAAGAGACATAGAAAGTAAACAGAGATTGGTTATAAAGTCTGGCTGAGTACCACCCTGTACTAAGAAACAACCTGTCCAAAACAGACCAGGAAGGGAAATACAATTATCCTCATTTCATACAGAAAAAGTGGAGGAACCGTTAGGGCGACTTCCTCAAAGTCACGTGAGAAATCTGCAAGAATGGAAACTATTTTCAAAGAGTGTGTGTGTAATAGCATAGGCATACAACATTTTCAGAGACGGAGAGCACATGAGGCCTTCATTAAAGCTACAGAGAGAACAAACCATGTGTAAGTTGTGAGACTATCCAATGCACATTGCTGTAGGCTGATTGTCAGCACACGCTTTTGGACCAGCAAAGGAGAAAAAAAAAAGCCATAAAGGTGGCTGACTGGGGGTGAATGCAAAGACTGTTACAGGATATGTCACAAAGAACCAATTTTTTGTGTGGTCATATCTAAGAGGCAGCTAAGAAGCATTGGGAATGATAACCCATGAAGAGTGAATAAAGGGTCAGAATTACCATCAGGTGATTTTATTTACCTTTGGGATTTAAGACTGATTTCATATTTACTCAGCAATCACAAAGTGAGACACTTACATGTGATTTTCTTTCATTGTGTTAATGTAGTCAAGGTTATCATGTGGTTCTTTGATTACCATCATCTGGGAAATTAAGAAAACATCAGATCCCATGACATCCACAAGGCAGTGAGAGTTGATAGGACTGGCTCTAAGCACACAGAACTATCTCTTCATACTATGCTTATTTTTGGTACTGAGCACTCAGTTATTTCTGGTTAAATTTTCTACCTCTCTCTTTGTTTATAAGAAGGAATTTCTCAGTGCTATGCAATAGAGATACAGATAGGAAATGACAGTTCCTGTCCCAGGGACAGGCAGAAAAAGAACAATTTAAGCATCTTGCTGGTTTGGCCAGGCACCGAGCACTGTTCTGACTTTCATCTCAGTTTTGGACCCCAGTACCAGTTACATAGAAGTTATTGTTTTATAAAAATCCACTGTGTTATGCAAAGCAAGGCATAACTAAAGGCAGTCTAAGAATATCATAAAGACTCACAAAGTCCATGTCTTAAAAAGTCCTTTTATGGGCCTTTTCCAAAATAATAGTTCCCTCAGGCTCAAATGTCTCATACCCAAGTAAAGATTTTGTTTAATTCATAACGAAGTTGATTTGTCTGCTAGATTGTTTCCCATGGATCAGTCTGTTCACAAACACAAAACATACCAGCATCCAGCTGGGTGTTACTGCTGCCAATTTCAAGACAATAAATGGTTGAGTACTGAGAAAAATTCAAAACTTTTATTCCACAGAGCAATAAAAGCAGTAGACATTGCCTACTGACACATTGCCAGAATAAATATTACCTACCGTACAAGTTTCCATTCAGATCTTTCATCAGGTCAAAGCACAATCACAGACACTATCAAGCTTTATTCTGCATTAAAAGAGTTTTCATGAATGATTGAAAAACTTTTAAATTGTGTTTTCAAACATATTACTCATTCAATCTTAATGACCTAAAATCTCCCTGAACAGCAGTGTGTAATGGGTTGGTGCTGTTCTCCTGAAGACACGGGGTTTATTTTGGGATGCAGCCTTCAAGGAAGACTTAAACAGCTTCTTTGGCATTTCTGGCACCCCAAGACGTGTTCTCAGCATGTAAAAAACTGAGGGGAAGTGTCTGAATTCATCACATCTACAATGCGGCCCCTAGGAGAAGCCAAGCCAGGTGCTGTGTTTTGAGCTCACTTTTATGATTTGGTTGTTGTTTGCTTTATTAATACACCCAATTACCTCAGAAGGGAGGACGTATTGATTGTATGCAGTAAGTGGACCATTGATAGCTTAGGTTGGGGAGCTGTCTCATAGTGTTGCCAGAAACACTTGCTACAAATAGACCTGCTAGATACCAAAGAAATGTCCCAGAAAAAGGAGAATTTGTATTTTTTTTCCCTTTAAAAAACCCCACTATGTTCTAACCTTGGCATGTTTAAACCAAGAGTCCTTTTGACTCTTTCTGCATCTTTGGTAAAGCAACATACCAGCTCACAGCAGTTGGACCCCAGCCGGAGCGAGGTGTCCTGTGTGCCAACACACCCAGGCAGCCATCAACAGGCCTGGTTCTGCCCTGAGCTCCCACATGGCCATTTCATCTCTCCCCACGCTGGCAGTTCCATGGAGGATGCATTTGCTTTGTGAGCAATTTAAGCTATTGCACAGATAGAAAACCCTCTATCAGTGATGACAAAAAGAGAGGATTTGTAACAGGCCTGGAAGGTGAAGGCACTTGGTTGATGGCAAACCTAACGTGCAAAGTGAGCTTACAAAGGATGTCTGCCAGCAGCTCCTTCATGTTTGTACTGTAAGAAAATGAGCTAATGCTTCATCTGGCAATAGGAGACCAGCAAACTTCTGGGTGGAAATGTAAGCAGGGAAGTGAATGACAACCAAGTATAGTCCAGTGAGGAGAAAAACAGTTTACCTGATTAAATAGAGCTGTTGCCAGACTGTATGCCACAGTTTCTGGGCTCTACTTAACTTCCAATCAAAAAGGGAGATTTTGATTTCTCTGAGAAAATGATATTCTCCAGACAGGAGGTAGACCATAAAATGCATACACGGTCTCCTAAGCAAAGCTTTAAAAAAAATTCAGCCACTTCTTTTAGATAACCTAGTCCCTTGCCCCCACTTTAATGCAAGTCCTTGGGACCATCTTACACGATTTCCTATGGTCTGGAGTTTTTTTCTTTCTTTGCTTTGTTCTTCCTTTGAAATGCCCCTCTGGAGCTCTCTCCTGTGAAATACCATAACATTTTCAGGAAAAGATTTTTTCTGGTATAATAACCTACATTAAGCTTTATCGCATGCGGTGGTGCCACACTACTGAATCCTCCCCTCTCTTTGCTCTGATTGACATGCTCTGCTACTTTGCTTCTTTCTAGACCAGACTCAGATATATTTTTTAAGGCAGTTTTTAAAAGCAAGATTTTTCTCAGCTCTACCCACTGCTCACCAGCTTTGTTTTCAGCTAGATGGGCATGCACAGCATTTTTAGTCTGCTCCAGACCGTAGCCTGGCAATGGTCAGCACTGTCCCCTCCCAGGGGTGGGAAATGCATGCACAATTGGGAGGAAACACAAGAGCAGCCCAAGAGAGGATGATATGGAAGCTGTTCACTCAGAAAGCTTCAAATAAATGTGCTCTACAGCAATATGCCGTGGGATGGGTATTGCTTAGGGATTGCACTTTTATTTTGGACAAAAAGGTTCATTCTTTTCCGGGATACATCATTTGATGGGAGAGAAAATCTAAAGAAATAACAGGAATGAGCTATGGAAAAGCCAGAGGTAGGAAAGATAGTCTTTGGGATATCGAGAGTTAAAACTTTAAGGTTGTAATTTATTTATGGAAAAGAGCTAAGAGCTTTGTGTATATGGTAACCCGTCCCAGCTCTTTGAGCCATCGAGGTGGCAGAATCAAATTCAGAACTCTAATTAGTGTAACTGAAGAATAAGTATACTTATTATCTGATATAAAGCAATTTTAGAAACTCCCACAGTTTAAAAATAATAGTAATAACAGTAATTGAAAACATGAACTGACAAGTCACTAACAACCCATTATATCACAGCAGTGTGGAAGTGCCATGTACCTTTACAAAGCACCTTTCTGTCGATCTCTGACACATATACACACCCCAGTGTGCCCAATGTATCAAGAGCTGTTGCACAGAAGATGTTAAAATATGTCACAGACCAACACCCAAATCGTGGTGTTTCTGCTAGGTCTTCTTGTTTCTGGTGTAAGGTGGAACTCAGAAAAACTTAACAGTAGCTGGCTTCAAAAACACTGACTGGTTTGTCTAAACAGGTTTGTTCCTTGGTGTAAATCAAATCAGCTATTCTGAGCTATCTGTTTTTGCTTGGATCAAGACAGATGTCTCAGGCTTCTCTTATTTGAGCTCATACAAGATAATAAAACTAAAGGACATGTGAAGCTAAAAGACTGGCCCAATTTATCACAGAGGAGTGATTTGGTGTGTTGCACAGAGGCTTGTTGCTTAAGCTAGAAGTCTCAGGTAAGGACCCTCTCCCCAGGGAGTTGCAGCTGTATCCTGAGCTGAGGCAGGCCAGGCAGGGGAGGAGAACACAGGCACGAGTCCCATGTTGCTCTCTATTTCCTCAGCCTGCCTTGAGGGGAAAAAAAAGACAAAAGGTTTTTCAAAGAAGCAAGAAACTTAGTCAAATACAGACTGGATGCTGTAGAGAAAAAAAACCAAGCCGAAATAAAACCAGCAAAAACAAAACCAAAAACCAACAAAAACAACAAAACCAAACACAAACAAGCAAAAAACCCCAAACCAAAACCAAACAAACAAACAAAAAGAAAAGAAAATAAAATAAAAGAAAGAAAATATTTCTTTTCTTCCAGCCATTCTTGTCTTCATTTCATGGAATTCCATTTTTGGGAGTAGTAGCATGATGCAACTGAGAAAACAGCTACATAAAAATTTCCCCTCCCTATTCCACATTGGCATTCAGCAGCTCTAGGATACCTTATCCTGTGGCTGCCCAGGGAGAGTGGCTAGCAAAGGAGGCTGGGGGAGGAAAAGGGAACATACTTGCATTCCTTGTGCTTTCTCATTTTGGAATTTTATTCTGGCTAGTGCATAGACAGGTTTATAGAGAGGAAAGTGCTGCAGATTATAACACAGACTCTAATTAGCCCCAGAACTAATCAGCTGTCAGTCAGTCTTCTTACAGCCCTTCTGTGTGCCCTGCACCAAGATCAGCTCAGCCACCTCCAGGCTTGCCATTTCCTCCAGATTTGTGCAACCTTAGAAGATGAGATCAATCCGGACCGTCGTCCTGATTTTTCAGTTTCTCAGAGAAGCCTGGGGAGTTGGGGTCTGGCTTTGTCAGTGTTCCCCGGGCTCTGCCCAGGGTTGTGATCTGCACATTTCCATCTGTGGACAGCCCCAGTGTGCTCACTGCCACGCACGATGCGGTTATGCTGCGCTCTCTCCTTGTGCCTTTCCGGATCTCTGCCATCTGGCAGACCCCACTCACACTTGCAGCGCTCTCCGAAGAGGGTGATGGATTTGCTTGCCACCAGGCACACAAACACACACATTGTGCGGGGCTGGCTGTGTGCCCCGCTCCTCCCAGCTGAGTGCAGCCCACCCACTCAGTACATCTCAACCTGGATGCATAACCAGCTTGGTATGCAATAATAATTTATTCCTATTTCAAAACAATCTTGCCCTACTTGCTACTACTTCATTAATTTCTAAGGGTTGCATCATTTCTTTTCTGAGTTACACCCAGTAGCTCCACTTCTACCTCGCACCTCCAGAGCTGTGTTGTCCCAAGCATCCATGGGCGTAAGGATGGCCAGCATCCGTGGGCATTCAGGGTGTCACAAGATGGAGACAAATGGGAAAGAGGGGGAGTCAGGGTATGCGATAACCTATCTAGATAACTGTGGTGCTTACATAGCAGCATCTGGTATTTTAGGAAAACCCACAATAGATATATAATTAACAGAATAATATTTATTACCAAAATAATCTCTGAGCCTGTTAAGGGTGGGTAGCATATCTGCAGCTCTCACAAGGGGTGACACATAGATTTAGTCCATAAAAAATGCCATGGAAAGGAAAGAAAATAATTACAATTTTGGAGGCCTCCAGGATTTGGGTGTGTGTTCCCCGTCCTGGGCTATGCCAGCCTTACTCCAGCTCCCAGCTGCCTTTTGCTGCTTTAAACCAGCCTTCACAGCTTGCAGCAGGATGCCCTGCATCCACGTGGACCTTGCCTGCAGCTGGTGACCCCTGCTTGCAAAGTCCCACCTGGGACTGCTGTTCCCTAGAGAATGAGATACTGGTAGTTTGCCAGACAGCCTGACATCAGCCACCTCAAACTGAAACAAATTTTAAGTGAAAGAAAGTGAAATTATATTGATATGCAAAATAGAACTGCTCAGCTGCTGCCTGTAGAGACAGACAGACACAGAAATAGGGAGAGGACAGATAGCTAGCAGTGATTTCCTTTTTTTTTTCAGATACAGTTCACCCTCCAGCTCTCCCAGCTATAGAGTGTTGGGATGCTGAGCTGGGTAGGGTTCAGTCACCCGTAAGGCATCAAATTAAGGCACTTGGCAAGGCACCTGTTATCTCTAGTATCTCCAGGCTGGTAGTTTAATTTGGATCACAAACACATTTTTAAAATAATTTTGTGGTTGCCCCCCTTACTGTGGCTCCCATTTCAGCACAGTCCCTGGAGTGTGCGATCCGGACTCCTGCCAGGGGAAACTTAGCCAGGTCACTCCAACCATCAACGCGCATGCGACCCACAGGAGCGAGTTAGAGCTGGTCTGTGATAAAACCACAGAGATGTGTGGCTGCGTGGGTCTCTGTGCTGGCTGTTTTCCTCTGCAGCTCCCTTCCCAGGCTGCTGCGTGACTTGCTTATATGGGCCTAGCTGTAGTAACTTCTCCAGCATGGTCGGACACTGATTTTTGGACTGGAATCTGTGTTGCCCTCATAGGAAGGCAATAGTACAGAAAGAAGACTGGGAATCTCTCCTTGGCTGCAAGGAAGGGATTTGAGGGTCACGCCACCCATGGTACCAAGTGAACATTCAGCTAGAATAACCAGGTATCAGCAAGAAGTTATGACTTCAAAACTTTTACTGCACTATTGTTTACTTGCAGCTCTTTGTGTTAACCCCCCATGCTCTTGACAAATCCATTTTACAGTGCAAGCAGCAAACTGCAGCATTGCTCTTTTCTCCTATGGTCAGAACACTAAGTTCTCACACTCCAGAAGGCAAGTGCCATCACCTAAGGCCCAGACACATTTTGACTTGTTTTTAATGAAGATCTAACCAGGAAAGGACAGTGCAGATGCTAGCCTGCCTAGATGGGGGTTGGCCACTGGCTCTACACCCTAGTTTTCTTCAGAGACCCATGGGGAGCTTGAAGTGTTTCAGATGCTGTAAAGAGGGTACCTGGTACCACCCTGCTGCCTGTTCTGGTCACACTGGCCAGTTATTCTTTACCCCCAGCATAGGACAGCTGGCTCCCAGGCCTAGCAGTTGAAGCATCTGTGGTATTTTTCTTAAAAAAGCAGTTTGCCTGGTGTGCTACAGGGATTGAGAGCCCTGCTGTGGCCAGCATGGAGCAGCTTGTGCTGCTCAGCAATAAGCTGTGGAAATTGATAGTGCTGGTGGGGATCCTAGCATTACCACTCAGCATGTGGTCTCAAAAACATAACTTGATAGCTGTCACCAAGGTCATCTGATTCCTTTTCTTGAATAAATGAAAAATAAAGATCCCTTCACAGCCCAAAAGGCAATACAAAACTCTTATTACAGATGAAGAGAGGAAAGGAAGGGGCAGCGTTTGCTTAACACAAGCTGGACTCCAGCAGGAATTTGATCTTTTCTTAATCCTGATTTATCTAAGTTACTGCAAGTTGTAATGGATTTTTGCCATTCCACTTTGCTGACGATGGTCCTGCAGCAGTGCAGGACAGCAGCATCTTTAGCACAAGCAAAAACTGTGCAGTTACCCAGGTCTGCTCCCAGACAATCTTCAAGCACCTGCAATAGCCTGGGCACAACAATCTGCTGCTTCTTTCTGTCTTAAAACTCATGAACTTTTTGCAGGACCAGACAAATTGTGGTCTGTAAGTTCTGGCTCTTTTTATTTCTCACCCAAACAGGTGACTGCCAAGATGGGACCCACTGCTCCTTGGAATTTCTTCTCCTGGAAGTTTTCCCAGGTCCCTAATCCCTGTCACTTAATCATGTCTGTCAACATGCTCTGAGCTGGCCAGATACTCACGTTCACTTTCCTCATGGTTCAGAGCTGTCAAACAGCTGCTCTTTGTTGGTTCCTTCTCTGGGCTGAGTTGAGATCATGAATCTTCTAGGGGTTTTTGCATCTTCTGTGCTGCCATAGCTCTTCTTTTCTTTCTTTTTTTTCCTTAGTTATCTGGATCGTTGATTTTGTCAATTAAGCTGGATTAGATTCTTCTTGGCAGACCTTGATTCTGCAGCCTCTGCATCCAGTTTTGAACTGCTGTTCTACTTGCAGAGCAGCTAAATGATTTCTTCATTTGGAATTTTTAGAAAAAGTGACAATAATTTTGGATTAGGTCATTCTTCTCATTAACAGAGAAAATAAACATGCAAGAAGTCAGACTGTTTCCAACTTCAACTTATTTATACTAAATGCTTTGATCTTTACACAAAGCTGATAAATCAGAGCAGCAGCAGGGACAAGCAGCACGGTCAATCCAAAATGCTGAAAAGTCATGTCAGCTGCTATCTCTATGCCTCAGGCCAAAACATGAGGCGAACCTGCCTACAAAGCAATTTAAAATTAGTTACATTTTGGACATTCTTATCTGATTTCTAAACTATTGTAATGCATCCAGGTCTTGTTTTTATGTCAGCTGTCTTACTGGGATTTTTTTTTAACTGCAAGGACTACAGATTTATTTTTAGGTGAAGGTTGGGTTTTTTTTTTCAAACGATGCTCTTAACAAGCTGCAGAAAAAAAATCAAGAGACTGCCAGTAAAGTCACAAAACTTGGCAGTAAGAAGCAAAAGTGGACACAAGCAGTGTGTCTTGCAGAAGCCGCAACCCAGGCACTACAGCATTCAGCTCTGCAGCCTGAACACGGCCCTGCAGGCCCTTTGCTCTATCCTGCTCCCAGTACTTGGCTCACTCTCAAGCCATCAGGAGCCCCTGCATGCTGGTGTTCCACTCCACCTTACATGACCACAAGGGTTGTTCTCAAGCCTGACTCTACCAGAACCTCTTCCTGGCAGGGTTAATGAATACCCTGGTGGGTAATTTCTGTGTAAGGTCTAGAACTCCACAAGGCTCGTTTTTCTTGTGAGAACTGGCTTTTTCAGTGTCAAAACCCAGCACTAAACACTTCCTGGACCGTGGTTTCTCCTGCAGGAGGAGCCCAGAGTTCCCCACACAGCTGCTTCCTGGGGAACTCCAGCTTCTGTTTGGGAGACCACTTTCTAGAAGTACAGATGTGAGCCTGAGCTACAGATAGCATTGCATCTGCCGGGAACATCCAAATGTTCTGACATCTGAGGGAACCCCTTGGACAAGCTCAGCTTCAACCTTCATCCACGGAAAGCATTCCCACACCAGAACAGACATTTGGCACAGGCAGTCCCCTACAAGTGACCCTCTGGGGTGATGGGCTCTGCCACTTTGGAGTTCTCCTAAACAAAGTTGTCTGTGTTTAACCTTCCCAGGCAGACTTTCAGATTAAGTTCGCGCATACCGGGAAAGCAGAGCGTACAATTTGCTCCCCTGTTTGACATAATCATAGGCTGTCCCGGTGCCTGGAACAATTTAATGAATACCTTAGGACAGGTTTTTCTGTCAGATCACAATACTGCCTTTCACAAAAGCTCTTGCCACTGTTACCGTCACTGTATCTGACACTGTGACAACGTGAAAGACCCCCCCAGAGGGCTAGATAGTAATGCACTGATGTGATAAATGTATTTATTCAACCTGCATCAATCTGTGATAAGCGTGCAGAGGCCGATCCTATTTAGTGTCCATTCTTTGGCCATATTTTTAGGATAAAATGCTGGGGAAGAGCATTTCATTAGTTCCTGAGCACCAAAGGCACACTGTGAGCCCCTGTACTCACGTTTACACAGTGCTAAAGCTCTGGTGCTGCCATTGCACTCCTCTAATAAACCACAGGGGTTTCACAAGAAGGTTGAAGCACAACCTTGAGAAAAAGGAAGAGAATGAGTAAAGGCACGCAGAGACAGGAAGAATCGCGCTGTCATCAGCCCAGACTGCCTCCAACAGCATTATTTTTTCCTCAGCAGTCTGAGAACCCAGAAACCAAGAGCAATATTCTGGGTTTTCAGTAAAGCCCGTGCTGCTGGGGAAGCACCTTGAAACTTGCTCTGGTTTTAGAACTTTGCAAGGTGGCAGGCCAAGTCCTCAGAGATGTGTGGAAAGCAAGAGCTCAGAAAATACATTTGCATGAGACCTGAAGAAGGGTCCACAAGGGGCTGGCAGCAAAACCAGACTCCCTGACGCCCTGTTGTGACACATGCTAAAAAGACACTGATCCTATACGGGTCTCTATATGGAGAAATCCAGGGCTGACCCTTAGGCTGCAGGGATGTTGCAGGGAGTATTTTGCAGAGCTGTGTGCCCAGCTTGACTGGGGATTCCCCTGGGCAAAGAAACCCTTGAGCAGAGCCCAGTGCTGCCAGAGCTCCCAGGTGGGCTGCTGCTCTCCCCACCTCCACCCTGGGCAACAGCCCTGCTCACAGCATCAACAGGCACCACCAAAACCTCAGGCATTGCTAAGAGACACCACATTGAGTAGAGGCAGAAACCAAACCCTGGGGGGGGGACAAGTCCTGCTTGCAGACAGCCTTCCCTCCTGCCCCCTCCCTGCATGGTTGCAGCTCAGATCTTCAGAGCCTGCGTGAATCTCCAGCCTCACTAGATTCAGTCACTTCAGCTGGCTTTACCCAGTCCTATTGCTTCCTTTCAGCTAGCCATGGCTTCTGCAGCCTCCTGTAGCCTCACAAGTAACAAGGATTTTTTGGCATTTTTTATGTTTTTCGGGAGGCTTTTTTGGTATGAATTAATTTGGGTGTTCGGGGGATTTAATTTAACTGAATCAACATAGCATCACTCTTACATGTACTCCGCTGGAGTGTGCCTATTCCTAATACTCCACCCAGATGGAGCAGGCTGAACCACTCGACAGCTTCACTGACAGCTGAAACAGGACAGGGTCTGAATTGATTTCAAGCCTGGTGTTAGAGCATTTAGTCCTCTGCCACTGCAACACACACTTACAAAGTATCTCTCCTGCCTTCATAAAGAAATCTGAAACTTCTTCACCACTGAAAATCAACTTTTTATAAGTATTCTGGACCTCAAAAGACATTCAGCTGGCAGGAAGACTAAGTACCTGTGTTGGAAAGGCTACACTAGCAACAGTAAATCACTGTACACTAAGTGAAAGGATTACCCCCCTTTCTCAGGAGTTTTGGAGGTGGGAAGGTTTGTGTACAAGGGGAGGACAGTTAAAGCAAACAGTAACTACGAGGCATATGAAAGCTGAGATAGCAAACCAAGTGAAAATAACCCAATTTTCTACTGATTCGTTCAATGAGTTACTGCAAGTAAATTTTTCCTTCTGCTATTTACGGGGTTTCCCTCTGCTAAATATTACCATGGTCACTGTGGTGTAACATTAATTTGCTTATATAACCTCTGAGTTGCACATATAGACCCAGATGTTATTTCAGAAATACTACATTTGGGGAAGATTTTCTAAAACCGGCACATGAAAATTTCATGGAACAGTTAATTTTTCCTCTTAACACTAACGGGGCCTCATTCAGAGAAGGGCACAGTGCTGTCCTACCATGAAAAGATAGTTGCTCAGCCCTGCTGATGCTCTGCTCTGGTCCCCCTGAACCTGCAATTAAGCTTCAGCATTGCACTGTGCCTAACTTCATCTTCCATCACTTCTCTTCATGCCATGCACCAGAAAAAGCAACTAATGGGCTTCATTTAATATTGAATTTAAGATAAACCTAAAGAGATTAGGGAGTCAAAAGTGTACTGGAAAGTAGAACTCAGTGTGTGTTTACTGCATTTAGTCCAAATATTATTTAACTTCAAAAACAAAAATCTGCATTTTTCCTGTAGCTTATTTTGTGTCTTAAAATGGGTAAAATATCAAACTTCTATGAGTATTTACAGTAGCAACATAACTTCTTTGTTGCCCAATGTATCATTTACAAAATACTACTTAAATTCCAGAAGGGTATTAAAATGTTGGCCATGAGCTGTCCAGAAATTTAACAGTATCTCAGCCCATGTTAATTTTTTTCTCCAATATAAAGCAAAATAACATTTTATAGCAAGTCATGACTGAAGCTCTCTTCCATGAAGTATTGGTTGAAATTATTAACAACAAACTGAAAGTACTCACAGATGTATTTTATGCTTAACAGACTGGTAGATTCAAAGACCTGGGGAACTTCACCAGTTCTGTGCAAACGGGAAGTGAGGGCAAACATTTATCACAACCCAGCAGAATGTATTCTGACTTCAAGTTGTATTTAAAAAAAAAAAAAAGTCAAAAACCCCCCTTTTGTCCTTCTTGGTTAGAGAGAGGAACAGCTACGAACAAAGATATTCTTCTGCTTTTGATACTCCATGTACTTGCAAAGCTCAGCACAGACCTTTGAGAAATTGTTCCTTTTTACCATTAAGTTCATTATACTGGAACTAAACATTCGAACGGGTAAAAGTTGTACCTTTTATATTTTAGCTTCCACATTTTGTATACTGGGCACTGAACAAAATCTAACTACTTTGCAGAAGGTAAAAGTAAACTCACAGGCATTTCACCCTCAGAGCTTCCTTTTATAGGAGTAGCATCAGCAAGATCTCAAAATGCTTCTAAAGCATGTCCTTAACTTTAGGGAGGAAAAGAAGACCAAGTAGTAAGATAAGGGTATTTCTACAAGCAGCAATAAGCCAAATACAGCAAAATTTTAGTGTACAGAGTACTGTGACGTACATAGTATAAATTAATCTATTATTCATTCAGCCTCATGACATTCTTGGATTTTTGTTTGTAGCTTGTAGTGAAAATCTAACAGCGTTACTACATTCACATGCCACTGCCACAGTAGGTTTAGAGCTCCTGTAATATTAGCACTCTTGCCAAACTCCCCTACAACCTAACAGGAAACTTCTAAGAAATATTATTTCCTTAATAATTCCCTTTAAATACTGTTTCAGAGTCAGCATGAGACTTCTTCCTTGCCGTAGCACTGTGGCAAAATGCAGTGATCCAAATTAGCCAAAGTATGTTCATGAAATACCTTACATGAAGCATGGATGTAACAGTAACAGTTTAGCACTTGCTGGGTCTGGACTGACAGCAAAGCTAGAAAAAAGCTATTTCCCAAGTGCTATTTTACTGCACTGCAAACTTGCACTGAGTCATAACAATCCATACACACACAAACACTTTGGTCTTTTTAACGTTTTGAAGAGTTGGATTTCATTGCGTAATGGGGAAAATAGATCCTCTTATTTGGTTATTCTAGTTATTCTAGTTTTCTTGGATAGCACTAATGCATGGTTTAGTGCTTAGTTTCTGCTGCCTTCAGCATCCTGCTGCACTCAAAGCAGAGGAGAAGCAGAATTAATTTATCTTAGAAATTATTATTTCTACAGTCCTACCTCAAAAAACAAGCTCAACATTGAGCTTGGGGACTTAATGTAAAAGTATTTCAGTGAGAGCACCATAGCCATGCCCTAGACACTTCCCACCTGCCTCCTCTTCTGCTTGGAGAACTGCACAAAGGCCACTCTTCCCCTCCAAACTACAAGTGGGAGCAGAGAGCCCTCACCAGGAAAAGCTGGGTTCCTTCTGCCCTCCCTGAAGCCTGTGTGATCCGAAAGACCTAGAAAAGAGGGGGGACAGAATACCCTCTGCTTACTGATACAAACCTCCAGGCAGGTTTCTTCAAAATATCTTTGCAATGAAGAGGAATGGCAAGGAGATAAAAATAAAATAAAATGACAACACCCAGATGGTAGAGTCCCACCTCCAGATACAAACATACCCAGGTCTCTCTTTGAGCTGCAGCAAGCCAGAGCACTCACTGGGATTAATGTGTGAACCTTTATCCTGCAAAGAAAACCTGAAAAGGTTTCTCAGTGAGCACGGAGTGAGAGAGATGGACTAGGGTTAACCTCTCGCGGTGCACCTGGCCCTCTAGTTCCACCTGACGTTCGGATGCTTTTGCTTCTCAAGCACAGACAGCAGCTCCTGATCCCAGTGGCTTTCAGGCTATTCTTCTTGATCCTCTGGATGTTCAAAAACAGAGCAAGCACAGAAGTAGCACATGTGAGAGTTACAAAGAAATCCTGAACCCCACTCCCATGTGTTGGGCTTGAACCTTGCGAGACTGCATTTTATAAAAATCTTTTTTTACACATTCACAGCTTTTCTACATTTACAGTTTTGTCAAAATTATTATAAAACATTTATTGACAGTAGCAATAAACAGAACAAACTTCTGTAAATAGAAATTAAAGCGGAAAATGGCTTTAAGTCATTTTTGACCAGTCAGCTGTACAAAAGCTTAAGCAAAGCAGCAGTCAGGAAGGCTGGGGTTGGAAGAATCCACACAGAGTTCAGGAGATGTCATGCCTTATTAGATCACCAAAATAAGCTGTTATTGTCTTCAGTTTGTTATTGAGAAAATTCTGTTCTATTTCAACTTTCCCTCCTGGCCCTGCTAAGGAAGCCACCTGAAAAACAAAGAACAAAACGTAAACCAAGAGGCAAAAAACAGCACAACCAACCACAAAAAATTATCTCTGCTCTGTTAATACTGGTGGAAAACGTTCCTTGGCAGCTAATGCCTCGGATCCTCTTTTTATGTCTCCTTTTACTCACAGAAGTGGCTTGTGGCTTGTGACTGAAAAACCCTCCTCACCCAAATCACGAAAATAAGAGGATTTCAGAACCAAAGAGAAATACTCAGAACTTGACATGCTGTGCTGAGGCAAGAGATGCTAAACTCTGGTTTGTGGGATACTTGGCATTTGAGACACCCAGGTGTGGCAAAAAGCAAGCTGTAAACTGTGCTTGAAAGATGTCATCCCAAATATTGGGGGAAGAGTAAAACCAATTTTAGTAATTAGAATTAGGAAGCATAAAGGTTGCACCGAAGAGTGGCAGGGTAGAGGGGAACAATGCAAACATAACCAACCCCCAAGCAGGCAGAGAAACTCACAAAAAAAGTCACAGTTTGTTGTTGCTATTGCAACCAAATAAAAAGCTGCTGTATGCATTGGAATCACAGGCAGTGCAGAGGACAAGGCTGGGGCAGCAGTGCTGAGGACAAGGCTGGGGGAGCCTGTCAGGCAGCGCTGGTCCCAGCTTTGTGTTTACGATCACTGGAGTGAGAATTTCACCATTCATGCTCTGTTGATTGAGCTGTGTGCACACCTTTAATGCTTAATGATTACAGACAGACAGCATTTCACAGCAGACTTTGCATTTTGGACTGGAGCATGCAATGCTCTCCCCTCTCCTGTTTCTACTCAGGATGCCTTGTATGAAGCCTCTGAGGGATAACAGCTCACAGGCCATCAATTCCTCATCAGGAGAGACCGCACAGTCAGAAGGATAAGCACCAAAACTGAACATTGTCTGCTTTTTCTCCTCCACTTCGGACCCTGAGGACCTGCTCTGTGGGGAGTGTCCATGCTCCACAGCCAGTTCTGCTCTCTGCTGCCATTCCCCCAGGCTGCTGCAGGAAAATTATTTCTATAGTTCCCCATGCAAGGAAACTTCCTGGGCAGACAAAGTTACCAAGGTCTACAAGCCTGCAGTAGATTTTAACTGATCTTTAAACTGAGATGATATTAGCAGCTAAAACTTTTCAGACTGTGTTATTAACACTTCTAAAGCCCCTTGAGACTTGACTCTGTCGTGCAGAGACAAGGTTTAAATACAAACATGCTGAACTTCCTCTATTTTACTGCGAGCAAAAAACCAGCCTACTATCAAGAGAAAATAACAGATTAATTTAAATTACACTTTGAACCTTTAGTGACTTGTCCAAAAAACGGTCACTCTTAGCTACATGAAGCATTTACTTTTTTGTTTTGGTTTTATTTTCTCCCTTTTCATTTTTTTGTTTCTGCAGACAAAAACAAAAGCGTGAACAGTTTCTTCATCCTTCAATTTCTGGTGATAGGAAAAAGCGCTCCACGTTCTTGTCAGAGAGGAACCTGCCACTTAAGTAAAAAAACAGAGGCTGGCTGACTTATAAATAGCGCAAGAATCTGAAATTGGCAAGTGATCAGGAACGTTAATTTTACAATTTCTGTTCTTACTTGAAATCCGAAAAGCATTGTAGGGTGATCCGTAGTTTTTCTAGGAAGATGTTAACTTTTAATTTTTTACAAATAGAAGCCGGAATGTCCTTCCAAAAAGCATTAAGAGGCTTTGCACTTTATAGCTGATGTCACTTAAGTATTCTAAAATATTAATTGGATTAGTCAATATTAGCATATTAAAACTGCTGTCTTGGGGTTATGCACTCCTGCTTTCTGGGCACAGTTTGTGTCCCTAGCATATCTAAGTATGACTAACGCATTGATATTAAACACTAGTGTTTACTAAATATTTCTCTTAGAAGACCAAGTAAAAGAAGATGTCCCTACACTGACAGGTGGTGTCCACCAAAGGACAGCTGAGAATGTACACATGGTGTGTCTGGTCTCTAGGCGTTAAACCCAGGATAACTATGACTAATTTCAAACAACGACTAAAAGTATTTGACAAACCCAAAGGTGACAAAAATTTAAATAAACACAGGGGAATAAGCTCTGCAGTGACAGATCTGGTACTGTACGCTGTTTAACCCATCCGATATTCAGAGGAGAGAAATCCAAATCCTCTGTGACAATGCTTAGTTGTAAATTGCTGGAGGTTGCAAATTTAATTACATAGGAGTTGCCAAGTTTTCCTTGGCAGGGCTCAGTCAGCCCTGATGGTGTAGAGAGGGAAGGCTGCCACACACCAAGCTTCAGAAGGTGCTGGCCTGGCAGAGGGACACCCGCTAAAAGTAACAGCAGGTTGAGGAATGATGCTTTGAGAAAAACAAAGGTGCTCAGCTATTTTTAGAGATAACGACAAACATCTCCTATTTTTGCAGTGCACTACAATGGTGAATACAGAAAAGCTTCTTAATTTCTTTTAAAAACTTGACCAATCCAAAATTTCTTTATTTTGCATTTTCCTGTGTACATACAATGATTCCCTGCTGGCAACTCTCCTTATCCTGGTTTATTCTTTAGCCCAAACCCACACTACTTGGGTGGACAGATATTGCCTCCTTTGCTGTGCTGCTGTCCCTAGGCAGAGGAAAAGGCTGCAGCTTCAGTTAACACCTCCCTGCATCCCTCTCACCTGGATGCTTCATCCTTCATTTCAGTGACTACTGCTAAAAAGAGTCCACAGCTACAGCCACAGTCACAACACATCAAAAAAGCAACCAACACGTTTGGAAAGGAGAAATCAGAAAAGAAAACATGAAAAGAGAAACAAACACAGAAGATTATTTCAGGAGCACAAGCTGCTTGAGGTATAAACTTCCTTTGTATTCTTCAGGTGTATTTTTGAACTTGAAGGTTTTCCTGCTGGTCTTGTGGAGGTTTTTTGATTTTCTTAATCATACTGAAATTTCTTTAGTAAAGTAACTTCCTATCTGTTCCAGCTACCACCTAACATAACCATGAACAAAAAAATTATCATCATTTTTTCTCCCCTCCTAGAAAGTCTTCTGAGGTATGGGAAATACAAGGTTTTTAACTTGATAGGCAGTCACACAAGGACACTGTGAATCAATTAATTTTACAGAATACTAGTAAAATGAAAAATCCCCTCCCCTTGCATCCAACCTAAAAGCTAAGGGGGAAAAAACCCGACCCACTTGAAAAAGAAGGCAATGGTATTCTTTATGCTGAACATAATAAAATGAAATGCTCTCAGGCAGCATTTTTGAAAATGTACGGACATGCAGGTGAATTATGCCACAGTCACAGTGGTGCTGCCACCCTTTGACAGGCCAGACATTTAATTTTTTTTTTCTGACTTCACGTAGGCGAACTACAATTCGGTATTCAAGCAGTACGAGCTTTAGGAAGACTGAAGTTCAGAAGTATCGCTCTGGCTTGGTGTATGCTGTGGGTAACTTCTGGCTTTCTGTCGAGGACAGAGTGAGTTTAAAGTGGGCTGCTTAAAAACTGTTGTTATTAACACAATAGCCACAGTTGAAGTGTATGCAATTACATTCACTTAGAAATTAACAGCCTGCAAAACACATCAGCCTGCAGTCTTTTACCTGCCAACTCCCCTAATACCCAAGCATCTTAAAAATACTATCAAATTAACCTCTGTTCATTTCCTGGCCGCTCACTCCCTGCTTTGCTCATTGTTCTGTTTACTCCTAAATAAAGATGACTCTGCTTGGCAGGTCCTGTTTGGCTAGGTCTCCAGTTTAAAATCATAGCTAAAAGAGAATTCAAATCAATAAAGGTGTTTTTACCCATCTTCACATTCCCTTCATCGAGCAGTCATTTTTAACAACTGGACCTTCACAAACAGAAACACAGCAAATGTTTTTCCATCCAGGCAGTAGAACTGCAGATGGAACAAGGCCTTGGTGTCTAACTTCCAATTGTCTCAAAATGATTGATGGAGATGAGGTGGGAACAAAGACAAGAAAAAAGAAAAGTACCAGCATAATGTGTGTGTTTTGTAGGACTATCAAGGTCCAGAACGCTTTGCTTAATTCTAGGCTCATGAAACCACTCTGCACTAGACAAGAAACAAAAAGCCATTCCTGTATTCTGGCAGTATTTGAAATATAATCCAGGTCTGAGACATCAACATTTAGGACAGCAAAAGCTCCAACAACAGTACAATTTCACAAAATGAGGCATAACTACCACAAACAACAGTATGCCTGTCTTCAAAGAACAGTGAAGTTTTAAACAATCACTTAAGGCACAATCCAGTATCTGAGCCACTAACCACACACAGGCAAGATAAATAATTAACTCCTGATTCCTCATTACTCCATCTCCCAAACCTGGCTAGGCTGGTAAAGATGCTGATGTGGTTATCTGTCTCACAGCATACCAGGTCACCAACATCTTAGGCTGACCAGTTCAGTGGAGGGAGCCATCATGCATCCTAACAACATTCTGACCACCGGTGTGAGACCAACAGCAACTAAGTACAACTTCTACAATGAGATGAAAAGAATAAATTCCACCATTAACAAGAAGGTCCTACAGCAACAAATTGCGGGTTCCTCCTTCTTTGCTGCAAATATTAAGATACAGAAGTATTATGTGGTACAGAAAAGCGTCTGTGAAAGAGACTGGACTACCTGGGATGACTCCTTTTCCCAGAGGTGAGTACACACTTCCCACTGCCCAATGAGGCAGAGCACAGCTTGCTAAACACTTCATAACTTACATTTATGAACTACATAACAAGCAGTAATAAACGTAAATATTTTTTCATGTACGTGCACACACATATATATTATTCCTAATTATTCCTAACTAGAAAGAATATTGTGAAAGATTAATTCAACCTAAAACAGACCTGCACACATTACAAATTTTCTAACAAATATGTGTTTGTAAACAAGGAGATTTGATGCAATTCAGGGAAATCTTTTTACATTTCTTGTAAATGAACCAACCATACTGCACTGGTTCGCTGCTCCCTCTTGAGGCAGAAGTACAGAAGTTCACTTCTCTTCGACCTAAACTCTGTTCATTCTTTTAAGGGAATTCCAAGAATCCCATTTCTCTCTACACGACCAACTCTACACAGAAGTGGCTGTGCCTGCAGAAGTAATAAGCGCTGTTTTCGCAATAAAATCATGTGGAACCAGGCTGGATATCTTGTCCCCCAATAAGGCAATGAACACCAAGTCCTCTGACACAGCTAGGTCAAGGTCAGCTACCACATGCTTTCACTCCAGCAGCAGGATCCCTATATCCCTATTCTATGTTAGCTATCTAACAGTGATCTAATAGCTGTCTTCCATAAAAAGTATGCATTTTCCACTAAATCTGAACCACCTTAACTAACGGTTAAACAATACTTTTATTGCAAGGTTGCTTCTAACTGCTGGACTTGTATTTTTTTTTTTTTTTTAAATTTTGCTGGAGATTCACAGCCCTGGAATTGTAGTGGCAGTAAATCCAGAAACTTAGTTCTTAAATACAGCCAGAGATTTTGGTAGCCAAACCCAAAACCAGTCTCCTGTGGACCAGAGTATCCACCAAGGTCAGGTTTGGAACAGTCATGTTTGCCACACCTTTGTCCACACAGCATGAAGACATTTCCCTAAACAGTGGGCTAGACTCACATCCACTTTCCCCCTCTGAGATCATCAACCTGTTGGGTTTTTTTTCCTTATACTGACACAATCTCTAAAGAAAGGCATGAGGAGCTGATTCTCTTCCTGAGAGTAGCCCATAGCCTTCTCACTCAGGTGAGAAGAACTGCTCCCTTCTTTGCAAAAAGCTACAATACATAATTAACATGGAGAATACACAGAGGAAACTAAACCAGACGCTCAGGGGAATTGTTAGTCATGTAACTGCTTTAAAAAAAACAACTTCTACCAAAAATCCCTAATACAAAAAACCCCACACCAGTACCACAAATTCTGTGTTTATCACGAATCACTGCAATGCAAGCAGCCCATATGGAACCACACACCTGTGTGAACACCATCAGTAGCACCCCTGGTGGTGTGACATTTGTGTCTGATCTACTCATCAGTGAGAGCAGTGACCACAGGCTGTAATTTCCTGCAACTCCTTCATAAACTGAAAGCCATGAAGTCAGGGACTCACCAACTCATCAGATAGTGACAGCTGATTAAAATAAATTGGGTTTTGATATTTTTATAATGATATATCTGTCTGGCAGTTGGCTTTGAAACTTCTGCAAGAAACTCCATTCTGTTGCTTTAAGAAGAAACAGTGTCAAAACCATGGAAATAATCTACTCCCATTTCTAAATATACCAAAAGTACTGCAAACACAGAAATCACTTAACAGAAGGGTCAAATTCAAAAACCCCAAATACCCCACATTCAGCTCAACAGACTTAAAAGTCTTATGTATATGCTTATAATATTTATGTTTTAAGTCAGCTGAGCATTTTGTTCACTACCAAGACCTCATCCAGTAACACACCTGGTTAATATCAGCATTCCGAGGCAGGAAATACACAATATTGTTGGTGATCTTCTTGGAGAGCCTGAAAATTTCAAATGTAGAAGCCAGTAAAGGAAAAAACAAGAATGGGGAAGGAAAAGTTTCTTTATATTCATTAATTTTGAAAGTATGTCTCAATTTCAGCTATTAGGCAGGTAAATTATAGTTAGTCTTCTGAGTGAGTAGGATTCTCTTCTGAAATGCAGACAATATTATTGTATAAATGTAGAAACTCTATTTCACCATTAGTGTCCTAGAAAGTAGAAAAAAGCCCCCAACACTCACTTTTTATGAAAATTTAACCAAACTACAGAGAAGTATTTGAGAAATTTGAATGTAGTTTGCAGCTAATACATTTGGTTTACTTTTTTTTTTAAATCCATTTTGTGGAATCTCTCACACATGCATACAAAGATTTTCTTACAAATATGGCTACATTTTAGCAAAAAAAGGGAAACAAATTAATTATTCTCAGACAAAAGAAACCCCACACTTCACATACGATGAAACTATTATGTTAATACCTTCCCAGATGAATGAGTGCTCAATATCACTGTTAACTAGTATGGAATTCTATATTTTAATTAAAAGAGTTAATATTCTCCTTGCGCTCTTCTGGGATTTCCCAAGTCATGGGCAGGTGCTATGACTGACAACAGTTTCAGTAAGATATTTTAAATAAGATATTCCCTTTATAAATCAATTAAAAAGTGGAATTAATGACAAGGTCATAGCTCACACAACTAGTTATTATCTATATATATATATACCACATGGCTATTTGATTACTTTGTGTTATTTTAATAAAATAATATAAAGGAGTTAAAACTGCTGAATTAATGCTTTAAGTTGAGAAGCTACTCAATTCTCTAATGCATTTTTTGCTTCCAGGAAAAACTCACCACTGGGGTTTTTGGTAATGAAAAATACAAATATTTAAATTTAGGTGGGGAAGAGGACTAAACAAATGGGTTGCATATGGAACTCCCGCTGCTGGCCAGTCGGCCAACTGGGCATGCAAACCCCGTGGGAACAGAGGGAGGAGAGGAAAGAGAGGAACCCGCCACAAGGCATAACTCGGAAAGGATATCCATCTGGGCAAATCATGGTCTGGATGTCGAAGATTTCGGCGGTGGCGTAGTCGGGCCCGCCCCAGGGCGGGCTGAGGAACACCACGTCCGCGCGCAGGCCGGCCGCCAGCGCCAGGAAGTCCCCGCAGAGGAAGTCGATGTGCTCGGCCACGCCGTACACCTCCGCGTTGTGGCGCGCCAGCCGCAGCTTCTCGGGGTCGATGTCGATGGCGATCACTGCCCATGAGAGATGGCGAACACAGGGATTAACGGGGACCGGGAATGCCACCCGACCACCAGCAGGTCACCGCAGTCAGACACCGACTGCTGTGACAACCCCGCAGCGCGGCTCAAGGACCGGACACGGCACTGTCTGCCTAAGAGAGGACGTCCTTCTTGCCTCAGGTTTGGCAGGAGCCTGACAACTTCAGTGATGACAATTAGAAACTTACTCTTTGCCTCTGCTAAAGAGAGACATTTATCTGTGGCTGGTCACATTGTACTGAAATTTGAGTTTAAAAAACTGCAGCCCAAGAAAGATGATACAAGAATAGTACATAATAACAGAAATTAAAATTTAGCCAGGAAATACAAAAAGCCAAGTGAGTTTTACAGATTGGATCATAGCCTACCAAATTTAATGCAGAAGAAACTACCATTTGTCTTGCTCAAACACTACTCAGATCAACTGGTATGAGTATCCAGCAGGAAATGTTTTTACAGAAAGTACTCTCAACATTTCACTACAATTTCATTAGCTGGCATTAGACCAGCAGGAAGTTATCATCACTTTTCTGTACTTGGTTCTGCTGACTCTGCAGATGATTCCATTCAAGTGTTTTAAGTACTATCCACATATAACCTGGTTTTGAGCACACAGACTTCAAGTAATAACTGGGAAAAGCAGCAGCTTTGACAGAAGTCCACTTTTACCAGTGATCTCCAGAGCATCTGACAGCCTAGATACTATGCCACACAAAAATACCGTAACTAATTCAGCACAAATCCAAATCTGACTTGAAATAGAAAAGCAGTTTTATCGGTCTTTTTTGAAAACAGAGAGGTCATATTTTGAGTCTGATGAAGCAAAACAGCTGCTGTTGCTACAGAAGCACTGAAAAAGAACATAAAGCAACAAACAGAGCACATACCCAAATGTTTACAGGGAAAAGATTGAAGAAACAAACTAATGCACTGTATACAACACCTACTCACCTCTTTTTGAGGTTAATGCAAACTGAATAGCATTTCCTCCAACCCCACAGAACGCATCCACTATGATGTCGCAGTTGAACGACTGACTAACGCGGACAGCAATGTGCTCAGCTATTTTCTCAGGAGTAACAGAAAACCAACCCTCTACAAAGGAAGGGAAAGAAATGTATTTTCACCTCTTACTTCAAGGTCACTTAATTTAAAAACAAGCAACCAAGCCCCACATAAAACTGACGGTTTAGCATTAATCCCGAGAATTTTGGCTTAGTGCATTCGACCAGGAAATACCGGCTTTGAAGATGATAAACTCTGCTCAGTCCAGAGATTTGCTAAGCAAACAAAGTCTCACTGAAGCAAACTGATATTCCTCAATCTCAGTACATGCTTTGTTGAACTTGGTGCTGAGGATTCTAGTTTATCAAGGACAAGTCCACTGGCACAGCTACGAAAAACCTTATACATGATGATTATGCTCTGTAACAAATACAACCAGGAATATATTCTCTCTTATCCAACATGTTATTTTCTTCACCTGGTCTGCCAATTAATCTGCAAGTTTTTGAGGGAAAGCATTAGAAATGAAAGGCTTACAAACGCAACAAACAAAAAAATACCTGGTAATCCTAATTCCTCTATTACCTATAAATTTATGATTTGAAGTGGCTTGCAAGTAAACACGGAAAAAAGTTGCTTTGCAAGTGACTGCTGCAAGTCAGAACAAAACAGATTGAAACTAGACCCATCAGCATACTGGGAAGTTTTACGAAATTATTTCATAAAATACAGAAATAGAAAAATGTCATTGAGTTTCTGAAAAAGTCCTGACAAATTATAATTTGGGTCCAGTAAGATCTTCAGCAAACATAAGGACTAATGCAGACAGGGGTGTCCCACACTAAAAGCACTTCTGAAGTCCAAGACTTCTATTCACCTGCCTGCTTGAGTGGGATGGAATTTATCCATGGGTGCAAACACATATTCAGTAGTGTTCCTCCTTTAAGAAAATTAGTAATAAACTGCAAGAAGGGCCACAGGTTTGATACATCCTAGACCACCAAGGCAGCACATTTGGTACTGAACACACCTCTGTCGAGTTTAATTCCCTCGTCAAACCGAGAGAAGAGCCGGTAGCGTTGTGCCCAGTACTTGACGAGCTCTGGATCAGCAGCAATCTCAGGAGGTATAGTTCTCAGTGCATTTTTATTCCTTCTTCTTCTTTTCTTCTCCTTGTTCTTCACGGTAACTTTTTCATCTACAGCTGGAAGACACTGCAAAAGTTAACAGTCACTGTTCTTGTAGGTTAGGAATGTAATTGGTAGGTGAGTGTTATGATTTAAAAACACTGCTAAATGTTCTTTATTGCTGTTTGCCAGATTATGAGGATTAGTGGCTTTTAATTAAAAAAGAGCATCCTGTATTTCAAGGGATTAGTTACAGTCCTAAAAATTGTAACAGTTCACCCATTATTTAAGAGCCTTAATCTTCAACTGAAGACAATAAACTCTACATATAATGAGCAAACAAGTGATACATAACTGACACAAGACCAATCTAATGCCCTTGTATCAGTTATGAATAAAAACCAGTGTAGACGAGTTTCACAGTAGGAATCTAACATAACTGAACTACTGTGGGAAAGATTAAATTATATATAAAAACATGAATAATCCTGCTTTGTTCCATGTTAAATAGAAAAGTTTATAATACTGTTCTTTTAAATCCTAGAATATAATTTTAACAACACGTTTCCCAGAGCTCAGCAACGTGCGTTTGAACCCAAAACTTGGTGTTCTGTGCAGCTACCTGAAGTTAATCACCCTCATCCTTGCACAGGAAAAACAAGGCATGAATTGAAAACCTGTTAGACCATGTCAAGGATAAACAATGACTGTTCATCTATAAAGAAATACTGTCAACATTAAAGACAAGACCCAGGATTCTGGCATTCCAGGAATAAGCTAATTCCACTAATCGCTTTCGTTACCCCTTACCTAATGAGTCTCTTTGAATTAATAAAATAAATAAGTAGTGCACAACACAGTAACTTGGGAAGGCAGTATTAAGTCCACTGACAATTAATTTCATCAGTTTGTAGGAAACTGATTTACCTTGGCTGATGTCCTCCGTCTCTGGCTGGAGATAATCGGGAATATCCAGAGGGACAAGCTGCCGCCCACTGCTGTGCTCCGGCCTCCCTGCCCCTTGCTCATCGGAGCCACTCGCTGCAGCGTCCTGCACCTCCCCCTCAAAGTTACTCCCTCCAGGTTCTGTGCAGGCTGCACTGGAAGATGGTGGCTCTTGGATTTCAGCATCCAGCGTCGCACTCTGTGGGGCAGTAACGCCTTCCTGACCCTCTGAGTCGCTGCTGCTCACAGACAATGCCTCTGCTTTACTCTGAGGGGTGGCTGTCTGGGACGTGTCTTCCTCCTCAGGTTTACTAACCTGCTTCAGGAACATTTCCACCTGCAATTGTCAAACATCACAGATGATCGGATGGTGACCTGTTACTCAGAGCAGAATTTTAAAATCCTTACAGTTCAAAAGCACCTGCCACTGCAGGCACTCTCTACCATGTGATTTTGAAAACAGTAAAATATCCAGACTCAAAACATTCAAGAAGTCCTTAACCATACTCCCTTTTTAAAATGTTTGAAAACAAGTTGTCTTTTGGAACTAGATGCCAGCTACCTCCAAAACAAGAAACAAAAAACCAACCAACCAAAAAATCAATGGATAAACAGAGTAAATAATTCTCATGTAAGATCTAAATAGTCACACTTGCCACAGCCCAGGTGACCAAGTCTACCGCTTCATAACTATCTTTCTCTAATCTGCATTCAGAGGTGTATTCTGCCTCTCAAGAAAGAGTTTTTTAGCATAAACAGGTAAAATTACCTTCACACATTGGTTGCCTCACCTTCAAGATGTACCAAATGGTGCACATGGTAAAGGGTTCTGCTGCACAGCAGAGAGCTCGACATAAGCTCCTACCAACGCACAGATGCCACTCCAAACTCCTCAAAGGCACATGCAGATGCTCCCTTTTACATTATGGTTGCTCGGAATGGCTCTAGACCTGAAGCAGTTCCTTACCTGAAAGTCTGAGGAAATGTATAACTTTTTTTTCCTTCACATAATTAAAGCTGCCCTCGAACTATACTGGCCCCAGGTACAAGAGCAAAAATGAATCAAAAATTGTACCAGTGTGACTGAAGTTCAATAAAACATGTATGGTCACCACCAGAAAATAGTGCTTTGCACTTGGGTTTTGGGGAATGCCAAGCATCCCAGAAGAAGGTGAAATAATATTAAAATCTGTCCCCTCAGATTTTCACAAAGACTTAATCAAGTAAAATTTCCAGTGAACAAGTGTTTCTACTCCTTACTAATTTCTGAATTAAAAAAAAAAAAGCATAAAGTTATAGGTGAAAATAAATGCAGGTAGATGTATAAGCAAAACCCTTTAAAAATTACTAAGAACACAGAGTTACATGAAATATACTAATCTACACAATGATTTTCTGTTACTACTGAAATGCCAGCGTTAACAGTTGGCCTCACATTCAATTTACAATCAATGATACTTTGAGTAACGACAGAAACCTACATACATCTCTGAAGGTTTGTGCACCCAGATCTTAGGAATGACTTTCACATAACTTGGCCATTTAAGCTCGCATTCCTCTTGACAGGGTCCACCAGTGCCTTTCCACAGCCATCCTAACTTAAATACTCTTCACATAGGTGGGAGGCAGGGAGGAGGGGGAGAAAACAAGAAAAAAAAGGAAAAAAGAGCAGTGGACTGACATTTAAAAATGCCATCTACTCTGAGCAATTAATTTTTTTAAAATTTTCATAATACAACAAGGCAGCAGATAAATCTAGGAATTACAACAGCGCTAACAACTAAGCATACCTTCCTCAAAGTTTTGCTTTTTTTGCATGTTATTTCAGATTCCTCTGTAAAGAAGATGTGTGTGTTTTTGCTCTTCCTTGGTTTACGCATATCCAAGAATTTGGACTTGAGTTTTGCTTTTTTCTCCAAGTACTGCACACTTCGGTGGGTGAAATCTGGAATTCCACCATACCTGAAAATAGACGGACAGATAGATAAGGACTTAGTTGGTTAATTTCCAGTTTAAAAGCTTTAACATGAATGTTGATGTCTACAAAAAAAAAGATTTAGATTCAAGTATTTTTTATTGCTCCACTTAAAATAGTCACTTGGATGTAGCTGCAAAACAATGTATCTTCACGAAAATTTTAAAAATTTTTATTTGAAAATGTTTAACCTAATTGATTTTAGATTTTTTTTTCCTAATAGTTGTATAACTTCAGATGAAAACAATTTCCCAGGAAGGAAATGAAAAAAATACCTTGATTAGGAGAATAAAAGATCTTTTTGGTGGCTGTCAAGAACCTCCATAACAGCTACTTTTACCTTCTGGCAAATGCAATAAAAAACCCAACTAACTAAAAAAAATTTCACTGGCCAAGACCCTGGCAACACCTTACTAGTATGACAACATTTTACTAGTATAAAGCAACTTCATTTCAATATGAAACAGTTAAAAATCATGATCTCAGCTTACAGGACTCCAAATGGACAGGACCATTCATTCACAGGACCAGGTCACAGCCATTAAGCTCTAATTTAAGTAGCTGACCAGCCACTTATAATTTATACAACTGCAAGTACCTTACGTGTTACACTTCTGCTTCAAAGCACTTTTCTTTAATTATTCTCTGTAACTCTGCATCTGTCTCTCTAGTCCAAGGACAACAGTTTTATTAAGAGCAGAGACTAGCTCTGGGAATCAGCTTCAAAAGTTTAACAAAAAGGAAATGGAGATGAATGGTCTATTTCCATAATAACAAGAGAGCTGACTTCCTATGAAAAGCCCCACACTTCCTCATAAGTAATTACTTTTGTCCTGTGCCACACTTGAAACCCAACACAGAGCAGGTTTCCTCAGGATCTTCCACTGGGTTCTCATCCACATCCAGCTCATGGCTAGGAGAAAACACAGATGACAAAGTTACTTGTGAAAAAAAATCTTATTTTACAGCTACACCACTAAAAACCTTGTGCATTTAAAACAATTTAAATGTGGGCTTCAAGTAAGTTCCTCCACACACTGCTGAAACCAAACCAAGCGGAAAACACCACTCTATTCATGTGCATGAATTTTTGGGTTGGTTTGGTTTTTTACCCAATTCCATTGACAAATGCGCTTCTATTGGGGTTAAAATACTCCCACTATTCTGAACGACCTCTTAAAATATTTAATATCAAGCCCTACATGATGAAGACAGTGTTTGCTCACCCTGCTTCCAAATTACCTTCATCATCTATCATGTTATCTATATTATTATCTCTTATTAATGCTGTGGCAACAGCAAAATACTAAAACGAAACCAAAGCCACATGATTAGCAGGTAAAAATTCCGCCCACTCCTTCACATTTGAGTTTGCAAATTTATTAGAGAGGAAGAGCCATCTCACCATCTTTGAGATTATATATTTTTAGAGAAGAAAAAAAAACTGTGACAAGGCAGATACTGGCTATTTTATGACTGCCATAGCTCTGAGCATTTTACTGGCAGCATTCAATTCAGTTAAACAATACAAATTATTTACTGCCATTCTGGTATTGTCTATACTAATTAGATCTGAAAAAGCAAGTTGCCCTACGCAATTTAACAATCTTGTATACTTCAGAGGCACAAGAACAGTACCATCACCTTGTACAGTCATGAAGGCCATATATTGTTTTCATAAAGCACTGGAAGAGAGGAAATATCCACTGCTTGTTGCAAGGCAAAGCAATAAGCAGTGATGGAAGACTGTGTGGTTTTGTACTGACATTTTAACTCACATCCTCAATCAAAGATATAGTTAGTATAAATCAGAAGGCTCCTGGACCCGGACTTCATGAGAAAAAAACTCATGTAAATTTCATGACTTGCCCTCTCTTGACTTTGACATGTCTGTATTCAGGGGGCTCTTCATCCTCATCTTCATCTTGGTCATGAAGTAGCAACTGCTTTTTTTCATCTGAATGTGAGCCACATGACTCCTGCACGCCTAAAAAAAGATACATCATATTTTCCTTCTGCATAAATCAATTCCTTATCTTCCTGTCCCCAAAGTACCCCTGCAGCTACAGCTAGTTACTGTGCCAAACACACATCTTTACCCATCTTTGTTTGAGGGACATCATCCTAATAAAGCTTCCAGTATTACACTGTAGTGTTAACAATCTTATGCAAGACCAACTTCAAATTATCTCATCTCTCCAAGAAAAATAAAATGCCTACAAGGTACAAAATTTGAAACTGTTTCCTCCTTGTGTGTAAAATTTTGTTTCCATCTCATTAGCTGCACAAAGATATTCACACAGATTTAGTAAGAGAAGATTAAACATTCCTCTCATTTCTTTTTGGAAAGAAGGTTTTCTTTTCACCTCTCCCATTCCAGCTCTACTGTAGGATCAAGATGGAACCATACCTGCTTCTTCGTCTCTTAGTAAGTCACTAGCAGCAGACTCAAGAGTCTCAGCTGCAATATCAAGACTGAGATAAATAATTAAATATGCACTAACAGTGATCTCTTACCAATTCCTGTACTACATTTGAAGATTTATGAAGTACATGTTCTGTTAATACCACTTCTGGCTGAAGAACACATTCAATATGCAGGTTAGAGATGAGAAATCATCCAAAGAAGCAGAGGGAAGGAAAAGGAATCAAGTATGCAATCATTCCACAAAATATCTAATCAACCTTTTAAAATAACACAGACGTGCCCTTGTTTCTTACATATAACTACCTAGAGAATTCTGATAACCAGCTTTATCTGATTCTGTATTACCTGACTGGTTAACACTTTTATTTTCACAAGGTGCTCTCCTTTTCCTGTTTCCTCCATCACAGGGCTCCTTCTGGCTTCCACTGTCAGATGAACTCTGTTCTTCAGGACCATTGTGGGCTACTGTTAGAGCAGCACTGCTCTGCTCCACTTCCTCCAAATTCAGATTTAAATTACAAATCCTGGAGATTATTTCACTGTGGGGCTCAGCACTTGAAGGGAGTGTTTCCTCACTTCTGGTGTTGGAGGGAGACAGCTCCAAGCTCAGCACTTCACTGTGCTCAGGTCCTGGGCTAACCAAGTCCATTTCTCCCAAAAGACCAGTCTCCTGTGTAACCCCATTAACTTCCACCTTGTCACCATGTGAGCTCTCAGTAGTCCATCCTTGACTTGTCCAGTACTGAAACTGTTCCCAGTAATACCAGTACAGTTCACTATAATGCTGCTCCCATTCTTCCTTAGTATCTGGACTATTCCAAGGCTCGGAGGGTGTGATGCCCTCAGACGATGAGACTTCTTCATGCTTTTTCAACCAACTTTGCCATAGAAGGCCCTCTCCGTACTCATTCCAGTACTTCTCCCATTTTTCCTTAAGTTCACTGGGTAAAGTCTCACTTGCAAGGCTTTCTGAACTTTCACAGTTCCCTTCAATTACAGCTTGAGGTTTGCTGCTCATCTCACACTGCTCTGTAGCTAGAGCCAGCTCACCAGAAACAGACTGGATGCAACCACCACAAGTTTCATCCTGGCATTCCTGCCCCATTTTATCCTCATGTTTTTGCTGTAATTCTTTTTTCTTCTTCTTTTTCTTTTTCATAATCTTCATGTTACTTTTCTTTCTGTAATTCTCTGTTGCCTAAAAGATAATGGAAAAACACAGCTAGAAGTCCACAATGTATATACAGTCTTGTCCTCTCTCTGATCACATTTCTGTTTCCACTGGAACCCTTCCTCTCAGTGCAACCCTGCTGTTAGCTTTCTCCCCAAAAAGGCTGTAGAGTTTCTGGGTCTGATAGGGCCCTGCTACATAACCTTGACTGACACTTCTGAGGAAGTTGTGAGAAAGAGCTGTAAGAAAGTCTACAGAAACACACACACACAAAAGCAGAATGGTAGACAGAAGTGGGGCTGCTGAGAGGGAAGTCATTAGCAGCTCAAAGATTCAGAAGAAAAGACATCAACAAGAAACAACACTATAAAATCCTAAAGGGTCAGGAATTGAAGGGTCACAGGGTTGAGCTCAACAGCAAAACATATCTTGGTAACATCAAGGATCTGTTTTGTGGGGCTGTGGAGGCTGACCCTTACTTTCACCCGGTATCTGCCTGACCAGCACTGTTCAGTCTCTTATTAGGATAGTGAACATAATGCTCAACCTCATAGAATGTTAAATCCTTGTTATCTTTGGGTGCTGTACACAAAAAAGCATCATTTTGTACTCAAAAGCCCTGTAAATCCTGCAGCTGAATCTCTGTATGTCTCAAAGACACTGACCCAAAAGAGTGGAGCAATATCCTTTCCATCCCATAGTAATCTCCAAGTTGGCTAACAGACATACAAGGAAACAACAACCTTCTGCCCAAACCTGCAATGATTGTATTGCACAAATGAAAGGTGGTCCTTTCATTTGTGCAATACAATCATTTCACTTGTTTCAACAAACTCAGCTACTACAGCTGTCTGGTGGAACAGAAGACAGAAACCTGTTCCTGAAAGGAACACTAAGATAACTTGTTGGTTTCACCAACTACAACCCGCTTGTTCCAGAGGGGCTTGCTGTGATGACAAAACTCACATGGGCAAAAGACTGTCAATGTACAGATATTACTCCAAATGCCCCATCAGCTGCAGTCCTTAGTTTTGTTACACTGACAAAAGCATAAGGTGGACTATGAAGAAGTTAGAACTGAAGAACTGGCCGTGATCTTTCATCCACATCCCTCGTAATGTCATGTTAGCGCACACAGTCCAAAGCACAATGCTTAGCAGTAATCTAATAAGAAAATGTACTATTTTCCCATTCGGCTTATTTACATATTGCTACATAGCAACAAAAATTGCACATAGACTTTGGGCTTGAAGTTGGATGCCAAAGCCTCACTCCTGCCTTTTGGAACAGTCTGGCTTTATCAGCTGCAAGGGGGATTTGAAAAACTAGCTTTTTACATTAGTATCAAAAGCTAAATGCTTAAAACAGACAGTGTGAAAATGCACGTTCAGACTGGAGTGTACTAGTTGTCCTGATGTGCAGCATCAGCTTTACCACAGCTCTTTTAAATCAGGTCTCTCTAGTTACAAGAGCAGTATAGCTGTGGAAGCACAAAGAACAGCCCTGACCCTGTTTAGTCCAACTGGCAGGTGGGTTTTACAGCCTGGACAGACCAAGGTGCTGTGTGCTGTTACCACGATGCAATGCAGGCAGCCTAAAGGCAGCTCAGATACATTTCCATGAACTGCCGTCTCAGAATAACTGAGAGGAAGCACGTCCCTAGGTCTGGAAACACTACACAAACTGAACAAATAGAGCAAGCAAAGATTTACCACGAAGTCCCTGTGGGCTGACTGCCCACCAAACTGAAGAGGCAATCCCATGCTCTTCATAAGCTCAGCTTCCGAGTCTAGTTCAACTTCTTCCAGGCCCAGGGCATGATTAGTATCCACCTTTAATCTCCCATTGGGACAACGGTTCTCCTCCTCAGATGCTTGTTCTTCCCCTGTTAACAAGTTATATTATATGAATATAATCTGGTTGTGACACCTCAATGCCACAGCATGTCATACAAAAAATAGCAGAACTGCCTCTTATGCTTCCTTTCCCATTTAAAAATCTTCCTCATAAACACCTCAATTTCTGCATAACTATCAGCAGGAATCAAAATGTAACTTTGCCAGCCAAAACACTGGACTGAGTCTGTCTGGAAAGGAGTTAATGTTCTCCATAGCAGCCTCTATGGCTTTGTGTTTGGGACTTGTGGCTGAAACAGTGTGGACAGCACACTGATGTTTTGGCTGCTGTTGAGCAGTACTTGCATGCACAGCCTCATAACTTTCTCTTTCCCCGACTCTGCCCTCCCCAGCAAGCTTACACTTCTATCAAATTGTTAAGCAACAACACCTGTATATAAAATTACAAATATTTTTGAGAAAGTAGGAGCTGTACATGGATGGAAATTATGAAATCAAAAGCTCTTGACTCAGTTGACAATACTGAAACATTCAAGGTTTTTGGTTTGGTTCTTCAGGATACATTTACTGCCAAATTATCATATAACATGAGACCTTTCAATTTTAAACTGATTATTCTCACCACAAATCACTCATATATGCACAAAAACATGGTTTACAATCTCCTTCTTTCACTCCTCTCACACTGTCTCCATCTAATCCGTGCTATTAATTATCAGCTTCTGTTTCTGCTCAGACTTCCTTCCAAATCAAGCTATTATGCTGCTGGATCTACCAACACAGCAATGATAAAAAGAAATACCAAAAGGATTATGTTCAGGTAGGCAAACATGAAGAATTCAGGAGGATGGAGTAAGGGAGTGGTGTTGAATTTGTTAAGAGTATACACCATGATAATTCCTAGATTACAAGCATGCCATGTGAGAGACTTACTTTTCTGGTCCTCCTCATATGATTCACTGTATCTTTGCAAATCATAATTGTCCCCATCAGTGCTATTGCTTCTTCTCTACTTCTGGCTCAGCAGATTACCTAGCAACAGCTAATGTCCTAGGCTGGGGTAGAGGCAGCAGGAGACAAACATCTAGGATCCACAGACCCTCCATTATGCAATTAATTTTGAGGTAAACTGAAATTATGATTTAAGACCAGGTCAGGGACCTCTGATATAATCTGTTCCATGCACCAGGTGAATGTTATGTGAGGTGGTAAAGTCTATCTGGACAGGAATAAGCACTACACCTGGTTTGACACAAACTTCTGCATCAAGATTATAACCTGAAAGCTATGCAAGTGCTAAGTTATTATTCACATCTATCCCCATAACAAAAGAATGGAAAAACAACACAGAAATAGGAACAACTTAAATAACCACACATAACTCACTCTAAGAATGACTGCATATTACATTGCATGGTACATTGTATTACCTTACCTGTACTATCATTGTCATCTTTGACATAAAATCCTTTTAATCCCAGTTTATATAATTTTCGATCTCTGTAAAAATAAAGACAGACACCGATGCAGAAGGTCACCATAGAAACATTTTTTTTTACAGTAAAAACAATAATTCAGTGGAAAAAACCTCCCCAGGGATGCAATAAAATCCCCATCACTGGGCGTTTCAAGATGAGACCGGATGGGGTACTTAAACTCTTCTAGGCTCCGTTCCCATGAAAGGCTGGACCAAGTGACCTTTCCGAGTCCCTTCCCACACGGGCTGCCCTGTGACTCCACACACGCGAAGCAAATAAAAACAAACAACATCTGGAGAAGGCACCACTTTAATCAAAGCCTGACGGGAAAGCCCATAGGAGCGACGTTCAGAAAACGCTGCGGCTACGCAGAACACCCCGGAATTAAATTTTCTGGTCCTCCCTCCTCGTGGAGAAACCGGCTGCTCCCCTCCGGATGGGGAGCGGGAAGGGGGCGGGAGGGCGCGCTGAGCCCCGGCTCCGGGAGGGCGCGGGCTCCGGCCAGCGGGATCGGCGTCTGGGGGCTCCGCTCACCCTTTTCTCCTCCCCGCCACCACTGATAAACATGGTATCGGGGTCCTTTAGTGCACACTCCCGCAAAACCCCGCTCCGCCTGCAGCCCCCCGGCCGCAGCAGCGCGGCCCTTCCCGCACGTCCCCAGCGGGACGCTGCCCCAGCCGCGGGGACAAGGACACGTGGGGGGCGCCCGGCGCTACTCACTCGACGAAGGCGCGGGAGCAGAGGCAGAGGATGCCGCCGGCCGCCCCCGCCCGCAGCAGCAGCTCCGCCACCAGCCTCGGGCCCGGGTCCTGCACCATGCCTGCGAGAAGCTCCCCACGCCGGCCCGGCCCCGCCGCCGCCTTCCGCCGGAACTGCCGCCCGCGCCCGCCCCGCTGCGGCCGGGAGGGCCCCGAGGTGGTTGGGCTGCCTGCGCTTTCAGTGGCGCTCCACGAGAAGTGTTTGCGCGTTGATGGGGTTCAGAGTAGGGAAAAAGGAGGGGGGAAAGGGCATGGCAAGTAAAATCTGCAACAAAAGATGGAGCCGCCAAAATCTCGTAAAACCGGGAGTGGGAAACGGAAGTGGAAAGCCTGAGCGAGGCATTTGTGTGTGGAGTAGTGACTGGAGCAGAGTCACAGGATCGTACAGTGGTTTGGGTTGTGGAGGGGACCTTAAAATCACCTTGTACCAATCCCGCTGTCATGGGCAGGGGCACCTTCCACTCGACCAGGTGGTTCAAAGCCCCATCCAGCCTGGCATGGAACACTTCCAGGGATGGGGCATCCACAGCTTCTGTGGGAAACCCCAGTGCCTCACCACCCTCGCAGCAAGGGATTAACAGGAGAGCTTAAAACGGTGAGAGAATGGGGACAGGGTGGACAGAGGGAGTCAGAATGAAAACAATGCCTGTTGAGAAAAGCGGCCTGGGAGGAGGCAGGGTGAGGCAGGAAGGTTGGAATGATGCTCTGGAGGCAGGGATTGGGTGGGAAGGGAGGAAACCATTGGGAAGCAGCCATGTGTGATATGGTGCAGTGATACAGATAACCGTGTTTTGCTCACATATTTCTTTGCTGTGGGGTCTTGCTTCAGGCAATAGATCAAGATACAACCTGGGAAAACTCCACTGTGGAGTGCGAGAGAGACCTGACGACTTGAGAGTTGGAGGGTGTTTAGAATAGGAGGTTGGCTGGAGACAAGGCAAGGTGCAGTGATGAGCAGACCACAGGGTCCTGCCCTGTAGAATCAGATTCTACTGTTTTCTCTACTGCAGAGAATTTATATGATGGTGCACTAGGTTTGAGGGATTTCCTCCTTGAAACACTGAGTGATGGACTGTTCAGCTCTACTTAGATTACTCAGAATTTATCTATAAAATGCATGAAATTCATGTCTCTGAAGAGCATTACAAAGCCTGCCTTGAGATCACTGGTACAGGGTTTCTCAGATAAAAATTACGGACTTTGGGATCTCTCCCTACCTGCTAGCCTGCTTAATGGACAGTGGAAGAGTATGAGAAAGGAATGTATCATTCATATCTGCCCTACTTTTAGGCCCTGTCCTGGTTTCAACCATGAATGCAGTAGCACTAAAATGGAGAATACCATTCCTAAACCACAACAGGCCCTCTGGAATGTGTTTGTTTTTGACAAGCTGGGATACTGGGCTTTATGTTACCTGCATTCAGTGCCTGATGAGCTGTGCAGTTTGTCTGCTGTGCTGTCTCATTCTGTTTGCATCAGTGTATTTTAGGTAACAAGGCTGTACAGCCTCATGAGGGTGCAAGATGTCCTCAGGATTTATAAGACATTCCCTATAGTAAATATGCAAAGAGGAGTTTGGAGGCAGAAGGATGTTCAGGTGGCAGTAGCATAACTACAACAACAAGTTCCATCCACTTATGAAAAAAAAATTAGAATTAATTGTATCCTGATACATCTGATATACACATCTGATATAAACAAAAATATTAAATGCCAACATTAGTCAGGGCTTGAATATGTCTATCACTACAGTAATTAAATACTTTAGAAATACAAGGAAAGATTGCACCAGTTCTAGCAGTCATGTGGGTATAACTGTGTCTGCAATTAGGATGATACATCACCTTTATCTTTCAAAACTGAAAATGCAGTAAAATGAAAACCTCTCAACACAAACTGTTTAGCAACAGCCAAATGCTGTGCATGGAAGTTGAATTGCGAATTGCAAAATATTTTGAGAATTATGATACTCCTCTTCTTAAGGAAACAATGCTACATTTTTAGCAAAATGCAAAGAATACTAGTGTATAAGAACAAGATGCCTCTTCTTTTATAATATTGCAGCCCAGTATCCTGCAGCCTGCAGGAGCAGCCGCCATCAGGTAAGGCTAAGACCTGTGTGGGAATGCCTCCTCATACTCTCCCATTCCCCAGCCACCTGCAGCTGATGGCATATGTTTTCTGCCTGTTTAGTAAGACAGTGGATTTCTTCTCATGATACTTGTCCAGTTTACCCCGCAGCTGGTGCATAAGAAGTAACCTTTTTTGTTTCGAACATGGCTTCTCCCAGCTTCAAATGATGCTTCTCTTATAAGAAGAATCAGCGAGGAAGTGATCCATACTCAGCTACTGTGCTGATGGATTTTATAGATATCAGCCATATTCCTTATAATCTCTTCCAAGCTGCCAAGCCCTGGCATATCGATCCCATCTGTACCTCTGGTTTTCCCCATTACTCTGTTTTCTAGTTGTACTATACCCTACTAGAGATACCGCCTTCAGACCGCGACTGCTCTGATAGGTCTGACCTAGGCTGGGCAATGCACTTGGGCTGTGATTTCTAGCACAGGACTTTAAAATGTTACACTTAAACTAGCAAAAAGATGCTTGTAACAATACTTGTTTCACTTTAGGTTGCACTAGCAAATAACATGCTTAAAGTAAAAGAAGCCATCCTAAAAAATTTCCACTGATGAGATGCTACTGATTTAAGAAGTCATATGTAATGAAGCTAAAAGTTTGCTCTTGACAAGGAGCCTGTCTTAGAGGAAAACAATGGACTGCTTCACACTGAGTTGGTACAGGGTTGGTATGTCCTTCCACTAGAACCTGACATGATTTACCTGATCCACGTGGATGACACCAAAGCAACCTGCATTGCTGTAGCCTCTTTCCCAGGCTACCTGCCCTTCTCTGCCCACCTTTGCTTTCCTCTGGTACATCCTGTTCTGAAATGCTTCTTCTCTACTCCCCCACCTCTTTCTGTTTCTTGCTCCTTGCCCTCACACACAGTCATGGGGCTTAGCTTCAAAGCCCTTCTTGGACCTATCTGTTGTTATTTTTTTTAATATATCTTAGGTGATAGTGAAGATCTGCCCTTTGCAGTGATCCTGGCTTGGCTGCTTTTATCTGTGCTTCCCAGAAGGTGACCTTGCCTCCCAACTGGCTTTAAAGCCTTTCATTATTTTCTTTTTAAATCCCTTTTCAAAGCTAACATCCATGACAAATACTGACCAAATAATGATAATATGAAGGATTCTGGGAATAACATCCTTAGCTATTAAAAATAAAATAAAAGCAAATACATGCAATGTTTATAAAATAGAACATATTTTCACAGTAACTCTTACCTGCTCATGTAATTCTGAGCTCCACCCTAACATTCACATCTCCCTTACTATTTAAGAATAGTGCTGGACAAATAAGGCAAGTATTTCTAAGTCAAGATGAAGCTTATTATATGTTGATATAGGAACTTGTAGAAAAGAACCTTCACTGTTTCCTTGAAGGAAATTACTGGATTAGATATGTATCTGAATATAATAAAAAAACCAAAATTTTTTGAGTTTATCAGCATCTCCCTTTATAAGCAGTTGATGAGATTAAGAGATTAAGAACAGTATTTAAACAGAGTAAAATTTGCAAATTTACATGTTTCTAAAGACAAGTAATTCTATCACCTTTATATGGTGGATAAGCTGAGAGAAATATCTGAGAGTGTTTAAGTCAATGCATTGCATTCTCTCTTAGCAGGAAGGGATAGGTAGACCTGAATTCCCTACATGAGAATCTCTGATCTCTGTAATTCATATATGGAAAGAATTGATTCAGCTGAAGTATCTGGGCCACTTTCTGCAAACTGTGCCCTGGTTCTGGCTGCTCAAAATGCCAGTTTTAATGGTCTTTGTACTTGAGCTTTTTCTTCCTGGTGCTCTGTACCTTTTCAATCTTTAGCTTCACCCTTATAAGAGAAAGGATGGCTTGAAGGGCCATTATTCCAATGAGCTGTGGACCAGAAGGTGGCAAATGGTGACATCTGTGGAACTTGTCTGGAAAATTATGGCAAGCTAAGTGAGGGTTTTTTCTTTTAGCTTAAAAATAGTTTCTGATAAAGAGGAGAAGAGGGAGGAAATGTCACTTCAGTTGCAGATGTACACAGAAGGACATACAGTTGGGTTAAGCTTCAGAGACACTCCAGTCCTCTCAAAAGGTATTGGCCAATGTACAAATGACCAAGTACTCAAATACTATTCATCACTTGCAAAATTAGAGGTCTCGCAGTAGTATCTCCTTTACACTTTTTTTGGTAAAGATGAGAGTCTACTAAGCGAATGCAAATCACAAGGTCAGGGTCATCTGACATACGATTTTGTGACCATCTGTGAGAGAAGGGTTTTATTTCTGTGTCAAAGTCCCCTTTGACACTTAGATATGACTGATCTGGCACATGAAAAAGTAATTTTATGTGGCAATATTATCTCAGTGGGAATTAAACACTGATCCTCCCGAAAACTTTTTGCTTCTAATTTTTGTTCAGCTTTTGCTTTTATTTAAAAATGCATAGAATCATTTTGGTTGGAAAAAGCCTCTAAGATCATTGAGCCCAACTATTAACCTAACACTGCCAAGCCCACGACTAAACCAAATCCTGTGTGCCACATCTGCAAGCCTTTGAAATACCTCCAGGAATGGTGACTCAACCACTTCTCTGGGAAGCCTGTTCCAATATTTGGCAACCCTTTCCATGAAGAAATTTTTCCTAATATCCAACCTAGACCTCTCCTGGTGCAACTTGAGGCCATTTCCTCATGAAGGAAATCCCAGCCTGAACATGAAGCCATAGATTGGGTATTATTTTTAAATGGTAGATGAGCCAAACAAATCTTTTAAAAGACACAGAGCAAACATGGTAGCCAGACAGGTTATTTAAGTCTGTTACTTACTATACAGTGCATTTTTTATCTCCTAATTGCCTTCTTAAAGACACCATAAGTCTCAGCCTTCTAGTAATGGGCAGAATCCTCTAATTATGTTGTAGCTGTACTCAGATTTTGTCATTAGCCAAATCTGTGGGAGATGCAGATCATTGTAATGATTCTTGTAATTCATTGATTCTTGTAATCAATGTGGTTGCCTTAGCTGTGATGGGTTGTTCAGTATTTGCAATTACAGTGAAACAAGAATACTGTTAAACAGTAATCACTTTCACAGAGCAAAGCAGAAAGAGAAAATCTATTCAAAAACAATAATAAAGGGTACTTCAGCCACAGCTCCACGTTCTGTGATTCTAGGACAGAATATGAATTTTAATTGCTCTCATATTTATACAGTGAAGAGCTCTGGGTTTCTTTGTTGCTGTTTTGTTTGCTTTTGGTTTTTTTAAGTTTTTTTAATGTGTATGCATTTTTTTGTGGTTTTGGGTTTGGTTTTGGGTTTTTTTCTTTGCTTGTTTTAGTGATGTCTTTTCTGTTTCTTTTTTTGTATAAACCAGGTCAAAAAAGCATATGTGACATTTTACCAGAGTGGAGAAATTGCCACAGAGTAGATAACTGGTTTGATGCAGCACTGGGGAGTCCCGCTGATTGTTGCTGGCATCTTTAATTCCTACATAAAGAATCTTCTAGCTCACACTTGGAGGCAAAAGCCAGAAAGACTACAAAGCTAACAGATAATTTTTTTAATGCTTGTACTGTGGATTTGATTGTCCCTGGTTCCATATGTCTTCACAGCCCAAATGAACAGTTGATGTTGCCTGCTGCTGTCAAAGCACCTTTGAATCATGTGGGAACTATAATTAATTGGAACAGTACCTGTTTGGTCTTGCTAGTTATCAGGCACTGTTAACCTAATACTTCTGTTTCTTCCCAGTGTAGTCTTGGGTTTAACTTCTTTTATTCTTTTTTTTTTTTAAGTGGTACAGTAGTAAATGCAGTTAAATCATATCCAGCTCCATAGCTCTAGCTAGATAATGGGCCAGATCATTTATTTTACAAATGGCCACTATTCATTTGCACCTTTGGAAGTGCTGCTGATGTAGTTTAAGCCAAAGAAGGCCACATCATAGGACTGTGAATACATCAGGGACATTTTAAAAAGTAGTTTGAAGATGTGTAGCTTTTATTCTTCTTCATCATAAAACATATTGATCATGTAATTGGGTTTTTATATATATTCCTATAAGTAAGTTTTATAGTACTTTATTGGAGCTCTGTTTTCCAATATAGCTCTGAAAATTATAACTTTATATTTCTCTTGTTGGTTATTAACTTTTACTTGTGGATTTGTGGATTTTTTGGCACTGTATGAAAGTCCTAATCATAAATCCATTATACTAAATAACATCTTCATACTCATTGAGAAGATTGGTCCTAATCTAAAGAGCAAGTAGCAACGTTGCGTGAAGAATGTGAGACTTTATGCTTTCAGGCCAAAAAATGGTGTCAAAGAAAGACTATTCAAAGGACATGGCCATAGGCAAGTGCTTAGAGAAACCATTAATTTTCACCTCAACAGCCACCACTAACCACTAAACAAGATCCTGCTGGTTTAAGTAACTGCAGGGTAACAAAACCAATGTAATGTATCTAACCTCCCAAGAAACAGGGTGGCAAATGAGGGACTTGCCCTTGCCTATCTGCAGTAAAGCAGTTTAATGTTAGTCCTTCCATAATAGAAAGGAGATCTTCCGTACAGGGATCTTCCTCTGAAACTGAGCTTGTTCCTGCCAAGGTCCTGATCTGCAGATGCAAGGATGTCCTTGGTGGCAATTAAATGTCTGAAATCAGGCCAAGCTCTAGCAGTAATAGGCTGGCCACTTGCTAGAGCTTTTTTTTAGGTTGAAAACTTTAGGTGACCAGTAGCTTTATTATTTTCTTTCTGTTAAATTCATAACAATTATATGTGTATTTCTTTCATGGGACATTTGAATTAAATGTTTTAAATCTATTTGCTGTGTTTCATGATTAATATTTTCAGTAAAATTCTAGGGGATGTGTTGTTTCTCTGGAACTAATCATTGAAGACTCTTGCTTTCCAGCTCATGCTTGAGGATCTGAAAGCTTTAGCTACGTTTTACTCTTCAATGCTTTTGTTAACAGGAAACTTTTATTTCATTCTGCTCTTTCTTCACTCTCTCAGCTCATCAGTTATTTTTAATTTCTTTAGTTATAGCGTGACAACTATGAGCAATTAGAGACTGTTCATCTGGGAGGTATTTTCCCAGGTTCAACATCTGGGCTGCAAATTACAGCAATGCATGTGACAAGAGACTACCTACTGAAACATAATTCGGAAATAAAAAAATTCCTTTCTGTAATACAAGCTCATATTAGGGTGACCACATAAAGAGAAGAATGGCACAGGACTGCACAGGACCGCAGCCAGCAGCAACTGTCTTTGAGATAATTAGAGCATCAAGAAGAAGCATGTTAACTTCTAACTACGTTTCTGCTAGGGAATGAAATAGTCAATCATCTGAGTTAAAGACCTATTGTAACTTGAGTGCAATTCAGGGGTACTTAAGCTAATTGCTCATTGTGTTTTTAATAGCGTATGACTTTTTTAACACCAGGGACTGCAGCAGGCAAGACTTGTTTCGCTTAAGTGGTTTAACCCAGATCAGGATCTAAGTGGTTTACTGATTTATTAATGACACATAATTAGCTGACACTCTGTGAACTTCACCTTCTGGATCAATATCAGCTGGCCGACAGATAACCCAGAGTGCAAAACACTTGCAGGATGTTAAAAAGCACCTATAAATTGCTAAACTCCCTAATCCCCACCATTTCTAATCCCACAGGAGCACACTTAGGTGTGCACACCCCTCTCTTAGAGGGCAGGGAGTAGCAAGTACACCCCTCTCTTGTGGCCATGCATGTTCTCCTGCTGGAGAGGGGGTTGCTGTGTCTTTATGTGTAGCAGTGCAGCTCCCTGCTGCCTGCTAGTCCGTGTGCTGGCGGGAGGGCACTCCATGGGCTCTGAGCTGTGGGTTCCTCTGCTGTTGCACCCCATCCTGGGAGGATACAGGACACGATGGCAGTGGAGTGACTCCTGGCAGCATCGGAGGCAGGGATAAAACTACTGTGCTGACTGCCTTCCACTCCCACATCTCACCCCACAGTCACAAGTTTCCTTCCATTTTTTATACTGCTCAAGCTGACTCTTTTCGCAAAAGCCTGTTGGTAATCTCTTGGTTGCTGCTTAATCCAGTGGATCCCTCTCATAAGCAAACGTTGTCATTATTCATTTCCTGTTTTGGGGTAACCTTCTTTCAGGCAGTTTTGAGTGTCTTTACATGCTGTTTCCACTCTCCTTTCATACAATGAGTTACTATTCAAGACAGGTCCATCAGGAGGTTTTGTTACCTTGAAACTCAACTGGTATAAAATTACTATTGTAACATTTTCTGTTTTTGACAGGTGAGGAGCTTTGTGGGGGTGGAAGAAACACCAGATGGTCTATCACTCACCATGGAGACATCCCTGGTGACTCCTTCTACTTCATTGCTGGTTTGCCCAGCGTGAGGCACAGGCTCTGTCACTCCATAGCTGGTCATGTCACAGTTGAAATGCCAGGGATATATTTTCATTGTATGTGATTATGCTAAGTAAGAACTATTTTAGATTAAAATGTTTTTGTGAAACTCACAGATAAATATGTACCTCCATTAATTCTGGTAAGACAAGAGTGGCATTAAGGGACAAACCAAAGGTGGTGTTTTCTCAGTCTCTTTAGCCATGACCAACTGTAGCTAACCAAGACTGAGGAAAGGAAAACCAAATGTATGCTATTGTAGGTCCCCTGAAAAACTTGAATTGTATATATTCTGAAACAAGGCCGCCACCAGGGAGACAAGGCTGGGTAGGGAGGTCTCATCAGGATCCCCAGTGCTGCTCCCCTGAACTTTGCAGCAGATGGTGGAAGAGGCCAGAGTGGAGGATGGAAGGATCTGAGCAGAAACACCCTCAGCACAGGGTATTACCAGCCTTGAAGGGGCAACATCTCCTGCCTGGCCTCACCCTCCCTTCTGAGGCTCAGATTCAGGGTACAAGAGGGCTCTGATAGAGTGATGGGCACAGGAGGATTTCTGGAAAAAACGAGGGGCCACGGCACTTGGGCACACAACAGACAGCTTCAAATGCATAAATAAGGGACTTGAAAGTAGAGGAAAGGTCTAAGACAAAAGCAGGATCTTTCACACCGTGTGCAAGTACCATGGGATGCTCTGGGCAAGGTATTATTTCGATCTATGGTATCAGATAAAGCGAGTTACATCTTTATGAGTCAGGGAAGTGCAATAGCTGACATAAAAGCCTGCAAGTGACATCCCGCTAATCTTCAGGGATTCCTATGTAAGTGATGAGAGATTAGACCACCAAACTGATTTTTAAAACGAAAATAAATCAGACATGAGCAGACTGTTCTGGAAACACCATCCTTGCAGCATTTCAATAGATTTTGCAACGAGTCTTGTAGTGCTACGACCAGAATAAGAAGAGATATAAAGCTGACATCAGATACATAGCATAGTGGCTCATGATTTTTTTTTCCTTTCAAAGCGGTTCTGTGCATACAGGTGCTGCACTTTCAGCACTTAAAGAAAAATCCTAGTAAGTGATTTTTCACTGTGCAGTTCACTCAGCTCCCTTGCTGTTGTCAATGGGATTAAGACTGTACTACAGCACTGGTAGCTCATGAGTCTCTGCAAGCAGGAGGGGTTTTGCCAATGACTTTCAAAGGTTTTTTCTGATAGCGGAATAATATCAGGTGTTACTACAGTGACTGCAGGGGAATGATCATAGTTTCTGCTGCTTATCTGTTCCCAGAAGGATTCATTTAACACAGCTCCTTTTACCTGTCAAAGCCTTAGCCGTGTTCTTTTATTGCCTCTCACTTTCTTTTTTTTTCACCCAGCACTTCTTCATACCTGTGCCTTAGCACAGTAAATCCTACTATTTATTAATGACATTCTTAGTTGTAATCTCTGTTAGCAGTCCTGGCCTCCTTCCCAGGATACTTTTGGCTTCATTCATTTTGAAAAAGCACTTGCAGGAGAACTGTGCAGCTTTGAACTTGGTGTTCAGAAGTTAAAAACAAAGAAAGAGCCTACAGTGCACTGGGCTGTAACCTGCTGCATTACAAACTTCTTCAGAACATCTCTTTGGTTTTGTTAGCAGAAAGCCTTTAAAGTAATTTTGACTTGGAATTTCCAAACTAGTATTAGTGCAGGTTTATAGTGACATATGTATTTTCATACTTGTTTTAAATGACAGCAGGTCAGAAAATAGCCTTTCATTTTTGAAACAACAACCATGGAAATGTTCTTTCAAATCACTGCCATTTGAACTGCTAAACAGTATGTAATGAGTGATTACAGCTTGTTTTAAAATAGCTTTTTTAAGAATAAGAATATTCTTTAATAGAATTAAAATAGCTTTTTTAAGAATAGCTGGTTTTTAAGAATAAAAACATTTCCTGATCTTTATGGTTGTTTTTTATTGTGAATTAAAAATGAAGAGATGTTATCTGGTAACAGATTCTTTTATACAAAAGGAAAGGGACGGTCTGGTATCATCTAGTTATTACATCTCCTTCCAAGGGAAAGGTATGTGAGGTATTTTTATGGAATAAGTATTTCTTTGAGCTGGCCAAAGCCTCTGCACCTATGGTATGTTGCTAAAATGTCACTAAATACAAGACAATTTAACAATCCAAGGCAGTCTGTAACTGTTCAGACTTCTTTGTAAGCTTCAGAAGATGCTGTGAAAGTCTCTGAGAATTCTTGAGTTTTTGAGCTGAAAATGGAAATGCAATCTTGCATGAGGCTTTCAGTCACAGTGCTACCTAGAAAACAAACAAAAGGATTGTCCATAAGTAAATTGCCTTTTTTGCCATTTTTCTTCTCAAATTGTGTGTGTGTTTTGCTTTTAGAATTGCTCCTTTATTAGGAGTCTTCCTTTACTTCTACATTTCTGAATTAAATGTAATTTTTTTGGTGAACTTCCTCTGTGGAGATGCATGTGCAATGCATCTTTCTTTTTAGTAATGATGACCAGAGGTAAAAACGGTCAATTTTAATACCTCTAATAGGAAGTAGCTTCCTGCACTTGATTGTACTGTATGCAGAAATACTATGTTGTGCATAGAACAAGAAAGAAATAAAGTCTCAGGTGCAGATTTCTTAAGCAGCTTCTTTGCAAAATGTAATGAAAAGTTTGGTCACAGGAATGGGTAACTGTCACTAGGACAATCTCTTGTGCTCAGCCTGTGACAATTTCATATTCATCTTCTCAGTTTTCTGATTTCTGAATTATTCTTACTTGCTTCATGTGCTTGTTTATTTTGGTGTTATTTTTAAGTGTGAATTTAAATTCCAGATGATAAGAGGGTACATATATTCATGTATTCATAAGTTACACAAACTGGTGCTAAAAAAGCTGTTATTGAATTGGCTTGTAATAACTACACAAGTGTCACAGGAGCACTATAATCAACAAATTTTTGGCCTCTGTAATAAAATGAACACAACACAAGCAAAGCATGCCATATGCTATGCTCTTGGTTTTTTTCACAGAATTTTGACCACGTTGGCATTCTAAAATATTTGAGTGCCAAGACTCAGTGATTATTGCAAAAATATTTAATTCTTGACTGCCCACTGAATCTTGACTAATGTGTATTTTCAGTTACTGTGTCCTCAGCATGCTGTAAGGAGTTACACTGTAGGATGCCTTGCCTGAAGCTATGATTTGAAGTTTTGCATTCTGAGCACCTGACCACTTATGAACAGCATGATGCAGAAACCACACTGGAAGGACCTTTGCTTATTGGTTATTACCATGATGCTGTTCTTATAGATTACGGTTGATTTCTGCATTAACACAGCCTGCCTCTGCCACTCAGCAACTGATCACTTTATCGGCAGGATACTAGGTAAATACTTCTGTGGTAAATAAGATGTTTAGAGCCCAAATTTGTAATCTAAATTCAGACAGCAGCCTTCATGCCACAATATGCAGGATGGATTTCCTGCTTTTCTGTTCGGTATTTCATTTATGCTCAATTCAGACACAGACTTGTCAGCTGGAAGAATTAATTACTTAATTATTTTTACAATCATTTGATGTCAGATTTGCAAGGAAAAGTGTGCACCATTTAAAATAACCTTTTACATCAGCGTAACAAATGGATTTCATATACAGTAATTAAATCATGCTACACTGCTGTGTACAAGTAGAAAAGGCAAATACAGGTTTTAAGAACTGTGCAAAGGAAAAGAGGATAGTATAGCTTTGGCAGAAGGAAGAGGAGTTCAGAGACAACTTACTCAAAGAATGACCCAGGCAGGAGATGTAACTCAGCCCAAGGATTCAGGGTCAGGCTCTCTGTGATCTCAAGTCCAGCTCAGTGCATTACATTGGTGAGTTAGAGCTTTGAGAAGATTATTTTTGAGCTGCAAGACAGTACCTGAGCAATAGCCAGGTAAGATAAGTAATAAGACAGACAAAGTGTAATTATGGAGGTGGTAATTGCTGAGGTGGTAACTCACTGAAAGAAAACAGAAAGAAAAAAATTAGGGAATTGAAAGAAAATGGTGAGCAATAGTGTTGCATGTTAGTCCCAGCTATTCATGTTTTTTGTTAGCCAATAAATAATTGCTGGGTAATTTTTGAGCTGTATATATGCTGTTCCTAAAATATCTCTGTAAATGATGAAATATGACCAAACCTGAAGAATGAGAGTTAGTGAGGGTCTCTCTATAATTTGCTGTATGTACATGAGACAGTCTCTCATCCATCTGAGTGGCTGGATTGATTGGAAAGGTGTGTGCATTCTGCCTTCTGCCTTTTGATTCCTCAAGAGAGCAAAACTTCTTTTTACAGCATGAGCATATGTCTGCATGACATATGTATTTGCCCTTTGCAAACAGATGTCATCTTAGAACCATGCCATGCCTCTACATGAAATAACCTGTGGGTTTAAGATCCCGTGAACCCACTTTTCTGTAGGATTACAGGGGACTTCTTTTATTTTTGCAAACAAACCAAGTTCACACTGCACATTTTTGGCACTGTGCCACTAATCTGCTTCAATTTTGTATGTTTGATTCTTTATCAGCCTGCTTTTCAGATATGTGATTGGACTGCTATTTCAGGATGAGGCACAGATAATCTAGTAATAATTAATTTTATATGTGTCTGCATCTCAGATTGTTACAACTGACATGTCCATCACTTCTACAGTTCTGCCCTAGGACCAAAACTGGTTTTTGTTTAAGCTTTTATCCCTTCTTTATCTATTCTTCTATGAATATATCTAAAGTAATTTAGTATATAATGCTTATAGTATACAGCTACCAAGTATAGCTCATTTACATATATAATATTATATTATAGATTCACTCAGTTTCAGTCAAAATCTCTAGAAAGTAGACCGATCAGTTTATGTTATCTTACACACAAAGATGTTCTTTCATGCCAGGAAGGGAAGTTGTACTTACTAACCTCTAGCAAGTGCATCCAGAAGAGAGCACAAACAGTATTTTTTCTCAAGAATAGCAGACATCCTGTACTACAATAGACCAGAAATTCCAGTTAGCCCAATATGCTCTGAGAGAGGCAATAGCAGATGCTATTCAGGAAGACCATGTGAGTCTGGCCATTTTCTCTTTTACCTGTGTATTTCTGCAGCATGCAGAAATATTAGGAGTGTTAGAGGGTACATTTCTGCCTGTCCTGATTAAGGACCAGTTATTCATGACTTTGTCTTAACCCTTTTTGAACCCATTGATAACCTCTGCCTTTATGAGCTTCTTTGGTAGGGAATTCCAGAAGTCCAGTGTCTGTCAGAGGTGTAATCAAGTATTTCCTTTTATCTTTGTTTAAACCAATCTCCTACTAGTTTCATCGAGCTTGCCTTAGTTCCAGTACTGTGGGATTTGATGAAGAGTTCTCTGTTCACCTTTCCTGCTGCCTTTATGACACAATAAACCCCAACCACATTCCTCTCCGCCTTCTCCTCTGAAATAGGACTCTGAGTTTGCTGTCTCAGAAGACAGATGTTTCACTCTCTTCATCATTTTAGTTGCCTTTCCCTATGCCCTTTCTAACTTGACTACGCGCTTGTGAAATATGACTACCTGAACTACAAAAATTACTCAAGATTTGGGTGCATCATGCTTTCACACTGGCACAAAATGACACTATCTACCTTATTGTCTAAGTGCCAGTAAACATTCAGCTAATGATTTCAAACATATAGATTATTATTGTCATTACCATCAATGATAATGCCAGGATCTCTCTTTTGAATTATGAGTCAAATGTAACTTCCTTCAAAAGGCACTTGGCAGCTGACCACGAACAACTTTCAATTGTTGTAATTTATCAGTAAAATGAGCTGTGTGGTTACTTAATCTCTGTGAATTACTCAAGGAACTGGCTGTAGAACTGATTTTGAACTGCCTTGTTCAAAAATTTTGAGAAACTAATGTAGAGAATAAAATAAAACAGGACAAGTCTTGCCGGAAGAAAAAGTACCTCCCTAATGACATTTCAAAATTTCATTGATAGATAGGAATTATGATACTAGAAATGTATGCATTCCAAGTTGTTAAGAAATATATGCAGGAAGCTGTTCTCTTAGGGATAAGCACTGCCTAAACTTCCAGATAATATGGTGCAGAATGATGGTCTCAATGTACCTCAAGGTGGGAGTACCAGGATAAACAAAGGACCAGAGAGCTGGGCCTCAAAGACAAGCCTTTCCCTTACATAACCTTACTATTAAGATGAAACTCCATTAAAACTGGAGGAGGTAGATATGCATAGCTGGTCATACCCTGTCTTGGCAATCAGATCTAATTTTAATTTAATTTAATGAGAATACCTTCCACTTGCTCTCTGGATTAGGTCCAGACCTTTTTGTGATTATCTGGTGCTTAGCACAACTGGGTTCACAGTTCTGTGCTTTCAGATACTTCTTAGGTCTTACACCCAGGGTAAAACAGACCCTGACGAAGAGAGAAAACAGGGAGAGAGAGCACAGAACACACCACTGGCAAGTAGCATCAGGTATGAGTGGAAAAGTTGCTGGGAAAGGATCGGATGAGATTTTATCTTGCTGTCAAGAAAAATGTTCTAACCAAATGTAGACCAAATTGTCCCAAAATCTGCCCTGAGATGTACAGGCAGATGGATAACAAAAATCCACTAGCAAAATACAGGTCAAAGTGAATTTTGCAGCCAGATTGGTTATCACCAGAGATGCTGAGATAAAACAGAAAGAAGGGTGAGGAACTGAATTTTATCTGCTTAAAAGTATATGACTCTTTGATCTAGATAAAATAAAAGAAAAAGAAACCCCACCACATAGAAAGTTAAGCACGAAGGAGATTTGTTTAAGTTAAAGGGCAATGTTGTCACAAGATAAAAGGCTTATCTTCGTAATAAATACGTGTAAATTGGAAGCAGTATCAGAAAACGTGGTTCTGGAATAATGTCCTGAATGTGAAAAACCTAAAGCATTTTAAAAATGAGTTTGAAACATTTTGGAAAGATTATATAGAAAATTCTCAGGGAGAAAATTACGTTCTTATATATTGCATGTGTTACTGCCTCTGAAAGAGTAAGAAAGAGACTTTTATTTACATTTGTGTAAGAGAATTCAAACATTATATTGATCTATGTGTCAGTTTCTGCTTCTTGTCTTTGGAGTAGAACAGGAGGCTCTTCCTGCCTCTTACCTAATCTTTCCACCTCTTTCCTAACCCTGGGCTTGCAGGACAAAATGTCTTTGTGTTTCTATTGACATTAAAACTGCCGGGTGTATTTCCAGTGTATACTCCTTAAATGTTCAGCATTAACCTCTTTGGCCAGAATTGCAGTCAACAGAGAATCTTTCCTTAAGTCAGTCTGGTAGGGACAACAGGTTTTTCCACCACCTGTGAATTTTCTTCAACAAATTCCTTCTTGTTGCAGATAACTCTGTCATTGACAACTCCCTTAATCTGTCCTGTTCTAGTCCTGTGACACTTAATTGCTGTGGCTCTTGACCTCTTATTAAAATTCTTAAGCTAGCTGATGTGGAAGCATCATGTGCCATTGCAAGTAGAGTAGATGATTTATGGGCTTCTTCAGTAGCTGTCTTCCTGTTCCAAAGATTTCTGGAGACTGGATTCACACAGATCTTTTCAGTTCTGTGTTTTTATATAGCAAATGGCGATTGAGCAGCTCATTTCTATTAGAGTTATTCTGCACACTGATGGCTCTGTTTTCTTCCCTGAAATGTACAAATTTCATCTCTGCTGAACACCGTGGAAATGAAACAGAAAGACAGCAATATTTATCCCACCTAAGTTTTACGTGTTTAGATTTGTTTGATCCAGCTCTCCTTGACAAAACAGACTGAGCAAACGTAATCATTGGGAAGGCTTGAGGGAAAGATGTTGCAACAGAGCAAGTTTGATTTGAACATACAGCCTACCTTCTGGACATCTTGCATTTCTCAAGAAGGATGTCACCTAGAGAACTGACCATGGCTCACCTCCTGCTTGAATTAGCTACCACAAGGCTGTGAAGTACTATTCTGAATCCCTCAAAATACTTGGACAATCAAATGGGAGATATTTGAAAACAGAATTAGGAGAAGAGTAGTTAATCCAGTGGAGAGCCAGAAACAGATAATGGATTTTAAAAGGAGTTGGTATTTTAAGGAGTAAGAGAAGTAGAGATGAAGTTACAGTGTATTTCTGTTGAACCTTTTTGATCCCTCAGGTTTTTCAACTCTTCAAATAAAATTCTGGTGTTTTTTCATTAAACTACACAATTTGGCTACAATTCAGAGTTTGAATAGAGAATGTTAAAGTCTAAGGTCTGAGGCTGTTGAAGATATGCATAGTCTGGACTAGCTGTAAAATACTTTTCTCATCTGAATAAGATTGGGTGAGATAAAAGCATTCCATCAGAGACATTACTGCTCTTGCCTGGGTAAAGAAAATCACTAGCTGTAGTTCTGGATCTCTGTTCTCTGTGGCAAGGGTGCCCGTAGGTCGGTCCCCTGTGGACAGGAGGCATTGGACTTTGAAGTAGTTCTGAGGAATCAGGCAGCCTCGTGTCTCTTGCAGTTTCTCTACAGACCAAGGAATAGTATAAAAAGAAAACCACCAAGGAAGAACCACCCACCTTACATATATTCTTTGGGCAGGAAAAAAATCAACCAGATCAAATTTTTTGCCAAAGGTTAAAAATCCCACTTCAAAAAAAAAAAAGAAAAGTATTTCTTGCTAGTATTTTTTTCTGTTTGCATTTATTTGTTCAAAACTCTAATGTGTTTTTTTCATATAGCAGATGAAGTGACTCTTATCTTTACTCCTGAGTAAGTTGTCTGTGTTTGCTTTTACTTACCAATTAATCTTCAATGCTCTTTAGTGAGAAGAAAAATGACAAAAAAACCTTAGCATTAAATTCATTATCTTAAGTTACAAGGAAAAGAGAATTTAAAAATTGAAACTGTTCTTCAAGCAGGAAAGCAAAAGGTGGAGCTGTATATGAAAACCTCACATTATACCAGAATAGAAATTATCATTACAGAACTTAAAAGATATTTTCAGTAGAAATTAATCTTACTCCTGCACTTAGCTGCTAAAGAACAAATAATAGTGTGAGAAGTGAGGATGTGAATTTATAGAAGATAAAAAAAAAAAAGAAGACATTCTAGAACTGCATTTCATTAAAACCAGTTAACAATGCTTTCCAGATTTAGTTTGTGAAAACTCAGGTAACTGTGTTCACACTTCTGATAAGAAATTATGTGTTGGAGAAGAAATATCCATGCAAAGTGCAACCATTCACTTGGTTTCTCTTCTACTGGCATAATAAAAGGAGTGTAAGGTCACTCCATCAGTTGTTCTTTATCAAGACCCTTGCTTGAGAAACTGCCATGATCTCATGATGATCTCAAAAACCTCATGATCTCAAAAATATTTTAAGCAATAGTGGAGTAAAAGTAATTTTCTAGCCCTCCACAAGATATATTTGGGGATCTTTTCTCTTAGAGACCATATGTTGTCCCTTTTGCAAAGTCTAATGCCACTTACCTTCAGGAGTAATTTTTACTTTCTCGGAACTCAAGGTCTGAGATCAGTGTCTTGACACTTGGTCCATGAAGGCATCCATGGAGGTTTCATGAACATGTACCTCAAGAAGTCAATACTATCTATCCAAAATGCCTTGGACAAAAAAAAGTTAAAAAGCACAAAGAAGACTGGAAAAAAGTTCCCCAAGCTATAAATTAGTAAGACACATTTTGGGGAAGAGAAGGAAGCAAAGCGACTCTGTGCTATGGCTGTGCGATTAATCAGGAAACGGATCAACCGATCTTGTCAGAAAAATCTGTGAACTCATCAAAGAACTGGCAGTCAAAGAGCAGCTTTGAAATATGCTTTTACTAATTCAAGCCAGATATATTTAGACAGGTAAGATTTTGCCAGCCAAGGTGCTGCTACTGAAGAACTACAAATGCTTTCTTGCAAGCAAGGTAATATAGGGAAATACTTTCAGTTAATGGGTTCTAGTGGCAGAGCCTAGGTCTTACAGGAGAAGTCATGGGATTGAATCCTAATCCCTCTGGACTGCATGTGAAATGACTGTCTTTCAGAGAAATGAGAGATGGCTGAACTTCCTGTAGAGCGGGGATAGACAAGATGACCTCTCGGGTCTCTGCATTGTATTTTTGTAATTTTATATATCGCAGGTTGGTTTGGTTGTTTTTTTTTCTTAACAAGCATTCCACTGGATTTCATGTGAACCTGTGCAGAATTTGGATATGATGTGATAATTTGGGAGGACAACAATAGGGTGGATATTCTGATATCAGGATGCTACGAGTCTCAGCAGGGCTTTTTCAAAGTTTCAGACCACTGTTAAAATACCTGGCTATCTTTTTCCAAAATCTTGATGATCCTTTTGTGGCCATGAGGTATACATTGTCAGAGATGAAAAAGACATTTTACCCTCCAAAATTAAGATTTGTTTTCATAACTGATTGGGAAAAGTGGCAGTTACCATCATATGCATAACTTTTGGGAATGCCTGGGGGACTCCTATGAACTTTACACAGTAATAGTAGCATGTCCATAGAACACGATTTTGTAACCTAGCAGATGTCCAGTATGATAATGAATTTTATTCAAACTGCCTCTAATTTCCCTCAAAATATCAATTTATGCTGTGAGCAACCCCCTTACTAGATTTTTCCAACTCTAGACATAAGTCAGGCTACCTTTGCTGCATCTGGTGCCAGGCACAAGTAATTTATACAAACAGGGGCTAAAGAGAAAGGATGTTAATATTTGCTAATGTGAAGTCACAAGTCGCCAGTCTCAGGCTCCCTACCACAACATTAGCTGATCTCTTTTGTAAATGAACAAGGCATAATTTTCCTTTCATAGGATTCACATATTAGCTGGAGCAAGTGGGTGCAGATGCAACGAGACACTAAAGGAACTAAAAATCCTTTTAACATCATTGTTATTCTAAAAACTTATTTTTAAATGGCATGTTTATGCAACTCTTCTTAGAAAAGGAACAACTCCCAAAACCTTAGTCTGTATCTAGACATATATAAAATATATAGAGAGAAAAATACTGATGCAGAAAGGCTCCATATAATGTCAACTTGTTACACAAGATTATTTACAAGCACTGCTGTACCCAGGATAATTAATAATATTATTTCCACATCAGGGTGGTGTTAATGCAAGAGTTAATTATTTGTTATAACTTTGATTAAACTGTTTATGAAGTTGGACTTTAATATCTGCTCTATGACTTATAGTGTCTAGATAAATGACATTCCTATTGGTTTTAAAGATGGTTTTGACCCACAGATGTGAAAGCAATTAGTGGTTTGTTCTCTCACTTTTACTCTAATGAGCCTAGTCAGTTCTGAGCAGGATAAAAAGGGATCTTGAATCTCAAAGGACTCCCTGACTTTTCTCATACTGACCACGTTTGTGAAGCTCAGGAGATGCTTTTTCACTGAGGCATCATCACATGGAAACACATTACTGAGGCAAGAAAACCAAGAAGGAAAAATCTGCACAAATACTGGGTTTTTTCTTATTGACTACTTTCAGTTGCACATTTAGTGGAACTGCCTTGTCGGGTGAATGATTGAGACAAAGACACTGTTCTGAAAACCCTACAGGGTATAGGAGACAAGTGTTTTGTTAGGGGTCTTTGGACTTTATTATTAGAAGAAAGAACTTCTGAAAATCCTGTTAACTGAGTAGGCTATCTAGCAATTTAACTATAGCTCATGATGTTGTAGAAAACATCAGTGTAATGACAGCTGCACTTAACTGCACACACTGCTCAGCAAATATCCTCTGTTTTTAAGAGTACCTTATAAAGGACTTTTTTTTTTCAGGTACGGTTAAACTCATTAATTCAACCACATATTCACAAATAAAAATGGTAAAAATTTCAGTGGCTTCCTACCTGATGATGGCAGGAGTAAGGACATCCTACCAGGAGCAATGGTATGTTGTTTGCAATTTCCGTTGTTAGGTTTGGAGTTATGTGGACAACCAGTACCTTGTTAGGTTTGGAGTTACGTGGACAACCAGTACCCCTGCTGGCTGGAAACAAGAGTCATCTCACCTGGGGGACTGAGTCATGTAGCACACAGGCAGTCACAAGGCCTAGGGTAGCAGATGAAAGAGGACATTAATTCAAGATTAAATCTGTAATACCGCAACCAAATCATCAGGGAGTGCACTTGCCTTTTACCTAACAGTTAGAGGTAATAACAGAGCATTTAAAAACATGTAGATATTTTTATAATCTTCCAGCAGAATTATTTCACTCCTTAGGGATTAACAAACTTTTCCTCGGCCATCAAAGGTCCGTAGGCGAAGACTATTTTCAGCATGAGAGAGTCCTGAGTATGTCCTGTATCAAAGCTGCTGCTGCATTAAGAACTAGCCAGACTATGCCAGCTGTTAGGTATTCTGAGTAGCAAAGCAACTGCAGTCTTGAAGATGTGTGATCCAGGTTTGCATCTCTGAGTCTGCAGAGAGTTTTCAGTAAAGTGTGTCGGTAAAGCATGTCGGTAAAGCTTTCAGTAAAGCATGATTTCTTCTGCTCCCTTCATGCCCACTGCATTAGTTCATGGGATGGAAAATGTCTGTCATCAGCCAAACTCTCTCCTGATGCCAAAATCCCAGAATCCAGATTCTTAGCAGATTCTGAAAGAGACAGAGGAATGGCAAGGAGCAAATATCCATAAAAATGATGCACTTTAAAGGACTGCAGCTGGGAGAAGTCACTCTCTCTTTTAATTTCATGTGGCTGTTTATGTGCATATTAAAACTTAATGAAGTTGTTCCCAGTTACTGAGTTATGGGTTTCGTAATCCTGGAGGCACATAAGGAACGTGGAAGGCTTTATCCCTAGAGTAAGTCCTTTTGGAGGGCTCACTAGTGAAGCAGTCTGGATGCAGTTACAGAAAGTTACAGACAAGACGTGGGCCATGTGAGAATGGCAGAATATCCTCAGAACACTGGGGCCACAGATACAGCTTGAGCACTGGTGGTGTGGGCTGTGATGACAGAGCGCACTTCCATCCACCTTAGCAGTGTCATAACAAGCCTTGATGCAATCTGCTCCCTAGTTTTACCACCTGGGAAAAAATAGTGTTGCAGAGGGAAAAAAGAGGTGGCCTTCTTGGCATCTGCAGCGTACACCTCAGTTTCAGAGTTGTAAGGTTTAGGAAGGAGCACAGGTCATTTCTCTAATTAAATTTTAACATCTGGGAAAAATTTGTCTCAGAGATACCCAACCAAAAAAAGAATACTACATTTGAAGAAGCAGCCGCACTGGTTTTGATCTCTTTCAACCCCATGGAAACTGTTATCATTGGGAAAAACACCTTCATGAATACATGTAATGATGAATACATTTCCAGAGGCTCAATAGGTAAATACAGGAAGGCTGCAAATACTGACATCAGGCCTTTACTAAGTGACAGTCTTTTGGAGATGGGAGCAAGCTGGCCAATCCCTTTGTGTGTAATTTGATATGGAAATATTAAAATATATATTTGTGGAAATACTGAAATATAGAAATGCCATGCAGTGGCCTAAATTAACTACCAGATTAGCTACCACATGATACAGTTCTTGACTGACCCAAAAATATTGTAGACTCCTTCAACTCTAACTGAGAGTTCAGAATGCTCAAAAATCAGCAGGTAGAAAGGAGCAAGAACACATTACACTGATAATCTGATGCATTTTGTCAAATAGATTTCATGACCCATTTTTATAGTTAGCAAGAACAAGGAAAACGTAGCTTCACAAGGAAAGAATAAGCATTCTACAAATGCAGATGAATCATTATGTCAGGCATCCCTGGGCTGGAATAGAAGACCACCATAGAGTTCTGTGCTAAGCTGGGAAGAAAAAGGCAAACTCGGGATTTCTCACTGAAAAAGACAGGGAAATTTGTACAAATGCCACTTTCTTCCTTCTTTTCCATTCAGATGAATGCTAAATTACCAAGTACAATTTTAATCACAACATGCAAGAACATATTGGATTGACCAAGACTCCGTAATTTTCTCATAGACAAAGCCAGCAATCAGTGATGACAATATCTTTGGCCAGTACTTTTTATCTCCTATCAATATTACTGTAACAAGGGGCAAAAGAAACAACTACATCAAAGTGATTTGTCCAGATCAAGGCCAGCATCCTTAAGTGGAAACATCATCTTATCCTCTGCTAGTCCGTGACTTGAATAGACTGTTCTGTGGCTCAGAATCCATACCCAGAAATATCTTCCAAGAAAGCACTTCATGAACTCTGGAAAAAACCCTCTAGTTATCCAGACAGAAAGAGGAAATTAGTTCAGTCCTCAAACAAAGCAAAGCAGTACTTATTACAAAATACCCTCAGAAGAAACTATGAGAAGGATTTTTGTGATTCAGATTATTTGATCTGAGGTGGCCAAGCATAGGCACATTCACATGTTGGGCATGGGAATGAATATGTATGAAAATACAGTACATATTTTCAAAATGAACTGCATCTAAAATGAGTTATATTTTCATTATGTGAACGGCATTTTAAATATAAACTACAAATTTTTAGAGAAATCTTATTTTAGATTCTAAGACTGTAAAGAAGTCCTAGAGATATATGAATAGTAAGGAGATTTTTCAGGTGCCCTCAGTGTGCTAGAGCAGTGTAGAGAGTTCAAATGTGGATGACAACCAAGGATCCTGCTCTGTTGAATTGGCAGCATTACTAAATATATCTGTGGCACAGTGAGTGAAGTGAGTGTGGTTTGACACATTGCAGTAGATCTAGTAAATTCAGATTTTATTTTGAAACATGTAAAAGATTGTATTTTTTCCTTCTTGGATGACTCTATTTTAGAATCATGTTGAATTAATTTTTTAACAAAGTAAAAAACTTGGGGTTTTTTAGTTAGTGGCCACTGCAGCTATGTCCTGGTTTTGGCTGGGATAGAGCTCATTTTCTTCCTAGTAGCTGGTACAGTTTTGTGTTTTGGATTTAGTATGCAAATGATGTTGATAACACACTGATGGTTCAGCTGTTGCTAAGCAGGGCTTACCCCAAGTCAAGGACTTTCCAGTTTCCTATGCTCTGCCAGTGAGCAGGTGCATAAGAAAGCAGGAGGGGGAATGGGCAGGGCAGCTGACCTGAGCTGCTCAAAGGTATGTTCCATACCACAGAATGTCGTGCTCAGTGTATAAACTGGGGGGAGTTGGCTGGAAGGGGCCAATCCCGTCATAGGGATGGGCTGGGCATTGGTCACAGCTGGTGAGCAACTGTAGTGAGCACCACTTGTCTGTCTTGGGTTTCATTCCTCTATCTCTTCTTGTTATCTCCCTTTTCATGGCCATTATTGTTGTTGTTATTATTATTTACTTTATTTAAATTATTCAGCTGTTTTTATCTCAACAGGTTTTTACTTTTTCTGATTCTCCTCCCTATCCCACCTGCAGGCCAGGGGAGTGAACAGCAGCAGCATGGTGCTCAGTTACTATCTGGGCTTAAACCATAACACAATGTAACCTTAGATACCACTAAATCTAAGATAGGATAAAGTAACTGTGTTGTAAATCAGCTATTTATTTCATTTCTGGTCATAGAGGTATTGAAAAATCCTCATTTGATTTGGTACGAAGTGTGGCTGATCACTGAAAATCTAGAAATTGAAAATCCACAATAAAGAACTAAGTTCAAGGATCACTTTGTTACTTTTTCTAAAAGGAAAAGAGGACTGAAAAACATGCAGGGGAGATAAAAGGTTTAAGCCAGTCTAATTAAGCAAGTATGATGGTTTTTATTCACTTTCTTATTACTAAAATATAAGCTTAAATTCTTTCCCCATTTTTCATATTCCTTTCAGCTAATAGCATTACCTTTGCAAAATGACTTGAAATCATGATTTATTATTGTTTAATTGTGAAAATTACTTGATTTTACATGCTCCTGAAGAGCTCCTAAATTTTTTTCTTGTCATGTGTTGAACATCTAAAATTGCAACCAAGAAAATGTGTATCTCTGATTACTACTAATTTTAATGGAATATTAAAAGTGCTTTAATTTATCACCTTTCAATCCCTTCCAACAGACAATCTTCTATCTCCTGAAATGCCTGTTTGCTTTACAGAAAACTCATAACAAAATAATAATATTAATTATAATGTTGGAGTGTTGTGGGGTAATCTCTATCACCAGATTGTTTTTTTCAGACTGACACAGACAAACATCTATGAAGACACAGACACAGGCAGCACTGCCATAAGCAAGGGGATGGATCTGATCCCCTCTTGAGGTGACCCAGTCCCTTCCAGTTCAGTGGTTTACTGGAGAGATGGTTCAAATGCCTTAGTGACACTGGACCAAGCACGTTATTGAGGCATTAATCTGTTGTACTTTCTACCATGAGAAAAACTGCCCCAGTAAGAAACTTGACCACAGCTTCTGACTCCTCATCAACCTACCTGGGATGTTTGTCACATTTCTGGCTGGGCTGTCTGGTTTTGTTTAAGAATGTAACACTCCTGTAATCTGAAATGATGCTACAATATTTTCTCATTTGTCGTTAAATATATTCCTCTATGAGAAGTACTGTGGTTTCTATAGAAAAAAAAAACCAAAAACCAAACCAAAAAAAAAAATCCAAACCAAAAAACCCCTCAAATAGGTTTTAGTGTTTTCTATCTGCTGTGGCTTAGTCAAGATCATAATTCACATAACCTTTTCTTAATGATGCAGAAGAAAACATCCGTAAAATTTTCATTTTAGGCAGAATATTTGAAGTTACAGTTTCATAAATGTCCAAAACAAGTACTTTCCTCTTAAATTCCTGAAGCATAAAGCATTCTACACCGATCCATTCAGCAAAACCCATGCTCCTGTAAGGTTTTATGACCTTCCAGCCCTTCAGAAGGCTGCTCTGTTTGGTGTGTAGCTCCTGCGTGGGCAAGGTGAAAGGGTGTATAAAGGGAGGCATGTCACCCACACTTGATATTACAGCTCATTTACTTCATTTTCATCTCTGCACATTCTACCCACTTAGACAATTGCTACATATACACCCACTCAACTGTTTGCAATAGAAAGAATGCTATTATTACAGTATTTAACTGAAGTAATAACTAGAGCAAAGCCGTCTAACCTCTTGACAATCTGGACCTAAGTTATATTACAACGTTTATTTTGGGATTTAATGGCGAATGCTGCTTATAGTGCTTGAAGTGGTGCACAATCAGTCAGGAGAAATGGGACCATCAATTAGACCGTTCTGAAGGGAAGACCTGAGTCCAGCCATGGGATGAGCCTTACAACCCTGAGTAATGGAAAATATCTAATGAGATAAGGCCACACTCTACTGTATCTATATGTACACAAGTTTAGGAAATAACCATGTATTCAGGTGCATGCAATAGTTAATAGCCATATTACTTGCATATGTGTCTCTCAGTAACAGCACCACAGGGCAAGTACATTAAATACACTTCAGTCCTGCTAAAAGATGTACACTTATGGCCATTGCTAGTATTTTGACTGCTCACACCACACTGGGCTTGGTTCATTCTGCTCAGAATGGCACTGAGTTATCAGAGAAACTATGTATGTGTGGTTTTGCTGAGGTTCCATAGGTGTTGCAACCCCGGAAATAGTGTGCAACTACTGCAAACATTTCTGAACCTCTGTTTGTATTTGGGATAAATTGTTTTTTCCTCCCTCTTCTCTGGTCTTTATGACAGCAGGCTGTGTGTGACACAAGTGTTATGGTCTAGAGAAAAATTTTAAGTATTTCTATCCTTTGAACCATATGTTGCTCTTGGTTACACTACCAATTGCTTATTTAGCCTTTGAGCCATTGCCTCAAAGGCTAAATAGTCCCCTGTGACACTGGACTGAATGGAGGGAAATCACCAGATGTATTTCTGACCTGAATCTAGGCTGACATACCACGAAGCATAAAAAATGTAGTATGCTTATGTTCAGAAAAGTGTAATCTTTTAATATCTAAATGTCTAAATGGCAGGGGAGTTGTAACTAGAGGATCTTTAGGGTCCCTTCCAACCCAAACCATTCTATGACTCTATGATCTGCAAAGACTCTGCCCTCTCTGTGCTATATTTCTCTCAATATATAGTGTTAACCAGACTAAAATTATAATTAAACAGAAAAAATCATCCTATTTCCCCTGTCTCTAGGCACATAAAAAGCACAAGACTATCAGTGCAGGCAATGAAATTTTATGGCAACTGATGAATTCCAGCAGACTGGCGGGCAAGAAAAGCGCAAAGGAGTAGTGAAGGTTGTGCCAAGGAAGGGTGGGAATTGTGAAACATCAGTGGGGTTTGGCAGATATGAGGGTGGGTAGGAAGCTGGGGAACAGCCTTTTTTTTCAAACAAACCATGGCATGTAAAAGAGCTGGGAATGACAACGGCATTTCTAGATAGTGAGCCTGTGGAGATTCAATAGTTTGGGGTCAATGAAACGATGCTGGGAAGGGTGCACCTAACCATAGAAGGGAGCTTTCTTTGGTGACACTGTGATAAACTGGGCAAAGAAACTAGGAACCACGGAGATGGAGACAAGGCAGGGCTTGTTCAAGTGAGATGGATTAATGTTGAGAACAGAAAAAGAGATGGAGAAAGGAGATAGAGAAGTGGTGCTGGGAAAGAAATAGGGAGTAAGAATAATGCAGACTGATATTAGGTAAGAAGGAAAGGGAAGGCAGGAAAATGATATGGATGTCAGTAGAATGCACATATATTGGAAAAGAATGCAGAGGATACCTTCAAAATATTAAGGTATATAGAAAAGAGAGATAACAATACCTGCTAGAGACCATGTTTTCGTACAAATTGGATGAGACCCAAAAATTCCTGATGATTTGTCACATCTCTGCTATCAGCAAATGATGTGCTGAAAACCATTAGTAAGGTATGCGTGACAAGAAGGCAGGATGGAAACCTGTGGTATAGTGAAGGGATACCCTTCTGTCAAATGGCAACCTCCAACTGCAGTGGTTAGGAGTGCTCCAGCCCTGCAGGCTACCACCACTGTCCCTGCCAGTAGTTAGATGCCAGCAGTGGAGCCAGCTGGCCCACACTGACAGCTGTAGAAGAGGAGAATGAAATTGAGGATATGAAAAAGAAATGGGGAGGCTTGTGCAGCAAAGTAGCCTTGGCTCTCATGATCTTGCATATGTAAGAGGGATGGCTTACACAGATACTGGATGAAGGAGCTCTTCCTGGAGCTAGGAGTAAGTACTCTGTGGTTTTGCTCAGATTAACATCTTCTGCTTCCAGGCAAATGAGCTGAGTTAGTTTTTAGACCACTAAATATTAATGTCAAGTGACTTTGTATTTTCCTCCAGGACAGCAGTGATATTTGCAAGCACAGGCTAAGGTTGAACCTTGGCAGAATTTGGTTTGATTCTACTTACTTTACGTAGGCAAAACCAGAACAAGTTTTCACACAATGTCTGGATTCCCCTTCCTGAGCAATATAGTTTCTTATACATCTATAGTCAGCAAATTCCATCTATATAACAGCTTTCCAAGAATGTTATTGGGGGATGTTTCCTTCAGGATCTAAAGGAAAAGCTCATTTCCTTCATCTTCATCAGTGAAAAATCTCTCCAAGAAAATAAAAATTAATTATTCTTTGTCCTGGTAGCCTCCTCTAAAGCTTTCAAGCCTGCCTGAAAATACTCCCACATCTGTGGTACTATCCTGATTCCCACATTTTAGCATCAGTGATCGATATGTTTAGAATGTCAGTGTTGAAGAAAAAAAAAAGGCATTCAAGTTCAGTTTATTGAGACCTCCAAGACAGTCATCTCTTCCCATCACTCTGCAACATTACTGGCTGAAACAGGATCCAATCCTAAGAACCCACAAAGGCTGCCATTGCTCCAGAATGGGGTCAGCAGCAATTGCTAATCCTGTCTAGGTTCTGGAATATATGCTCAAGCAAGTATTAAGGGACAGCAGGCAAGACTGAGGCACATTTTTAGAATCAAGTAATCAGTTTCTTTTAGTAAGAAACTTTATAGCCTCCAAACATAAATTGTCATTTTATGTTAAGCATAGAATCACAGTAATTTAGGGCAGAAAAGACCTTTATGATCTAGTCCAAGCATTAACCTCACCCTGCCAAGTCCACCACTGAACCATGTCCCTATGCACCACATTTATTTGTCTTTTAAATACCTCCAGGATTGCTCCAGGGATGGTGACTCCACCACTGCCTTGAGCAGCCTGTTCCAATGCCTGACAAACCTTTCAGTGAAGAAGTTTTTCCTAATATCCAATCTAAACCTCTCCTGCTGCAACTTGACACCATTTCATCTTGTTGCTTGAGAGAAGAGGGATCACAGGAATACAAGTGTGACCTCACTAGTGCCGAGCACAGGGGAACAATCACTGCCCTGTTCCTGCTGGCCACGCTATTTCTGATACAGACCAGGATGCCATGGGCCTTCTTGGCACCTGGGCACAGGCTGGCGCATGTTCAGCCAGATTTGACCAGCACCCCCAGGTCCTTTTCTGCTGGGCAGCTTTCCAGCCACTCTGCCCCCAGCCTGTAGTGCTGCAATGGGGTTGTTGTGACCCAAGGGCAGGACCCAGCACTTGGCCTTGTCAAACCTTGTCATACCATTTGCTTTGGCCCATCAGTCCAGTCCAGATCCCTCTACAGAGCTTTCCAGCTATCCAGCAGATCAACACTCCTGCCCAACTTAGTGTCGTCTGTGAACTGACTGAAGGTGCACTCAGTCCCCTCCTCATCCAGGTCATCCATAAAGATATTAAAAAGGACATGGCCCCAATACTGAGCCTTGGGGAGCACCACTTGTGTCCAGCTGATAACAGGATCAACCATTCCACGTTCCATTGGAATCATCCTTGATGAAGGGGAGCCGGCTCCAAGCACAACCCACCGGCAGTGTCATGCAAGCAACACCAGACTGAAATTGCCAAATTTTGTAACCTATTTATTTTCAACTTTCAAATAGCAGTAGAAACTCTATTACTTCTCTCATAAACAGATTCATAACTTCAGTGTTTCTTGCTGGAAATCTTACTGGAATATAAAATGTGCCAAAGTTATAAGGCCATTAACTCTCATTTATTCTGTGCTTTGACTGACCTTTAAATGAGTTACTTTTTTACCTTCTTACTCCCAAAATTATTTAACAGCAACAGGTATATCCCATCTGAAATTTCATTTTGATAGGTTAAAAAAAGCCACGTGCCTCTGCCTCATTCTTTGGACTCTTTTCTGTCCTTGTTTCAATCTAAATTGATCTAGGTAAACAAGGAGGAAATAGAATTAAATAAAATATTTCAGAGAAGATCTCAGCCGTGCCTTCAATGTTAGCTTTAACACTTCACTAATTCTACCCGGAACTTCGTGAGATAAACCCTAAGGTTATATTTACCCTTTCCATAGCTTCATGCCGTTGGCAGGATTTCTTGGCAGCATTAACAATTAGAAAAGGGAATAAGTTTACCATTTCTCCACATCTTGAACTCCTATTTGCTTAACACATATTGGTCTGCAACACACTGGGTAGTGCAGAATAGAGGAGACTCCTAATTATTCTTAATTTCTCAAATACATGCATTAAATTTGCTATTCTTTGGTCACATGGTATTCTAAACTCCACAAAGCTACTAGAAATTCCTTACTACTGGGCCTGGAATTACATCTGCCAGACACTGTTCTTGCACAGACTGAGAAAACTAACTGAATTTCTATTCTTACCATGTCTGAACCTTGATTTTTCATTCCTGTTTTATTATTTCTCCTCCTTCATCTTCATTATCAATCTGCCAATTCTCCATCTCATTACCTTAATTCAAAATTAGAGCAAAGTACTTTTTCAGCCCTATTAATTTTTTATATCTATCTCACCTTGGTTGCTACTTTTATTTTTAGCTGAGGTTTAACATATGCTTCAGATTCGTATGGCACAGTTTATTATACCAATCAGTTCCTTTTGCTCCATTTCTCATAGAATCTTTATATTCATGATACTACACATTGTACACTAGGTATCTGTAGGAATTTTGGAAACTTTCTAAAATTTTTGACCATTATTTCACCTAAAAACTCCAGGCTGTTGAAATTTTGCATCTCTTTATTATATTTTCCCCCTCCCTGAGATCCAAATGCTTAAATTTTGATTTCATGTAATGACATGGATTCCTCAGAGTAGTTTTGTCTGTTATTAGAAATCTCCCTTCATATGCAAATCTGCTAATAGAAACCCATATCAGATTCCTAAAAGTACTCTGAAAAAGCCACATACAACTTTCTCTTCAAGAGGACTCTCAAGAAAAAAAAAGGAGAAGGAAGAACAAAGATAGCAATGCAATTTTTTTTTTTCACACAATGCTACTCAGTACTTTTTATTCCAGTGTATTTTTCAATATCCATATTATCATGTTGCTGTTTCACTTTAGTTCTGTTCTTCAATAATAGTTTTAGTTCTTGCATTTCTATCCAGACCCATTGGATGACAGTACACCATCATGTAAACACAAGGAAACAAAACACATGCAAACAAACCAAAATAATTTCAGCTACATTTGGTGTTGGCTGGTAAGTGTTAGGTACAACACTGTTTCTCTCTGCGCTGATCATCTAAATGTACTTTAGCCTCTTAAATACTTTCTATCTGCATTCTACCAAACTCTCTACTAGCAAAACCACATTTCCAATGATTTGCTGCTTCATGCTAGGCAAAGAATATCAAGTCTTTTTGTCCCTCACAAGAAAAGCTCTTATTGAACAAATCTGTCTTGTGCCATAAAAGCCAGAAGCCAACAGAAAAGCATCACTGGATCACTGGTGGATGCTTTTTTTGCTTTTTTTGCTTTTCTTGTGTCTACTTCCCCTGGACCACGGCTACAGCACCGCACATGTGTGGGAAGAAATGTACTGCAGTCATGCATTTTACTTCATGGGAGCCAATTTCTTGTTCTGCATCAAATCAAATCAAATCAATGAAATTCAATCACCTGCTTTAAACAGGCTGGATTAACCATTTTCTGAACTTCAAAACTGATACCTATCGGTCGTATCAGTCTGAATAACACCTCCACCATATAAGGAATAGGGTGAACAACAGTACAACATGAGGGTATTTATTACATTTCAGGTTTCCTCTGCTGAATTTAGCCGTATTAGCATGTTCTATCTGTGTTCGGCTTTAATTATATCCCAAGTCTGTGTGACCCCCAAGTCTCTTAATCTTTTTAAAGAGGTTATTTCCTTTGCAAAACCAGTGCATTTTCTCAGCTTGGCAATAAATGACACTGTCGGAAAGTTTCCCTAATCAACGTAGACATGAATTGACTGTAAGCACGTCCCAGGGAGGCTTCTTTCTTCCAAGAAGGGGAGGGCGCCGAAGGCTCCGCGCGTCGCCTGTTCCCCTGCGATGGGAAGCGGCGCCTCCATCCCAGCGCGCCCGGGCGGGGCTCCCAGCGCCCATCCCGGGATTTTTATCGTTGAAGAATTAAATGGAGATCCGGGCGCGGGGCCCGCTGCGTCTGTCGGGCGCAGCTCCGCCTCCTTGTCCCGGGTGCGGGGGCGGAGGTGCGCTTATCCCGGGACGGGGCTCAGCCGCGGGGTCCGGGCCGGCGCCGCCGCGGGCAGGTGAGCGGGGCGGGGGGCTCGGGACGGGGCCGGGGGCGGCGGGGGAGGCTGTGCCGCCCCGAGGGGGGCTGGCGACGGGGAAGGTCCGGGGCAGCCTTGCAGCACTCCCGTGCTTCAGCAGCGATCTGCTATTAGGGGCCCTTAGCGCCTGACATTGAGGAAACCCCCGAGTCTTCGCAGTGTTGACGTTTGGAAATGTTAAATGACATTTCCAGGTGAAGAAACGGGATAAATGCGGGTGTTGGGCGCTTGCTGTATTTTACTTGTGCCTGAGCAGGACAGGTACCAGCTCTGAACCCAGATGCTGCTCCTTGTACACGCTCTTCATACACCCGACCATGTGTGCTCACAGCTCAGGAAAGCCAACCATATCCAGGGCTGGATCACAAGAAGTGTGGCCAGCAGGGTGAGGGAGGTGATTCTGTCCCTCTACTCTGCTTCAGGTGTGAGACATCACCTGGAGTGCTGCATCCAGCTCTGGTGTTCTCAGCACAGTAAAGACGCGGGCCTGTTGGAACAGGTACAGAGAAGGATCACAAAGATGATCAGATAACTCTCCTGTAAAGACAGGCCAAGAGAATTGGGATTGTTCAGCCTGATGAAGATAAAGCCCAAGGGAGGTCTCATTTCAGCCTTTTAGTATGTGAAGAGGACCTACAGAAAGGCCGGAGAGGGACTTTTTACACAGGCATGTAATCAGCAGGACAAGAGGGAATGGCTTTAAACTGAAATAAGGCAGATCCTAGGTTAAATATCAGGAAGAAATTTACTGTGAAAATAATGAGACATTGGACCAGGTTGCTCAGAGAAGTTGTGGATGCCCCATCACTGGCAGTGCTGAAGGTCGTGTTGGATTGGGTTTCGAGCAGCCTGGTCTAGTAGATGTCACTGCCCATGGCAGAGGGGTTAGAACCAGATGCTCTTTAAGGGCCCTTCCAACCCAAACCCCTCTATGATTCTATGATTTTATTATTCTTCTGGCTCTTACCTGCAGCATTTCTGGCAACTAAGCTGAGCAAGGATGCTTGGCCAGGGATGGTGCCTAATTTCCACATGCTCAATCAAACCCCAGTGGGAATTCAGTTATTCATATTTGCTGAGGCTGTAAATGGGAAACAATGTTCTAGTTTAGTATCCCCAGTGTGTGAAACAGGTAGAATGGCTGCAAAAACGTGGGGGACTGAGCACTGTAATTGTTGATAGTTTCTTTCTGGAGAGGATAGACCCTTCATTTTTGGGGTGGATGTGCTGAAGTTGGGGGAAGCTCTATGAACACAGGAGGATACAAGATGGGTGGATTTATGGAGATAAAGTGGGTAGTGGCAGGGTGAGATCAGCAAGAGAGTTATTTTCCATGGAACTGCCACAAAACATCCAGGAGATATAAAACTGGAATTTCATTTACACTGAAAAGCAAGAGGCAGAATTGTAACTGTTAGATGACTCCCCTCATGAAACAGAACAATTAAGTTTGACTGAAGAGTAGGAGCCTGCCACAAGAAAGCAGGTGTCAAAAAATTCTCACACCAAGAGTCTGCAGTTACTTTACATTTGCTCTGTGTAAAGCATCTTCTCACTTATGCTCTGCTTAACTTATTGCCAAGAGCAAACGAGCAGCAGGACCAAGATTATGACTGTTCAGTCATGGTTGAAAGCCAGCTACAAGGTTTTAATTTTAATGTAATACATCTCTTGTGACAGCTTTGTTCTTCCCTGGGATTATAATATTTGTAAGATTATCCTTATCAGCAAATGATGCTTCAGCAAGAGCTTAGGATCTGAATGACTTGTATGTAGTACAGGAGACTTTTGTTGCAAGGGGAACTCCTCTCTAAGTAGGGAGACAGTAGTTCTGTCTTTCTCTGACATCACCTGTAATTTTACATTGTAGCTACAGTGATTATTCTGGAATTCGATATGCTTTATAGGTGGAGCCCAAACAAATACCTCACATGTCAACACACATGTTGTTCTCTATAAGAACAATGAAATCACTCAGAACAGTAGCTTCAAGTCCATCACTAGATAAGATGAGAAAAATGTCGACAATTTAAAAAATGTTTGCTTGGGTTTTTTTGTTAAATAATACACTATGCCCACTTGTTAACCTTTTATAGGATATTCAGTATTCAAGTACATTGGAGCTGCTCCTGGCTCAGATTTCAGAAAAGCAGAAGAGGAATTTCTTTCTTAAATTTTGACATTTGGGGCAAACTAAAGCAGTTATAAGTAAATGTTTTATGGTAACACTCCTGCATTGTCTCCTAGTGCACGATCAAGGAGGATGTTAGTAACAGGCTTACAATAGGCATTAAAATAGCATTTGTGGTTTCAGCAGGGGACTGGTGAGAGATAGCCAGTAGAACATGGAAAAATAGAAGTCCTGTCCTATTGTAGCCCTTTGATGTTAGCGGGATGCCGTTTGACAGTAGAGGGATGCATTTACCATGTTGGACTCACATCATATGGTCCAAAAACCCAGGTCCAGGTTTCAGTGATTGGAGTTCATTCTTTTCTTATGAAATATTGGAGGTGGTGTACAACTGAACTGTGAGAACAGAAACTGAACCACAGTTGAGTACCCAGTTTCCAGAAAAAGCCATGCTGATTCTAGTTTTTCCTCAATCTGTCAATCATTTATTCTTTTTCTACTCTTGGATTCAGCTGGAATGATGTTGAATTAATTTGTATCCCACCCACCCTGCTAGCTGGCGGAAGGTGAACTCACTCTGTGTCTACCCAACTACTTTCAGATGTCTTTGGTCAAATCTGTACTGTTAAATCTGTTTGGTAGGTTTAAAAAAAAAAAGAAGGATTTTGCACATTGATGCATTTTATTTTCTTTCTAAAGCTTTTTTCCGGTGTCTATTTTGAACTTAAAATCAGAAATTAATAAGTTAAGATGTTAATTTATACTGTAGTCTGTGAGCTAACAAAGTTAAGGGTAGTGGTTTTCCAGCCAGCAAGTAATTTTCTGCTACATAAAAATTGGGATGGAGGAAGAGGAATCAGTGGAATGTTACACCGTTAAAACTGATCAATGTAAGCATCCTATTAATACTAGAAGAAAATTCTGAAAATGCTGAATAATGTAGGACATAGATTCAGTTCTCATTTGGTAGAGATTCCATCACTGATGCGTATCTTTTTTGTCATGCTAGTCGATAACATCTTTCATTGCATATGTGCTCCATTTAAAAGAGGTTTGCTTTTTAATAAAAATCTCAAGTAGCATTGGTAATATACTTGCACAATACCCATATGACAGTCTAAATTTGGGCTGTTCCCTAGAGTGATTTTGCTTGTGCCAGCATTTTCACTGGCTTCCCTTTAGCAGGGAGCCAGCTGATCCTGTTGGAGATCAGGCTGGGGATAAGAACATAGAGTGAAGGACTGGTGGAAGGACAACTTTCAAGCAGCAGCTCATGTATGGCTTAAATTGATTCTTTAAGAAGCCCCTGTTAAACTATATGTGCATGAAACCTGCATAAGCTATTAAACCTCTAATTTCTTCAAAGAATGGAGGTGAATTTGTTTACAAGGTCTGTTTCCCACAAAATTATAAGGAGTGGCATCAGTTACCTTCATCACTAACCAGCTTCTCAGTTATCTTGCCAGAAGTTTATCTGGCTGTTGAGTCTGCAATTACTCATGCTTGGGGACTTTGGAATAATCTTAAATCTTGTTGGTAGATTGTATGATCTCTAGTTCATCAGTGATCTGTATATCCAAATTAATCCCCATGTCATATAGGGGTTATTATTGATGCACTTGCTATGGATATGGACGTTTTATCTGTGATTTTAAGATGCTTTTGGTACTGGCTGTAGTAGTCTGTGTTTCAGATCTGAACTTTCCATAACAGGGCAAAATCCACTCACTTCCTTCACCCTATGCTGCAGGCTGAACGAGTTATTCCAAGTAGTGCTCAGTATTTCTGATTCAGTAGCCTGAGGCAAGCCCCCTTTACATGGCCTTCTCCTGGACTCCGTCATCACAGCATGCTTTGCACACATTGGGGATTTGTAGTCCTTGCTCTTATTAGAACTTTATAAACAACAATGTACTATAGAGTAGCACCACACCATCAGCTTTATCCTTCCTAAACACTGTCTAAACAGATATTTTAATACCTGAATCATGCAGACTATTCCTTTTTTTCTTTCATGTTATTGATAAAATCTCTTTTCAGTGAAAATATTCAGGTCTTCCTATATCTTAGTCAGGCACAAGTCATCAGGATATAAACAATTCTATATTAATTCTTGTGACTTTTTGTCACACTGATTTCATTTGTTTGTACCATGTTGAGCATCTTTTAACACAGTGCTTGCTTCCTTTTAGTTTACTATCCTTTCAGCTTGTGCTCTACGTATGAAACTGCCTTTATCTCAAACCAAGAGTTTTTGCACTTCTAATCTTCTGATTCTCTCACCCATCTCACTGCAGTGGGGAGTGAGTGAGCAGCTGTGTGCTGATCAGCTGCCTACTGGGGTTAAACCTAGTGGTCCTTTTTGGTGTCCAAAGTGTGGAGTTCAAAGGGTTTGAGATAAGGACAGATTTCACTGGTGTGTGTGAGACCAAATTTATAGCTACTGTAGCTACTCGTTCTGCAGGGCTTGCCGTGGGGCTTGCTTGCCTTGCTACATGTTAGCTGCTAGTGCTTGTTCTTGGCTGCTTTCCACTTTTGCTGCTTGCTGTACTCCTTGTCATCCATAATTCTGAAGGGAGCTGTGCTTTACACTGGTCCACCCCTATATTCTACTCAAGGCTTCAAAGAAGGAACACAGAAGTGTACAGCAGGTTTGCTCATATAAGTACACAGCTGAAGACGTAAAGTCAGAGAAGTCTGAGCTTGCTGTATTTTATGATCCTGGCACTGATGCTGGCATGTATGATTTGTTTCTTGTAGGTACTTGCTCTGGTGCTGGAGTGGAAAAATCTACTCGTTAAACAAGTAGCAACCTGATTGAGGCAAAGAAAATCTGTATTCAGTTATGGATTACTGAACTGGATTGCAATGTTTAAATCTCTGGCTAATGCTCAAGAATCTTAAAAGCAGCCAGCAATTCTGGAGTGCTCTTGCATTCCAGTGTAACCACTACCTGCTGTCAGGCAGGCAGGGTCAGCTGTAGGAACGGACTAACTAGGGAGTTCCCTGTGTAAAACATATCAGTAGGGCCATGGAGCTCTCTTGGCCTTTGGTAGGGCTGGAAGTTGTGACAGAAAAGTGTGTTGTATGGATGAGGTGTGAAAAGCTGCTTTTCCCAGTGCTAACAGCAGTACCAAATGTCCTGGACACCTCCAGGCTGTGTGAAGGAGCCATGACTGCCTCGGTTTTGCTGGCCCTTCAGCTGCTCACACCACTATCTGTTGCCCTTACTGCCAAAGTGAGAGGGAAAAGAAGCCCAGGCTGGACTCTCTACAAAGGATATGGAGAGCCCACATCTCTGGCAGCTGTCTTCTTGGCTAATGCTGCTAAAAATACTTTCCACTTACCCTCCTGAGAGAAATCATCTGACCAGCCACGTTGCAGGGATCCTGAGGCTTTGTTGAACTAGCCTTTCTTGAACTTTCAGCCCCTATTCCATAAATACATGGGTAATCTCATAGCCAGCAGCTATTGTAGCATGCCAGAGAGACACAAAATGTTTGAACCTGTGCTATACCAAAATAAGCATCAGGTGTATTTACAGAAAGCTTTTTCCCTAAATTGAGAAACTACAGCTGGTTGTTTGGTTTGTTTTTTTTTTTTCTTCATGCAGGACATGATAGGTAGAAAAGAATCCTGTGCTTCAGGAGAGATACCAATGACCACCTTTGGCTGCCTTGTCTATGCACTGGAAGAATGGACTATTGTGGAGTTCCTGAAGAAATACCTTTTTCATCTGATCATTGCCTCACTCACAATTAGTGCAATATTAGTTTTTTTTATAGTTCCTTTAACAATCGTCTTTTTCATTTACCTTACTAATATTTTGCTTGTAATACATCAGAGGAACAATGAAATAAAAGCAGATCCCTTGAGTGATGTTTGGGATAGTGTAAGAAAAACTATAGCAAGCTTTTGGGATATATATGCAAGAATATGGCATGGTAAGTATGACTTGTCTGAAGCTTTGAATTCCAGTAAGTGGTAAATACACAGAAGTTTTAATTTTAATTTTTTTCTTCCAAATGGATGCAAATAAATTATATTTATTATACTTTGCATGGCATCCTTCAACATCCTGCAGTATAAAACTTTCTCCATGTCTTCCTAGGACTGCCTACTCCAATCCCATCCAAATGGCTCATGGCAGGAGCTGTAGCAGGGGTGGAAATGAAGGCAGACAGGGTGGAACAGAGCTCTTAGCTGGCAGAAGCTGTGACTTTCCGAAGCCTTTGTATACATTAGCCTTCTAGTCTGGCTCCACCTGAAACCTAAATCAAATGTAGGAAGAGTCATGACAAGGATTCATGGAAGTGCATGTCTGTGAGGAAATTCCCTCCCACTGTGAAGTGAATACATTTAACTCCTGTGGAGAGAACCTCTCTTTGGGACTCTTACAGATAATGGTTTCAATTTGAACATCTCACCTTCTCTAAAAGAGGAACACTTTATTATGGAAAATCCCAAACTCTTCCTTCTCCTGGACACAGAACAGAGATTCATTCTTCCAAGATTTCAGGAAAGCATCCAGATTTTTCCCTCTAATTCTGAAAATGAAGCATTTTCACACCAGTTACTAATTTGTTAAAAAAAATTATTCTTCTTGTACTATTTACAAGAAGTTCCTAATGGGAAATACATCATTTAGTTCCCTCACTGGGGAAAATGTCAGGTTCAGGTCTGATCTCATGATTAAACTGACCAACAAATCAGTCCATTGATAAGCTGTGGTGTTTGAGGGACTTTCTCTCTGTTATTGACCAAAAGTTCCATCCAGAACTTAATTATTTTAAAAGCTACTGCAGAGGCTTTCACAACTCTCTGAAAGTCATTTAACAAAGAACAGTAAATAGGTTTTTTTAAACTGCCAGGTGATTTACAGATGTCATTGTCAGTGTATTGCTTTCCATCCCAAACAGGTTATGAGCTTCATGGTGTGCAAAACCTCCCAGAAGGACCAGGCATTCTTGTGTATTACCATGGAGCTATTCCTATAGACTACCTTTACTTTTTGTCTAGGCTGTTTCTCTGGAAGAAAAGAATGTGTCTGTCAGTAGCTGATCATTTTGTGTTTCGTTTACCAGGTAAGAACGTGTTCGCTTGTATTTAAGCTTCCTGGATTCACCTAATATGTTCTAGTTTTGGTGAACTTCACATTTTCTATACTTGAAAGAGAGCTTTTAAACTAAAAGACTGCTTTTAGACTTTTAAACTAAAAGTTGGTAGAAGTAACAGGACAAACAGGGTAGAATATCCTGTATTTTCAGTGAAAACATCGGTAAACTCTCCAAAGCCAACAAATAGACATATAATCCTTTCGGGATGAAATGTCATCCCCCAGTAGAAAGTGCTGGATAGGACTTTATTATTGACCTAGTGCTGACTGGTCAGGAGAAGATACAGAGAAGCAAAGATAATTCAATTTTAGAAAAACAAGGCATAGGGTGTCCAGAAGAAGTAGCAGGGAGATTATTTAAAGTCACTTTTATACCACTAATATTGAAAGCTGTTTTAATAATAGACAATAAAGGAAGCTATTTAGAAGTAGAAGGACACTCTTTGGAAAAGGAAGTTTTCCTGAAAACAAGTAGCATGAACTCAAGCAAATTTGATGCAAAAACCATATTCAGGCACCCCTAGAAAGAATACAAGAATTTTCTACAAGCAGACTTAGTAAATACTGTGTAGTACTGAGCACATCAGAAGTATGAAGTCGTCAAAAGATGATTGGCTTTTAAGAGCACCCTCAAAAAAAGAGAAAGTTCAGCAAAATGTTGCAAAGGAAACTCCTTTTTTAAGGGATAAGTAAGAGGGTACTCTTTCCAACTGAAATGTCCCTAGCACAGATTTTTATACAAATCATAGTGCACATTTGTTAGTACTAAGCAACACTCTCAGCTGTGCAGTTGCTGGACTACTGGTGCGTACAAAATATATTGCTTGCATTATGTTCATGCTAGAGCAACAGAAGGTGGCAAATGTTGTGTCAACCTTTATAGACCTTTAAAAAGTCTATAAAAAGACATCTGGTAAAAAACACTACAAATAATTGAGGTTAGACCTCCATTAGTAGAAAATGTGGCTAAAAGTGATAGGCTGAGTGAAATTTCTCCCTAACCTTCACTTGCTCTACTGTGCTTACTTACTTTTTGCAAAGAAATGTTACACTTCACAGGTTGGTTCTTTAAAGAATGCTCATGAGCACATGCTGAACCTCAGTTCGATTTATATACAGGATTAATTACAGTTACGGGAGAATTCTTCTTGTGAATTACTAACTCTCTCCATCTCAGAATAGTTGCAAAGTAATAAAGGTACAAAAAAAGGACAAGGATGATTCAGAGGTGTGGTATGGCTTCCTTTGAAGAGCTAGGACATCAGAGAGAAGCCTTGCTTGACTGAGGGATAAAAAATTCTGAGACCTGGAAAAGAGGAATGGGAAGTGATGATATTTTCATGTGATACATTATAATTCTCAGAAGTTTTAAAGCCAAACAAATGAAGAACCTCTTTGCTTAATAAGGACATGGCATTCCTGACTTTAGGATAAAACAGAAATATGTCTAAGTTCACAAAGGGATTAAACAAAGTCAACATCTGTCTTCGAGAGAAAGGTCTGTCAAACATGTTGCCTTGAATAAGATTAAATACAATTAAATTACAGAATTCAGCACTGTGTTATCCACTGTCTTCCAAAGTTTCTGTTGCAGACCTCTGTCAATCCATAGTTGTTGCTTCCATTTATTAATATAAAAAATTTCTTTTCAAACTATGCTGTTTGAACAGGGAATTTGAAATTTGTGGAAATGCTTGTTTGCTTTCTATCAGAGTTCCAAACTGGTATATTTAAAATATGAAGATAATATTAGAAAACATAGAGTACTTCTATGGTTCTCAATCTGTGTTTTAGAGAAATCCCAGTTATAGAAACAGGAAGGAGATTCTCTGAACTGTTCCTGTGGTGTTGAAATTGCTCTGCTAGCTTCTGTCATTCATGCATCTTCAGAGTCTCAGTGCAGTGCAATTTGATCCACATAGTTTGCAATTTAACCACAAAATATTCAATTAAACAACTCAAACCCTCAGTGTTTAAAATGTTAAACATCGCGTTTTAAAAGAACACCAAAAATAGCTGCGTGTCAGGTATTTATTTTTCTAGTAATCTTTATTTTACTGATCTTTTTTCTGTATTAAAATATGTAAAAAGAAGGAGATAGGAATAGTTGCTTGTTTTCAGATTTCTAGCTATGACCCACAAGTTTTGGTTACATAATTTGGTTGATAACCATGGAAGATAGCATATGGAAGCATTTTTTAATTGAGACGTTCCTGACAAGATGGTTCATCTTCATAATATTTGGGCAAAAATATTGTCACGTATTTGTCATTTTGCCAACATTTACTCTGTAGGTGTCTTACTTCCTTCGTAAAAATTTGTCCTAGCCTAAATATAGCTACTAGATTTTAATTTAGCTGTAATCTGGCTCCTACACGCAAGCAGTATTTGGGATATATGTTGTTATATGAATATGCATTTGCTACTTATTTATTTCAGGACTTAAATTATTGTTGGAAGTGACGGGTGTTATACCAGGTACGAGGGAGGAGTGTCTCACTGCGCTGAAGAACGGATACCTGGTGTCCATCTCACCAGGCGGAGTTCGAGAAGCGCTGTTCAGCGACGAAAGTTACCAGCTCATGTGGGGAAATCGAAAAGGCTTTGCTCAGGTTGCTCTAGAAGCAAAAGTGGTGAGTACCATATGTTACCAATCCCAGTTTATGCTTTCTGCATTTGTGCTTCATTATAAAATGCAGCTTAGGAGCATTTGTTGGAAAATCTTCCAGAAGAAATGGTTGGGAAGTAAAGCTTTCATTACCTTTTCCCATCACTTTCCTCAAGCACATTAATTCACAAGGAGAAAGGATTCTGTGGAACTGTCAGACATTTTCCCAACTGTTTCAAAGCATCCATCTCTGCGGTTCCGTGTCTACAGTTACATCATGCAGGCATCCAGTGTCTCATCTTGACTTTACTTCAGGAACCTTCACTGTGGTCCTTCTCCATATTGCCCTAAGGTTTCATTCTTTTTCCTTATCCTAGTAGACTTACATCTTTATCTTACTTCCACGTACCTAGTAATTTTCTTATGGCTCTTTAATATATTATCCTTATCTTTCTCCTTGTTTATTCTGGGAGGGTCTAGGATTTTGTCCTTACCATTACTTTTCCTCATGTTTGTGAAAGATTGCATCAACTAACCCAAGATGTGTCTGCATCAGTGTCTGAGTTTGAATCATGTGTGCACTTTTGAAGCAGTTTTTGCATCCCCCTCACCATGCTTTCATTCACATCAAGGAGCATGTTAGAATACCTGAGCTGCATTCCTTCTGGCTGAAACTAAACCAAAATTGGGACCTAATGCTCTCCAGTGTCAAGTGGTCATCCAGTCAATGGTTCCAAGCAAGAATTAGTTCTACATAAAAACAGAGCACTGAAACGTGTCAAGTGTAGATGTCAGATCCTCAGCATCCTCTAGAGATGTGCTTCTCTTGATTTGCACTCCACCAGTGTACACTTGGCCAATACTTCAGTTAGTTTCCATATGGATGATGATCTACAAATACAACCTTCTACCACTAGCTCTGACTTCTTCCATCTAAATCCACATGGGAGACTGCTTTTCTGACACAGTTTCTGGGAAATTGTTTTATTTGGGATGGCATGCAGCTGAAAGAGCAGCAACCCTGTCTTTTTACTAACTGCCACTTATCATCATGATCATCTCTAGACACAAGTTTTCTGCCTTAATTTGGACCTAGCATATCTAGTGCTTTTTGTGTCTGATAATACTGGTGCAAATCCAGGCTTTATCTGTTTTACCATGTACTTTCTGCTGCTTTCTCATGAATTGCACAACCATCACTTTCTCTTCACATTCTTATGGATATCTCATCAATTGCAGTGCTCTTTGACCTTCCACATAAAGTTTTCTGTCTATATAGGCAAAGCTGTACAGGGAGTTGAGTTCTTCCCATGAAACTTTAATTTCTTAACATCCCTTTCAGATTTTTGTGCAGTTATATCTCTTTTGCACCTCATCCAATTTGTTGCTTCTCAAACTTTGTTTTGGTCTCTTGTGCTATAGCTCCTACTACAAAGGACCTAAAGGTGCAAAATGCATGCTTCAGGTTAATATTTCTTCATAACTCTTATCTAAATTATTGTGGGGAGATAAACACTAAAATAAACTTAGGGGCATTTACCCAATGCATAAAGTAATTTTAGGCCTGGTGTCCTGTTTCTACATCTTGTTATGTGGCCTTTTAAAAGTGAAGTTTTAGATGCTTCTGTTCCCTTCCCTGTCCTTTCTCTCAAAAGTGTGGGCTGGTAAATGTTAGCAAAAGACTTCATATATTGTGTGGGCCTGTACACCACCACTACTAGGAAAGTGTCAGAATGTGAATGGGATAAACTCAGTCAAACTCATATGGGCATTTTGAATTCCCCAACAGTCTTCTTATGTAATAAATGAATAAATATGTAATTCTTATGTAATAAATGAATAAATGAAGTCACCCCAAGACATATGCTCAAACAGTTAGAAGGAGGTGTCACTTCAAAAACTTGAGTGATTTCTAATGATTTTGCTTTCATATCTGTCTTTCAAGCTACTTCAAACATCTGAATAATCTTTTGCCAGATGTTTTCCCTTCACCTGGAATCTTACAGCAATGGAATGTAACAGGTTGTGGGTTTTTAAATAAAAATTGAACTAAAAATTCTGAGTGCCCTTACATAGATTGCCACCCTGATCAAAACACATCACAAGAATCCCAGCCAGTAATCCTCCTAATTCTACCAGTCTTCTATAATATAGACGCACATGGAAATAGCTGAATAGTAGTACCTAAAATTGTTACCTCCTCTTGACAGAATTTGTGGTTTTGTTCTGTGGGGGTTTTAAAAATTTTATTTGATCAATTGGGTATTCATTGAGGATAAGGTTCTTGCAGTGTGAAAGGGTCTTGTGGTCCTTTGCATAATGTTTGGTAAAACAGGCACTATATAGGACTGTTAACAGGAGGGCAGAGGGAGTATTTTACCCTTTGACAACTACTAGCCTGGGCTTACCTTCAGAGTGCTGCTGGTTCTTATATCTCTTGTTATTACCCTCATTCAGCTTTGTGGGTTTTTTATGATCAGGAACTCGGAATGGATCCCTGCATGGTGGGCATTGCTGTAATTAGCTTGCAAGCTTCACGGAACTTTGGGCGTTTTTGATACTTCTCTGGAAATCTGGAATCAGACAAACCTTAGATAACTAAACACTAAAAAAACCCCGAGAGAACTGCTGTGCATTTAACAGTACAGGGGGCAATATTAACCTTATATATCATTTCTTATGTGAAGTTAGGCCCATAATAGTCACTGGATCCCATCTTTTGACACGTTTCAAATTTGATTGTTTGTTCTTGCTGCATCCTTTTCAATACTGGACAGACTAGTCTTGCAGGTTGACCAAAGACTGGGGTGTAGTTAATGCCAGGCACCCATCAAAGCCTCTCTATCACTGCCCTCCACAAGTGGACAGGGGAGAGAAAATAAAGCAAAAGATTCACGAGCTGAGATAGACTGGGAGAACTCACTCACCAAATGCCAGTAAGGGCAAACCAGACTCAACTTAGGGATATTAACTGCATTTATTAGTAGCAAAACCAGAGAAAGACAATGAGAGGTAAAGTAAAAGTCTTAAAAACACCTCTTGCCCCACCTCTCCCTTCATCCTTGGCTCTACCTCCTTCCCTGCAGTGGTGCAGGGAGATGGGGAATAGGGGTTCTGGCCAGTTCATCTCATGTTGTTTCTGCCACTGCTCGGAGAGAAGAGTCCTTCTCCTGTTCTAGCATGGGGTCCATCCCACAGGAGACAAACTTCAAATTGAGTCCATCCCATGGGCAACAGTTCTTCATGAACATGTGGGTCACTCTTCCACAGAGTGCAGTCCTTCAGGCACAGCCTGCTCCAGTGTAGGTCCCCCATAGGGTCACAAGTCCTTCTAGGAAACCTGCTCCAGCATGGGCTTCTCTCTTTGTGGATCTGCAGGCCCTGCCAGGAGCCTGCTCCAGCACTGATTTCCTACAGTTTCACAGCCCTCTTTCAGGCATCCATGCTCTGGCACAGATCTCCTCCACGGGCTGCCGGTGGATCTCTGCATCCCTGTGGTCCTCCATGAGCTGCAGGCACACAGCTGCCTCATCATGGGCTGCAGGGGAATCTGTGGAGCACCTCCTCCCCCTTCTTCTGCGCTGACCTTGGTGTCTGCAGGGCTGTTCCTCTCACATATTCTCACTCTGCTCTTCTCTGTCTGCAATTACATATGCGCGATAATTTTTTTTTCCTTCTTAAATATGTTCTCACAGAGGTGTTGTTATCATTCCTGATGGGCTTGGCCTTGGCATGCAGCTCGTCCATCCTGGAGCTGGCTGGCATTGGCACTGGGGGAAGCTTCTGGCAGCTTCTCACAGAAGCCACCCCTGTAGCTCCCCCACTACAAAAACTCAGCCATGAAAACCAAATACGCTGGGGATAGACTCATCCAGCTATCAGAACTTGTTCTATTATGTAGCAATTAATATAAATTTGCTAATACTTACTCAGATATCATGAATGAAAGCAAGATAGAATTCTAAGGGCCTTTTTAAAATTTTTCTACATGCAGTGTAGCCATCAACCAAAGAACCACATACACTTTATCAAAATGACTACATGGTGGTTAATAACCTGCCACAGAGTATTTGAAAGGGATTTCAAGACAAAACCTACTTTATATATGAACAGACATTCCCATCCATCATATAATATTATGCAAGTTCAATAGTTCTTCCACTGAAAAAGTTGAAGAAAAGCGAACAAGGAAGGTAGTTTCAGCCCCAGTCCTTGCCTGCAAAGTTTCCACATTTGGTTTCCAATTTGTTTTGTGTAACTACTCTGCTTAACAGGAGTCAGAGAGTGTTACTATTTAATGTCATGACTCAGTGTACCTCTGGGACATATATTTATCTCAGTCAAATTCATCCATGACCTTCAGGAATACCCTCTGTCTGTGGCTTGGTTTTGACAGGCTAACGGGAAGGTATCTTCGTTTCTGAAGATCCCTGAATTTTATCTGTGCCAAAACATTCCTTCAAGTTGAGTTAGGTAAAAAATAAACAGGAACTATGATTTGTAAAATTCTCATGTGTGGGCAAGGGGTTTGGACTACATGATCTCCAGAGATCTCTTCCAACCTCAACTACCCTGTAATTGTGTGATTTTCAAGCTGGATGAGTGTGATCCAGCTCAGTTCCAGCACAGCAAATATAAATCTGTGGGGTACTGTAGATCTGGTTATGCTGCTTTACAAATGTAAGATTTTATGTGTGTACCTGTTTTTCCCAGCTTAGGGACTGAATGATGATGCCTACTCTGTACCTCAAAGGCTGATCATTGTATGAGAGTAATTTCTGTAGTTGCCAGATTTCTTTATAGCCTAACATATGTTTCTCTTGCACTATTCCTAAAATTTAAAGTGTTTTGTCTGTGTGACAGATAGGTTTCAAACATTTTACATCTTAGATGTACAGTATTCAATTAATAGCTGAAGCACAGTGTGGTATTTTTAGTGTCCAGTACTTAAATATTTTTTTAAAGATGTTACTGATTACTTCTTAAGGGTTTATTTCTAACAGTTTCCCTTAATTTCTTGTTCTGAAGGCTTTACTATTACAACTTTATTCATGTTTGATATTTTTGTTCTCTCTCACGTATTTTTTCCTCTTAATGGTTTCTATCACTATAAGTTATTTGTTAGGCTCTAGTTAGGTTTTTTCCTGCTTGTTTTTTTTTCTCAGCCTGCAGTTTCTGTTCTGGGATAGTGATTCTTAACAGTATAAAAGTCTTCTTTCATTACCTTCTGGACAAGTTGTTCCAACAATGTGTTCAAATTAGAGTTTCAGAAAAAGGAAAAGGGACAATAGTGGAGAAAAAAAAGTCTTTGCATATATGGATACAACCACTGACAGTTTGTCTACAAACTATGAAGCCTTACCTCAGGCTGTAAGACGTGACTGTTTCAAGTGCAGGTATTTCAAGCGTGTTTCTTTTCAGTCACAGTGATGAAATGAGTTTGTTCTGTAAGTGCTTAAGGATCTGCCCTCCAGAAGGTGTGCAGTCCAGGTCAGTGAGGACACACAATTGCCTTTTTTGTCTCAGGGATCTGCAGAGGTCTTTTCCACTGAAGTTTTATCCAAACATTACTGCTTCAGTTAGACCCTATTTGAGAAGCAGATGAGATGAGCCAAGCGTGAATGTCTGCGTGCTTTCTGCAAGACTTCACAAACTGAATACTTTCCTATTCACCACTCATGATGAAAGCTTTAGGCAGAGAAACTATGGAAATTTGTTTTATGTTCCAGTCAGTGATACTGCAGTAAATACATAACATTGAAGTTATATAAACCCTAATACAATGTCAGTCATTTTATTTACAGACAGTGACTTTAAAACAGATGTTTGTGGGAGCTGAAAAATAGAATTTTATTTCTATTCTGGAGTTTTTTATGTCAAGATTCCTTGTTTACTACTTAACTGACTGCTAATTACCCTCTGTATTTGAGTCATTTTCTTAGCTGCATTAACAGGGACTAAAACAGAAATTCAGACCTGGTATAACATTTCCACCTTTCTATCTTTTTTTGTGCTTCCATAGCCCATCATTCCGATGTATACTCAAAATGTCCGTGAAGGCTATAGGATGTTTAAAGAAAGAAGTAAGAACTTAAAAATATATTTTATGTATTTGGAATGTTTTATCTCTTTTCTCTCAGATTCCTCTTGCTTTTATCTTAGATTTTGCTTTTCAGACTTTTGCTTACTTTGGATTCTCTAACACTTGCTGTGGGTTACAGGTAGCTCAAATATGGAAATAGCTTGCGCATAACTGGTTTGTGTGTGTGATTTGGTTCTTCAATGCAGTCTTATTTCTGTGATCTGTTAAGTCTGTTGAGCTTTGTTTTGGTGGACAGTTGCCTCAATCCTGTAACAACATCCTGACTCTCAAATAAAGCATGGAATTTTAAGAAGTCTTCTACATTAATCAGATTTCATGTTTGGATTGTGTTTTCTCTGACTATAATCTCGCTTTTTCCTCCCATAAACCATTTCAGGGTTTTTTAGACAGTTATATGAAAGCACTCGATTGCCTTTTACTCCTCCATACGGAGGACTTCCAGTTAAATTTCGCACATACATTGGGAAGCCAATCCCTTACGATCCGAATATAACTGCAGAGGAATTAGTTGAAAAGGTAAGTTCTCTGTCCTTGCAATATTGAACTACATACTTCGCCCTCTACTGTATATGCACTTGAAACCAGTTTTTTGCATGCTTGAATAAAGACAAATACACTTTTACTTGCTTGTTAAAGCTATGGCCAGTTGAGGTCTGGGATTATTTAATGTACAAATACCTACAAGTAAATATTGACATAGTGATAGTTGATTGGGATGCCCTCATCCTTTTGAAATATGTGAACTCTGTCTTCTTGTTATGTTAACTTTGTTTCTCCCATGCCTTTGGTAACTTTGATAATAATTATGATAACTGAAATGACATAAACTATACTTTAAATGCAGTTTTCAGTAACTATGAAAATAAATTTCATAAATAACAAATAACTTTGAGAATCTTCACCGAATAGCATAGGGCTCTAGAAGCAAAGTTCTTCAAGGGCTTCAAGTCTCATTGTCAAAATGAAAATGTTAAAAAGCAAAGTTGCATCCAAAATATAAAAATATTTTGAGTACCTACAGCTTGGTGAAATTAGTGATGCCCAGGAGCATGAAAGTGTTTATAGATCTAGATTTTAGACATTTTTCAAAATACTAAGCTAAATTGAAAATACAGCTTTTAAAATTTTTCATGGAAGATGAAAGGAGGATTTTATGCAAGAAAAATTTAAAAATCTGCTATGACCTAGAAATACACAAACAAATCAATTATTAGAACTGACTTACGGAAAAACACCTTGCTGCCCCCAAAGAGATGCAACAAGGCTAGCTTTTCTTTCTTTTGTTTTCTTTTTCCTTTTATTAAGGGTCTACTGCAAGTTGTTCTGAGCTTCACAAAAGTAAAACCAGAAAGACAGGTTTGGTCTGTTACAAGGGAACAGCCCCAGCAAGCTGTGGAGTTTGGTCTTAGCAGCTTTAGGAGGCTGGAAGCAATATGACTGCCCTTATGGTTATTCACATTCTTGTATTTTGGGGGAACAGTATGTTGCATACCTGCAAAAGTGAAATTGAAATTTCCCATGATATTGATTTACTTTACTAAGGCGAGCCTTTGGCCGCCCTGTTTGACCACCACCCACTTTGCTGGGAGTACAGTTAGGTCTTCTGTGGCTGATATTACTTTAAAAAAAAAGGGCAACTTAAATGAGGTTTGAGGTGAGAAGTGGCCTGGCTGACCACTGTCTGATCCTGCCCTGCAAAGGAATTAGGACATGAAACTGTTAGGAAGGTTTGGCTACTCTTTTCTTATATTCACAGTGATATTCTACTATATGTCTGGGGTAGATCAGTGGAGTATGTAGCTACCCTTATTTCAAGTTTAAATATACGAGGGAAACCAAAACGAGATAATTTCTTATTTCTTTTAGAAATACAGAACATTGTATTCATTCTCTTCCTAAAGTTGCATTTGAATCTCATATAAAGAGTATCACGAATTTTCTTATTATGTGCATGCGGTGTATGACAAAATTATGGGAGAATTCGTGTTGGGAAGGACAGAGGTTCCTACTCCAAATTCCTAGTCCAAGCAAAGTCAGCTATAAGATCCGATGAGGTGAATCAGGCTTTATCCATCATTTTTTGATGAAAACTTTCAGGGATGGGAGATTGCAGAAACTTAATGTTTGCATATGTTAAAGGCTACTTTGACTTGGTAGTGACCACATTTGAAAAATCTCAATAATTTCAGCCTCCCCAAACTGCAGTCACTGTTTTTGTTCCTTTCTTTTCCAAGAAAGGTGCCATTAGGACAAATAGTTAATATAAAAGACAATTATTTTCTTACAGTAATGTGTGAATTTTTTTTATTGGACCTCTGAGAAGTCAGTGATTATACTGTTCTTCCATGCATAAATAGGTCTGTAAAGGCAAATTTATCTTCTCTTTTCAGACAAAGACTGCTGTCCAGGCTCTCATAAGCAAGCACCAAACAATCCCAGGCAACATATGGAAGGCTTTACTGGAACGATTTGATAAACGTCGTAAAAGTGATTAGAATGCTTATGTTTGTTTCATTGGTTTTACAGCATACAGTAACAAACAATGTCCTTGCAGCACTGGTCACTAATAGTTGGTGTTAACCAGTTTAATCTACAAATTTCTACAGATTTGGTGGAAGAAAACAATTAACCTCTTGAAAGTTCCCCAGTGTCTTTGAGAATATCCTGAACTCAGAAAGATTGATGAAGATGACTTACGTATAATAGCAATGCAACAGCTAAATTCCCCCAAAGGAAATCATGCAGCCAAGATTTTCCTGGTTCCTAAAACAAGTACGTACTTACATCTGAGAGCCTTAGCAGTGTTGTCTAGATCTGTGGGTTTGTGTTTTGAGCACAGTCCACTCTCACAGCAGAGCCTCAGAGTCAGTGTTGTCCCAGCAGAGACTCCCCCCTCAGGGGGCACCTTCCCTGATGGGCCCCACACAAGAGAGTGTCAGACCAGAAACTGTCTTGCTTTAGGTAATCAGCTACTGCTTAGACCATTCTCCTAGACACTATACAAAGAGCCATAATCCCATTAAAACAGATATTAGACTCCTTCAAACACATCAGCTTAGTGGTTCATACCCTGGAAAGCAGGACTACTCCCTCCAAGACTTTTCCCCCACAGAAGCAGGTTTCCAAAGAGAGGAAAAAAATCTTTAGTTCAGTGTAGCAAATATTGCAAATACATGTAGAAGGTATTTCAAGTCTGAGCTGGTTCATGCACGCACTATTGCACCACACCATAGTTGTTTAGTGCACGAGGCTGCCCCCAGCCTGAAAATCCCTGGATGTGGCATGTGCATGGATGTGCCCTATTTACTCAAATCTCCCGGTGTGCAGGGAACAGGCTCGGGGGAGCTTTCTTGGGCAATGCATCCTTGAGGGTGATCATCACTGGTGGTTTGCCTAAAAATGCAGTACTGCAACACTACTGGTACAGATTGAACCAAAATGCCTGCTTGGAAGGGCAGTGTTGTCTTCCTAATGCAACTTGTGGAAAAGCAAAACTTAGTACAAAGCAGAATGTGTTTTGTACACAGGCTGTGGGATGTTGTTACTGGTGGGAGTGGGAGACCTTTGTGTAATCTAGCCAATATGCCATTAAATGCAACCAAGTCTTAACTTCAAAGACCAAGAAAGGTAATTTTTGTGCCTCATTTTTCCTTCATGTACTTTTAATATGTACATAATCTTTCCTCTCACATTCTTAAAAGGATACATAGCATCTAAGGAAATATATATAACCTTTGCCCATTTTTCAGTAGAAAACTGTATCTACTCTGGATTAAAATAAATTCTTCAATTCTTCCCCGTCCCTGCTTCTTTACAAGTATTCCTTGCACATCTGGCAAAGGGAAAAGGATAGACAAGTGAGTTATTTCCCTGGACCAAAAAGACAAGAATCCTGTCCTGAAAAAACCTCTCAAATCTGTCTTAAGATACAGGAGTCTTTACTTGAACACATTAACTATAACTGCTGTATACAGGCAGTTTCTCTCCCAGCAGAGACTCAGCATGCATAGGAGATGATAAACTAAAGCAGATCAAGATGCCGACTGATATGCCTGGACATAAACAGGAATTCAAACCATGAAGTCTTACATGCTGCTCTCCAGCGATACAAGCTAAAATTCAAAGCCTGAGCTTAAGTCAAGGGAGAAAAGGAACTAAAGGAAAAGGTTATCGAATACTAAAATGGACACAGATGAAGAAGCAAGAGGAATTACAGCAACCAGAATCTGAAGGCATTCTTTGTATTGCAGAAACTGTAGAAGGACTAGACAGAATCATTGTCTGACTGTCCTATTTTTCAAGTACATTAATACCATCATGGAACGTGTCCAAAGAAGGGCAGTGAAGCTGGTAAAGGGTCTGGAGCACAAGTCTTACGAGGAGCGTCTGAGGGAGGTGAGGTTGTTTGGCCTGGAGAAAATGAGCCTCTGGGGGGACCAACAACTCCAACTACCTGAAAGGATGTTGTAGCCAAGTGGGAGTCAGTCTCTTACTCCCAGGAAATAAGGGACAGAACAAGAGGAAATGGAAGCTGCGCTGGGAGAGATTTAGATTGGATATCAGTAAAAATTTCTTCACTGAGAGGGTTGTCAAGCATTGGAACAAGCTGCCCAGGGCAGTGGTGAAGTCACCATCCCAGGAGGTATTTAGAAGTTGTGTAGATGTGGCACTTGTGGACATGGTTTAGTGGTGGGCTTGGCAGAGTTAGGTTATTGATTGGACTCAATGATCTTAAACATCCTTTCCAGCCTAACTGATTCTGATTCTGGGACCAATTAAACACTCCAGTAATCAGAATTTGCACAACCTTTCAAATGCCATGCTCTCTGATACATGATGCTAAGAGCTGTGCTGCAACTCACAAGGGAGAACTAACCTTGGGTAGGAGATATGTAATCAGAGTACTGATTATCTTTCAAAGCAGAGATTCCTGCCTCTATCTCCTCTATTTTAAACAGCTGTTAATATTTTCTAACAAAGTTTAAATTTTTCCTGGGCCATTACATCTTTTAGCAGCATCACTGCATTATCTGCAGCTTCTCTGAAGTGAGCTGGAGTAAAAAATAATTTCTATTTGTTGTCTTCTGTCAGAGTTGTCTTAAGAGTATTTTCTGGGGTCTCAAGATGATAGACAAAATTATTATTGAGAAACAGGAGTGATTTTGAATGATGTATGTGATTTTTCTAATAAAAAAATTTAAACCATTTTCCCAGAAACATTATAATACTGCTCTAATAATCAGTTATTATATTATTTTAGTGGCTCCCTCTAAAGTTTTACTCTTTTTAGAGCAGTATTATAGAAAGTAGAACTAAAAACTGGTGTTGTAGAAACTAGAATTCTTGTCATACAGATAGAAATGTAATTGCAGATCAAATCACTCCTCTGCTACCCTTATTTTTTAGCCTCTCCATCATACAACAAAAAAAGAAATTAACACCAGCAAACGACCTGTGCCTGCCTCAAAACGAAAGCAGCATTTATGACTCTTGTAAGGTATAGTTTGCCCAGCAAACAATGCAGGAAAATTCTGGTTTTGTAGCTTTTATGTGTATAAGGTTTAACCAGCTCAAACTACAAGATTTTGCACTGGGGAAAAATATTGTATGGATAACACAGTAAATTAATAAAATCATAGAGTCATAGAATATCCTGAGTTGGAAGGGACCCAGAAGGATCATCAAGCCCCAACTCCTGGCCCTGCACAGGACAGCCCCAAGAATCACACCACGTGCCTGTTCAAATGCTTCTTGAAGTCTGGCAGGCTTGGGGCTGTGACCAATTCATTAATTGGATAACAGGGGAAACAGTTACACAGTAAATTGTGTACAAGTGCATAACTGAGCAGCTGCAGATGTCAAACAGGCAGATGATGTACATGTAGAAGAGAGCTGGCCAGGAAAGCGCAGCAGGCAGGGATCTGGAAGAGCTGGCCAAGTTCGTCTCACCGAGGGCTGAGGGTGCAGCCGTGGCAGCGTTCCATGTCATCCCAGCGGGTAGGGTATCTGCATCGATACCCGTGTGTTTGGAGCTGCGCCCGGTGTCACTGGAACACTGCTTATTTCTTTGACTGATTTTTATTTTTAAATTCATTATTTTATTTATTTTTATACGTAAATCCAGGGATTACATCCACAGCTGCCGGGCGGTCAGAAGTGCCCCGACAGCACCGTGAATGCTGTGTGTGAACCACAAAGCGTCCGGAGCGCTGACTCCCTGCTGCGGGTACCAGGTATGGACGCTGCTGCTGCTGCTGTGGCTACGCCAGCGGGGCTGGAGAAGGAGGATTGCACCCAGCTCTCAGGTACCGGGGAAGGGGCGGCCGGGAGGTAAGCGGTGCTCAAGGCAGGAGGGTGAACAGTGGGTGCTGGGTGCTGTTCAGTCTGGAGAAATGGAGACTCAGGGGTGACCTTATCGCTCTCTGCACCTCCCTGAAAGGAGATGGCAGCCGGCTGGGGTTCAGCCTCTTTCTGCGGGCAACCAGCGACAGTATGAGAGGACACAGTCTCAAGCTGCACCAGAGGGAGGTTTAGGTTGGACATTAGGAGGGATTTCTTCACAGATTAGACATTGCAATGGGCTGCCCAGGGGGGTGGTGGAGTCACCGTCCCTGGAGGTGTTCAAGGAAAGGCTGGACGTGGCACTTGTGTCGCGGTCTAGCTGTCATGGTGGTGTTCAGTCACAGGTCGGTCTCGATGATCTCGGAGGTCTTTTCCGGCCCAATCCCCTCTGGAATTCTGTGGTTCCGGGCTCCCGCCCTGCCCGCCCGCGCCGCCAGGCGGCGCCCTCTGCCCCCGCCGCCCCGCCCCTCNCCGCGGGCACCCGGCCTCCGCGGGGGCGGCGGGCGGAGAGTAAAACCGGGTCCCGGCAGGGACTGGAGCCGGAGCCGCCGCCGCCAGGGGAAGGTGAGCGGGCGCTGCCGGGCGGGTGGAGAGTCTGGGCCCGGGCCTGGCCCCGCTGCCACCCCGCAGATGCCCGGGCGGGAGGTGACTTGCCGTGGTGGCCTCTGTCACCGCCGAGCTCGGGGCCTTGCTTTAATCACCATCGGGACAGGCGCTGGGGGCGGAGCGCGGTGGGAGGCGGGGGCGCTTCATGGGGGCAAACCGGGCCCGGGCTGTGTCCCTCTTGTCGGGAAAGCGAGCCTCGACGCCTTCCATCCCCCTGCAGAAGGAACCACTGGCTAGCCGTCGCAGAAGCCAGGCCAGTTCTTGTGCCTGAACAAGGACTAACCCCCCCCTCTGAATTCTAGGGTCTCCCCTGTCGCAGGTGATGTTAGCAGGATTATCAGAGTCTTCTGGTATTTTTCGTTTATTTGGGTTTTTTTTTGTGTGCTTGTGGTGGCAGTGCTAATTCTGGTAGAACCGTCCTCCGTAGCCGTGTGTTTCTGTTGGCAGGGACATGTAGCTGCTGCTTTGCAGTGTCTTTCTGGTTTGGAAACACTGGGATATCCTCCAGGAGTTTCACTTACACATTTCATATACATGCTGAAATCGTGCTGTGTGTCGTTTACAGCAGAGTGTGTTGCTGTCCATAATCGCTCTTTCTATTGTGATCAGTAGGGTCTCAGTTATCCCAACATCTGCTGACTTCAGCTGAAGGCCTCCGTTGTAGTTTAGTTAAGGACTTTTCTGGGTCATGTGCTAGAAGTCAGTGAAGGGAGTTGTGTGTTAGCCTTGTTTCCACTTCATGAAGCCTGAAGTGTAAGCATAAGTGGATGTGCAATGTCATTAGTCAAATGAGAAATTGCATCTTTGTGAAATAGTGAAAAATGTAAGCTGGAAGCTGTTCCATTAGGAAGTTAGAACTTAAAAATGTGTATTTTGAACTGCTCAGCAGCAAGTTGGAACAGACCAAAGTTTTGTCATCTGTTAGTAGCATGTAAGACCTATGTTGAACCTGTATTCAATGTGAAACTCTTGGGCTTTTTTTTGATCATAACCTGCCTTCCCTTCTTCACTGGCATTGTACCCACATTGTGAGGACCTTACTGCTGCTCTTAATGAGTGGTCATAGAGGGGGAAGTAGAATCTTTGCAGCAAAGGGACAGGAGGCAACAGACACAAGCTGTAGTAAGGGGGACTCTAGAACTAAAATAAAGAAAAACGTTTCCAGCCTGAAGGTACTCAAGCACTGGGTTAGGGGCCCGAAGAAGCTGTGGGGTCTCCATCCATGGAGATAGTACAAACTGGACTGGACATGTCATTGAGCAACCTGCTTTAACTGGTTAGTTAGGAAGAGATTGGACAGTATGGTTTCCAGTATAAATTACCCTGTGATTCTCTTCAAGGTGAGGAAGCAGTATTGTTCAGGGTAGAGTTGACTGTCCCTAAGGGAAGGCAGTGCTTTAGCTCTTACCTCTTTGGCACAGAAGATGTTAGATTTTAATTTCTGTTGCAGGTTAGCACACAGATATGCAAGTAAACTTATAAAACTTGGTGGTGATTGCATTTGAGGTATTGCATTGAACATTAGAGGCGAAGGGACATACAGTGTTTTGCAAGACTGACGTGTGTGAACAGGACTTTAAATTTACTTCATAGTGTTTGGGGTTTGGGGAAAGCCATAAACAATTAAAAATATATTGTAAGTGGGAGCGTATAGCTATAAGTAGTCTTTTAAGCTACATAATCACCTCTCAGTTTTGAAAAAATGCTTCTGTGCCATAACCCATGCTCCATATTGTTCTCTAGGTAGTAGGTGGAGCCATTAGAGAAGTCCAGGCATAACAATCCCATAAATATTGTGGTGTTGAACACTACTCCTAAATCTTGCTTGGTCTCACAAGTTGTGTTTCTTATACTTGCTGTGGGTGTTTGCTGCGTGACAGGTTCTGGAGTTCAGATCTGGCAACTGGAATGAAAAAGAGCTTTCTCTTGCTCTCCCACACACTCATTCTCTCCCATCCTTTCCCCCTAATTCACACCCCAAAGACAGGTGCATGAAATCAGCGAAGGGCATGTCACTAATGCTATTTACTTATATGTTGCTGGAGATAAATCAGCTGCCCGTCACACTGTCCTCAAGAACATGCTGAGGAGCAAAATGTTGTAAGCCTGAATTAGTTTGGAACAGGCATGGATTGTGGGAGCAAAGATCAGCTTTCTTCTCTTCTTAATAGGCGTTCAGCTTTCTTAATAGGAGTTATCTTGAGTAATGTGGATAGAGGCCGATTTCAAAACCACAGAAGAAGGGACATCCTTGCTCTGTCAGAATGAGGGAAACCTGAGATAGGAAAATAAGTGAAGCGAGTTCTACTCTAGTATGTGTTTCAATGTCCCTTAGCAAATGTGGAGTAAAATTGATCTGCTTTGTAATTTTTGTTGTCACTGGGGTTCTGATAGCAATATTATCTTCTGTATTTCAGTCTCTTGTTGCTTGCAAAAACGGAGCAAAAGAATGATAGACATACATGTCTGTCTAGGCATAGGAGATTTGCAGTCATACCTACTGTAAGTCACATTCTAATAAACAAAACACAACAGCTTCAAGCTTAGATTCTTTCAGAAATACTGTTGTTAATCCATTTCTCTCTACCAGCCTATTTTACAGTTGCAGCATGTTTTTCTTCTTGGTCCTGACTAGCAGAACTTGGAATATTGACCAACTAGTTTTTTCTAGCCTAGAATAACTTCTTTGCCCCAGAGGTATTAGGTTTGCTGTTCAAGCACTGTAGCTGAAATAGCCAAGCATTCAGGCTGTCCTGTGTTTGTAAGGTGAAGTGAATAGCAAGTTGTCCCCTAAATTGTACAAAGCTAAGAAAAAAAGTGTTGCTCCAGAGCTATAGAAAGCCTGAAATTCCAGGCTTGACCTCTGTGGGCTGGTAACTTCTTAGGAGCTGGCATTGGAGTAGGGAGATTCTTGTACACAGAGTAAAGCCAGAGCAGTCAAAACTCTAAAGTGGACTGTTTGTGATATTTTCTTCCTTGTTCCTTCCGCTGCCTCTCAGTGTTGTGCTCTGGGTCTTGGTGTTTCACTATCAGTAAATTTCGGGGTACAAATAAAGGTCTTTCCAGGGCTGAGACTTTCTTATTTGAGACAGTCTTCTTTCTGAGTCATCCTATGGTTGTAGTGAGTGGAAGTGTTCAGTAGGTTTTCCTTAAGGCACTGGATTTGAGATTGTGCTGTTTCCTGTTGTAGTTAGTGCTTGAGAGAAGGTTTTATTTTATTGTAACAATAAATTAGACTAATCAATACAGCTTTCTGAAATCCAAAAATACAGTATTAATTGGTATTGGTAACAGTATAAATGTTCTGGATCTGTGCAAGTTGAGCAGTTTTCAATGAGATAAAATCCTAGCCTGAAATGAAGCAATTGCACCATCTTTCTCAATTAGAATTGTCAGCATTTCCAGTACACAAAAGAAAAGGACTGTAAAGATCAAGTAAAAGTTTTGCTGTATGAACTGTCGTGTTTCTAATATGTGCGCTGGGATGTGGGGCAAATGGTATATGAATAAAATGCATCAGAGAGGTTTATTATATGATTAAACAGCATAGGCAGATGTATCTTTTTGGAAGATTTATTAATCTAGTTTTAAAAAATTTTATTTTAAACAGGAGATGACAGGTGGAAATGAATCCTGTACTGCAGGACCAACATCTATGTCCTACTTAACTTGCCTGACTTACATTCTGGAAGAATGGACTGGTGTGGAGCATATTGGAGATTATCTGAGTTATGCATTCTACATTTTATGGTTGCTTTTTCCACTTGTAGTAGTCTTTGTACTTCCAGGAGTTATCGTCATTCTCTTCTACGTTTCCATTCTCTTACTTCATATTTATAAAAGGAAGAATGAAATAAAGGAAGCTTATTCCCATGATGTTTGGGTGGGTGCAAGAGAAATGTTGGCTACCCTGTGGGATGGACATGGAAGAATATGGCATGGTAAGTGAGGTCTGACATTTTATTTAAAAACTCTGAAGCTTTTATTCCTCGTTTAGCTTTCAAGATTATCAGTATATGCCTGATCATTGCTGGTGCATGCCAGTTCAGGCCGGGTTTTTTTTCTGTTTTATGAGTGACTGTCAATGACGCTTGAGAGAAAAAAAAGTGATTGAGACTTTTTTGAATGTAAATTTTTTGTCTTATGCATTTATTCCTCTGCTGCTGTAAAATGAGATCTCTGTTCTGGTTGAATATATGCACAATTTTTAAAATTGCCTTTTTGTCCCATTTTTTGCTTTTTATAACAATTCCTGGATTTCTTCATTTGAAGAAGACCTGAAATGTGTGTTGTGTTAAAAACTAGATCAATTAACTGTATCGTTTCAGGGTCAATGTATGAAGACTGAAAGTTAAATGCCAGTTCCCTGATAGCTAGTATTGTCAGCCAGCACATGTAAGCATAATTTAATTGCACTTAACCAGTCTTACATAAAATGCCAAATGATGGCTAAAAGAAGCACTTAGTGTCAATTTACTCACTAGTTGCTTCCTGAAATTAACTTTAGAGCCTGACACTGTTACACAACCGTACTTTTTTATTTGTCTTTGTATTTTGGACAACTACTTTCTCTAAGGGAGTGTCAAAACTAAGGGCTCTGTTCCTTGTCCTTCTACTATTATTTCTTTATAAAGACAGACTTAATAAATGATTTGGCTTTTCTCTCTAAGGAAATCGTAAGTCTCTTTCAGAGCCATTCAGTCTAGATGCAGCTAAAGGAGAAAGAGATACTTAAGAACAATTTACATAAAGAATAAATCCATCTTGAAAATCATCTCTATTTGTTCTCTAGTCAAAGGGAAGCGGGTTTTCAAGGCATTGATAACCAGATGGTGCAGCAGCTGTATCAGATAGGCTTTGTAAGACTAAGATGTAACTTTCAAATCTAGGAAAGTACACTACATCAAAATCAACAGCTACATCAAAGAGCTTAAAATGCTCACTTCACAATAAAAAGCTATTTACTTTTTTTTTTCACAAGAAAATTATTTTTTAAGGCCTTGGCTCTTTTAATCCTTAGTAACTTTTTCTTTTTTTAAGGTCTGACATTTTATTTGTGCAAGAAGATTCTTATCCGGTCCCTCATTGACAGCTGTGACTTTTTTCTGCCCTGCCAGCTGCTTCCCTCTTATCTATACACTTGTCTTGCTAACAAATGAAATGTTTTCCAGTTATTTTTTCCCCCACTTGATTAATCAATATAAGAAGAACTTTCCATCCTGAAATCTAACAGCATTAAAAAAAAAAAAAAAAGAAAAAACAAAAGAAAACACCAACACCACAACCCCAAAAAGCCCCAAACCAGCCCCCAAACCTGGTGTGTGATACCTGTAACTTGACATGTATTATGCCAATGCCATATGTGTTGGTTGGCTGGCGTGGAGCACAGTTAGTGGTCCCTTGGGTTGGGACAGATGACACACTTGCAAGGTGTTGCAGCTCCACAGGTATACAAAGTTAAATAGAGGGAGAAGAGCCAAGCGTACCTCCAGAGTTAAATTATTGGTGTGGGAACTGCAGACCTGATTAACTTTGGAAGAAGTGACAGCATTTGGTTGGGGGTTTTTTTGGTTGGTTTTTTTCCTTGTTTTATGTTATTTTACAAAAGATACTGTAATAGTACTACTGGGTATTAACTGAGTATGTTCTATACTGATGCATTTTGACATTTTGTGTTAATATATTCTGCACTGTAACTTGAATAGAAATGTGAGGTCAGTAAGAAACTTGTGTGTTTATGTATTTTTCAGCTAAGCATATAGCATTCAGCTAGCTTTTAGTATATAGTGATGGAATGCTGGAACAGGTAGAACTTGGAGAGAAGTAGCAAGGAGAAGCTTCATACCCTGGAGTAAAAGGAGACATGTAAATGGGTGCTGTCATGTCAAATCTTCTGAAACAGTCACTGGTGGCAATGAACTTTGAAAGAGTAATAATAGCTTGAAATAGTTGTTTCACCACTCCAATCCTTATTTTGATTTCTCTTGAATGATTGATTCAGAGGACTTTGCAGCCTTGAAAACAGGGAACTGAAAAAATAAGGATAAATTATACAGTTCAAGGTAGAGAGGGTGTTTGGTTTTAATGTTGGGTTTTTTGCTCTTTCTCAAAATGTAGTGCCTTAAATGAAACTTGCATTCTTTGTGAAGCAACTTGTATTTCCTGTAGATGCTGCAAGTTACTTCTTGACTTTTTAGTGGTCACTTTGCTCTTCCACTTCTCAGTCGATGTTGGTTTCAGTTTGCCAGCTTGCTGCAAGTTAGTTTCTTTGGGATAGAACTGTATAAATATTTAACATCTGTAACGCTTTTAACTCCTAACAGGTTATGAGCTTCATGGTGTCGAAAATATTCCTCCAGGACCAGGACTTGTTGTGTTTTATCATGGAGCTACTCCTGTTGACTATATCTATTTCTCAGCTAGACTTCATATAATGAAGAAGAGGCGCTGCAGCGTAGTAGCTGATCATTTTGTCTTTAGATTACCAGGTAACATACTTTGTTATAAACAAGCAGTTTTGGATTTCTTACTTTTTTTTTTTAATAGTGTAATTAATAAAAATCATGTTGCAGGAACACAGCTTTCAGAACAGACATTCAAGCAAACTTAGTGGAAGTTTTGAAGTAGAGCATGGTCTTTACAAACAAGAATGAGACTGGCCCATGCAAGGATGGGACGTAGTCCTGTCTGGGCAACACCTTCCAATGACTCTAGGGTGTTTAGAAACAAAGAGAAGGAGATCGTAGGAGAAACGGTGTTCTCTGTATTAATCATTACGAAAGACTTCAATAAGATGGGTTTTTTTATTAATACAGGCAGAATGAGTGGTGTAAACTGATTAAGAATTAAACTGTTTGGAACAAATGCCCTATAAGTTAAGGATACTAGTCTGGAGAGACAATGTATTTTCTTATCCCACCCAACTCTTATCCAGTTGAGGATGGCAGGAAGTGGGATCCTGTCCCCAGGAAGACTGTTTCAAGTAGAATCATTTTTGGAGGAAAGCTAGTGAAGTGTTCAGCATGTTTGTGTGAAACATGAGGTGAAGCAGGTAGAAAATTAAAAATATGTTTAGGGCAGGATTTGGGCTGGAAAGCCTAGTAAAGTGCACTGCCAATTGGTGAAATTAATTATGTGAGGGGTTTGTTTTTTGTCTGTGTGAAATACAGTAGTACCCACTTTCTTTTGCAAGTTTGGTTTGTGACTAAAGGCCTGTCAATTCACAAAATGATTTACGAGGAGCGTTCTGTAGTGTACCGGTGCTTTTAGTGGAACCAACACATATAAGAAAACTGTCTTTTTGTTGGTGTGGATTTGTTTCAGCCTTGGTCCCTGAAAATAACTTTTTCATACTGATCACAGTATGGCTTTGCCTCTACAACTGCTTTTGCCAACAGATTCATGTGTCAGTTGGTTATCAAATCTTTTGCATACAGATGACTAATACAACCTACTTAGTAATGCATATTTAGCTCCATATTGTATCTATATAGGCACAGTTGGTTATCAAATGGAAGATGATGTTTTACTCCATTTCTGCTTTAAAATAAGGCTCTAAGTGTGAGTATACTTGTGAGTCCCCCAAATATCGTTCAGTAGCATTGCAGAAACATCTCACCGAATGGCTGATCTTGAAGAACTGGTTTCAGCAGTACAACATCTAGCTAACAGCTACAGGCATTCCTCAGGGATTGATACTGGGACCACTGCTGCTTAGCGTTTTTATAGAAACCCTGGATGAGGGGTTGGAGCATGCACAGGAAATTCACTGATGATACCAAACTGGGGGATGCTGTCGATACAATGGGCTTGTCTTCAGAGTGACTTCGTAGAAGTCAACTGGCAGAAATATTATGAAGTTAAGCAAATGTAGAGCTGTGCATCTGGGGTGGAGCAATTCTGTGCAACAGTACACTGGATAAAAGGAGGCTTTGCAGGAAAGGACTTAAGATTCTAGTGGACAACAAGTTGAATGTGAGTCGGCAGTATGCCCTTACAGCAAAGAAGATGAACTGCATGCTGAGCCTTTTTTAGCATGTATGTAGTGACTGGGCTGAGTGAAGGGGTTTTTTCCCTTGGATTGGCACCTGTGCAAACACATCTCACAGTATGGTGTCAAGTTTTGAACTCCCCAGTGCAGGGCACACTGACACACTGGAGCCTGTTCAGTGGATGATGGGGGTCTGGGGCACAGTGTACGAGGAGAGGCTGAGAGAACTGGATTTGTTTGGTCTGTACCAGATAAAGGTGGGAGAAGAGGGAGTCAGACTCTTCTCACAGGTGCACAGTGATAGAATGAGAAGCAACAGAGACAAGTTGCAACACAGGAAATTTTGATAGACATGCGGAAAGGTATTTTACCATGAGAGTCATCAGACAGCTGAACAGATTGCTTAGACAAGTTGGGGAATCTCCATCCCTGCAGACTTTCAAAACTCCACTGGGTGAGGCTCTGATCTAGTTCAACCCACTTTGAGTGGGAGGTGGACTAGATGACCTCCAGAGCTTCTTTCTAATCTACATAATTCTCTGGTTCTATGAAGGAATTAAGGCTGTTCAGGGAGACAAGCCCAGAGAGCCCAGAAAATGTTCTGGATTGTTTCAAAATAAGCACAGTAATCTGACTGGCAACTCATCTAGATGCTGCTTCTCTTGTGAATCAAACCAGAAAGACTATGTAATTTTATCCTAATGCTAAGGCTGTCTGATCTTGATTAAGCATTCAGATTAAATTGGATGCCTTTTCAGAAGATGTTTTAACCAAAAGTTATTATGCTCAATGCAGGGGAAATGGGAAGGGGTGGCAGTGCATTTGGGGAGTCTGTTAGACACATGGATGTGTCAGAATTGTGTCACTATTAAGTATGCTTTTGTTCCTTGCATTTTGGAGGAGAAGGATATGAAATATGGTCATGTGAATTCTTTTTTTTCCTTCTTTTATAACTGGCGGTTAGCCACAGGGGAAAGAACAACCTCAGTATTCCAGGCTTCTGGTTCCTTTAGACTCTTAGCTGTGTAGTGCTCAGAAATACTTCTCTAAGTATTGACTTCTATAAGTTTAGGAGAAAACCTTTTCCCAAAGCATTCGGAGAGGACTGAGATTTCACTTGTGTTCTTCTGCATCATCCTCTGCTATAGTATGGGCCATTTTTGCTTCCTGAACTCATCTGGGAGCCCTCTTTAAAAGGTTGCCTGCTATTTTATGTAACTAAGACAGTCCCTTTCCTGTAATGTTCCAGAGGAAAGGAGCTTTGGCTTCTTGTCTGTTACGTGCACAAGGTGTTGCAAAGTATCTTGTGGACTAGATGCTCTGCAGCTGTACATGTGTGATTACCTACAGCTGTGGAAGGTTGGATTCAGTGGTCTAAATAGTTTCTCTCTGTCTGGGGTCCTAAAGGTCAACCATGGGAAAATTATGACATCCTTGCCATCCTGCTGCCCGGTAGCTGGCAGCCCTGATGTTACAGTCACTGGGGCCAAGATAGAGAAATGTACGTAGTGCACAAGTTGAGAGCAGTGTTACATGCATTATTAGGTTCTCTCCAAAGGGTTTTCAAACATTTCTGCTGACACAGTCTTGTGGAAAATAGGAAGAGAGTACATTGGGGCAAAGGGCAGAGTTCAGGTTGAACTGTGGAATAAAATTAAGTTTTAACTTCTTGGTGTCTGGAAGAATTAGCATGTTCTGCATGGCTGAAAAATTGTGTTTAGATAATTTTGAGAGATGTTTTGTTGTTTAAAATGGAAAAAAATAGATTCTTGGTCACTTTCATGCAGTGTTACCTGGTACTATCCCAGTGTTTCTTCTAACTTCATGATGACCTTTGCCTTGGACACAGGCTGTCCTTTCAGGGCTACTGTGTCAGATTCTGTCTCTCAGCTGCTTTAAGGGAGCCAGGTTCTTCTTTGGTACTGAAGCAGAGCTATTGATAGTAGTGTGTGATCTGCTGGCAAGGCCATGAAGTACAGCTCAGAATATAAAGTTGGTACTAAAAGTCAAGGAGGGGAAATACAGCTGAGAAATTTTGTGAAGACTTGAAACCTCCTCGCACAACTATTCTGTAGTACAGTTTTTTGTCTGTATTCTGTCAACATTCTGTTCTTTTTTTACTGCTGTCTGAACTGGACAAACTCATGGTGTTGCTTTGTCACACACACCTTCCCCCCTGCCCCTTCCCCAGAGTATCCAATGCAGAAAGGAACAGTGTTGTCACAGCCTCTGCTTCCTTGGAGTCTCTTTTCCCACTCATCTCAACCCTTTTCATGACTGTTTTTCTGTCTCCTGAGCTCACTGACAGAAAGGACTTAGAGACAGGCAGCTTTTTACCACCAGGTACATTCCAGAGAGTTTTAATTAGTTTGGGAATGAAAGCATTGTAAAAATCAGCTATTGAAAATCCTACAAAAAAAGCACCTGAAAAAAATGAATTTCCATTAGGTAAATTCTATTTCAGGTGTTCCTTCATGCAAATGCTACTAGATGAAGACTGATTGTCATCAGCAGTGTGTGAGGCAGGCACAGCAAAATATGAGACAGGTGTAATGCAGCTTGTGTCCTGTTGCCATGTGTATGGACTGATCCTGATTGGGTATAGAGATGAGTTGGGAGTAGTCATACTCACACCAGCTACAAAGAGATCAGAGTTAAGTTAAGAATAAATTAATAATGTGTTGCCTCATGCTTTTCTTCCCAAACCCTTAGTTTATGCAAGCTGAAAGACAGATCTCTGTCTTCTTAACTATATTTGGACTCTCCTTTAGCACGTGTGTGTATGTAAAAAATGTGTGCTTATAGTCCTAGATATTCACTTGTTATTGAGAGGCAAGCTCGACTATATCAGTTCTTTATCCTTGTCTATGGCTGATAAGGTTGTTTGCTACAGTGTGAAACTTCAAGAAAGAGAAGTAGTGTTTCCCTTACTGCCCAGTCATCCAGAGTCACCATTTTGGTATGCACTACTCATAAATACTGTATAAATTTAAAATTTATTGAACTGAGTGAACAGGACTTATTTCCTGCAAACAGAGGTTTGTGCTAGTTATGTCCTTTCACAATAGACTAGTTGTCTGAATTGATCAGATATGTTCCTTTTGATGCTTGTAGCAAATTTTTGATGTTCTGCTGTTTCTAAAAGAGTATGGTCAGAATGACATGTCGAATTCAAGGTGATATGAAGAGTTTATGTAACCTTAGGTTAAAAACTTCAGTTACAATATTGACAGAAGGTGAGTGTACCCAATTGAGGCTTGCCAGATGCCTCTTGGTATGAAATGCCATCCAGGTGCTCAGACTGAACCAGAGTCAATTGCTGCAGTGATCCGTAATGCAGAGAATGATGCATTTCCTTTGTCATTCTCCTTCTTATGCACGACTGCTCTTTGCCAAAGTTCACAAAACAAAACCACAACAATTTCCTGGTACTGCTTCTTGTTGCTCTTTATTTGGACTATGCTATGTTTGAACAGTAGAGCTTGAGCAAGGAGCCAGTGCCCTTGAGTCAACTCCTTTGAAGGGACACTTGAAAGATGTCACAGAGGGCTTGACACTTCTTTTTCAGTTTAGTCCTGATTGTGGGATAACACCTGACGTTACTATGACAAAAAGCCACTGAAACCCCTAAATCTTCAACTTTGCAGACCGAAATCTGTAAGTTGGACTTAATGCTTCATTCCCTTTTGGGGACTTGGGGCCACAGCTTATTAGACAAGTAAATTTTAGCCATAGTGTTCTGTGCTGGGAATCTGTACTCAGTGGTAGTGTGAATTAACATTTTCTGAATTAATATTATCTCACCCTACAGGTTTTAAAATACTACTTGATGTGCTAGGAATTATACATGGACCAAAAGAAGCTTGTGTCAGCACTCTGAAGAAGGGTCATCTGTTAGCCATTGCCCCAGGTGGAGTTCGGGAAGCACTCTTTAGTGATGAAATGTATACTATTTTGTGGAGTAATCGGAAGGGCTTTGCTCAGGTGGCCATTGATGCAAAAGTGGTAAGTATGACACATCATGGAAGACAAAAAAAGAATGCTAAGTTATTAGTACTTTCTTCCAGAGAAAGCTGTTTTGATTATTATATATTTGATGTTAGATTTCTGACTGTCATGAGTATGGTCTACTTGCTCTAATAACTACTTTTCAAGACTCTTTTTGTTGCTTTTGAGAGATGAGAAGGCTTTAGAGTCAGCTAAGAATAGTGTGGTTAGGAAATCCAGAGTTTAAAAGAACAAGAGACAAAATACAGGATGGTTTCCCCATAAAAAGCATATGCTGTGCTTTACACACACCTGGTTAGTATTGTGATGACTTAGTCCTCCCTGCCCAGCACAGTTGGCAAACAACCCTGCATATCAGAGTCACAGAATATGCTGAGTTGGAAGGGACCATCAGGATCATGGAGTCCAACTCAGTGTTGCTGTTTCTTCTATCACAGAAGTGTGGTGTGACCCAGCAGGGTATGGACTCACTGGCACTATGTACTGTATTGGCATTTTGTGGTAGTGAGGGATATCCAGGGCGTACAGCAGCAGGACATGGCTGGTCCCTGGTGTGAACTCTCTTCAGTTCTAATGTACAGCATTGGGCTTGGTCAGCAGGCACATAGTTATTCATAGGGGACCAACTGTTGAGGCACAACAGTGTGTGATATGTTTGAATTGTGACTATATTAGTAATCATTTCAGAGTCCCTCTCATTCTATATTTGTACTTGAAAGATATGTGCATATGTCCATAGGTCTGCATATACCTAATTTAAAAGCAAGTCTGACACCAGGAGTTTTATATTTAGGTACTGTCAAAGACAGACTAGTTAAATCTCTGGGTTTTATACAGAAATAGAATACTTTTGAGACCCAAGTGTGCATCACTTTTCTCACTAGGAAAATAACACTGCTTAAACAGGTATTTTCAACAGGTTTAGATTTTACTAATGTATTGCAATAGCATGTGAAAGGCCATACTTGAGATTCAGCTGTGACTGTACTAGTTACCTTTATTTTATTGGATGTGTGTTTGGTCCCCTTTATGCACTCACAAGGGTCTTGTAGCTTCATCCCCCCCCCTAAAAACACCTCGGAGAGACACAGTAAAATGGGAAGAGTGTCACAGGCAGGCTGAAAGTGGGAAAAACATCTTTATTTAGATTAAAGATGAACTTTTAAATCACCTTGGATCATAAGCAGAACTCCTCATGGAAAGAAGAATGTGTCTGAAACATCAGAAAAATGTGTCTAAAACTGGGACCTTCAACTAGTTGAAGCTGTCTCTTTTCAGCAGTTTTTTTGCCAGAATTTCTGTCATATAAAAAAAAAATTCTACCTCTATGTCAAAAATAAGATGTTCCAAATAAGATCATTCTAGAATAAAGTTACTCAGTTTAGGCAGCTGCACTTCTTTTTATTCTCTGTAACTATACAGACTTTTTTTTCTCTCAAATGTCTGAAAAGTTACATGTGCTAGCTCATCTCCATGCTTGTCTTTAAAAAGTTTAAAAGAATTCAAGTGTATGAAAATCCCATGAAGAGTTCTGTATTTCTGATGATGCTGTGTACAGTGGGTACATACTATAAAACGATATTGAAAAACTTTATGTAGTAGCTGACCCCCTCACAGATCTTGTAAATCTTGACAGCTGTTTGCAATTTGAAAAACAGCAATAAAAACTTGAAATATTCAACACCATTCCAAGTACTCATCAGCAGAAATAAGTCATGGACATGTATTGAATATGACACACCAAGTGTGAAGCAATACCATCAGCATAGCAGAGAGGAATCAGACAAGTTTAGTGTCCCAATCCTGTGAATTCTTCCCTTTGAGCATAACTACAAATTAGGTAAGAGGTTTAAGCACTTAAGTCACGACTGTGCAAGCACTGCTAGATGGGGGAGGGACACCTGAATGCTCCATAGGTTCTGAAATTCTGGACTGCTCTAAGAAAACAGACTTGCTGAAACAGCGACTCACTGAAATCTTGTGGTATTCTCCAGTTTGAAACCTCATGGCAGAAGGTCACAGAAGAACTTCAGAATACTTGTTTTATTCTCTATATATCCTTGTCTGAGAAACACTTCTGAAATTAATTTGCTTGTTGAGTTTAAGTGAGGTAGAAGTTTTTTAGATAGTGCTATCTTCCTTAAATTCTTAATTATTTTTTTTCCCTCCTAGCCCATCATTCCTATGTTTACACAAAATGTTCGAGAAGGCTTTAGGACATTAGGAGGAATAAGTAAGATATTTTCTATTTTTTTTGTAGTTTATTTTCCCATATGTGTTTAGCCTATCTTTGTAGAAATAATCCTCATGTAAGTTTGAGATTTAACACAGCCTTGTTTCTCAGCGTTTGCTCTCTGGTAGAATTCAGAGATGTTACCAGGATTTAATATCAGCATTAGACGTGGTATTGGTTCATCTAAGTTATTTTCCACATAACAGTGTTCTTTTACAAAAGCAGTAGAAGAAAGGAAAAAGGCAGGAAAATTTAAAGCTCTTTTTTCTCTGCTTATATCTGCTAGACCAACTCTAGGTTTTCTGCTGTCTGTTAAGAAGCAAGGCAAACAGGTTTGCAACTGACACGTAATTCCTTTAAATGTCCTCCTAAAGCTCTGTGCTTACACCTCTAACTGCACTTAAAGTTTGAATGGTTTGAACTACATTTAATCTGCAGTTGCTTTTCTATTCTGCACTAGACGTGTGGTTCCTCACAAACCCCTGCATTTGGTAGCTCTCCTTCCTTATCTCTAAGGAACTTGCAGCCAGAACATGAATAGATGGGTCTTTGTCTGAAGGGTCCATCTCTGGGATGATTAGACGCCCACATCTCTGCTCATTTGCTAGTGTTAAACTCCATCTTTGTTATGTTCTCTTAGTTACTATCTAGCAGAGGGGCCTGAACAAGTCTCCTCCACACCACCTGTTCTGCCTCAAGTATGGCATCATCACTTTCATCAGAGGGCTGCAGGGCAACACAGTTCAGTTTCTCTCCCCCTCCATTTAAGAGCTATATATTGCATGGAGAAAGCCAAGGCATCAGATGCAGAAGCTAGAATAATTCACGCATTTTTCATGTTGTACAAAAATAAACAGCAATTAATGGTTGCTGTGTTCAAGAAAATCCCAAACAGAAGAAATTGAAGCCAAAATCTTTTATAGCTACTTGCATTCAACAGCAGAGTTGCTAGAGGAATGTAACTCTCTTGATCACTGGAAGTGTTATGCCAGTTTCAGTAGTTTTGTCTTTGTTTTTATAGGTTGTGTACAGAAAATTCCACATCTTGATCAGTAAGGATTTTCTTATGCCAACACCCCAGCTAATGGAATTTCGTGTCTGAAATTCAGAAAGATAATATTAACGCACATTTTTCAAAGAATCTCTTCTGGGTACATTTGGGATAAACGCTTAGAAGGTGGCATGTGGGGAAGAATGTGTCCTCTTAGAGCTGTTTTTTCTCTCTTTTTATATTGTTTAACTGCAACCAGTGTGTGATCTGAAAGAGCAATTCAGTATGTTAGCATGACTGACTTTCAGGCAGGTAAGGCTGTTTCTGATCGTCTAGACCTCAGTGGGACTGAACAGTGCAGTCTTCCAATACTAGTTTCTAATGCTAACCTGTCAAATGAGCTGAACCTGTAACCTGTGTTGCACAGCATTCCCTTCCTCTCCAGAGAGGCAGCTATTGAATTTCTCTCCTCTTCTTCCTTCTCGTTTCAGCTACTCTTTGGAGGAAAGATTTCACACCAAGTTAGGGTAGAAACAAGTCTGATATTATCATTAATGCATCTTTTAGGAAATGAAAGTCAAGGTCGGATAGAACTTGAGATGACACATTGTTGGAGAGTCTGGGTTGGGGGCTAGATTACCTTATAAGCCAGTTTCAATGTTAAGACATACTGGGAAAAAAAACTACAGAATAATTTCAGTTTCTTTCTCTCTCTCTCTCTCTCTCTCTTCCCTCCTTTACCCTCCCCCACTCCCCTTCTCCCTTCCCTTCCCCACCTTTCTTTCTCCTGCTTTCTGCTGCATTTTTTCACATTAGAAATACTTAGGTTACTATATGAGCGTATTAGATTGCCAGTAGTTCCCCTGTACGGGGGATTTCCAGTCAAACTACGTACATTTATTGGAGAACCCATTCCATATGAACCAAATACGACTGCTGAGGATCTAGCTGAGAAGGTAAGAAAGACATCTATATGTATAAATTTAAAATATTGAATGTTCTGATAAAAAACACTTCAACAGACTTGTCAAGTGATTTCTGTCTAGGAGCCAGTTATAGAAATTGGTGGAATCATGGTAAGTTTTGTACTTGCTAACTCTGAATGTCCTTCTTAAATACTATCTTTTTATTACTACAACTTGCAGATGTTCTAGGTCTTTTAAAGTTTATTGCACCCTATATTTGCTTTGAGAAACAACTTGCTTTAAAGACTGAAGAAGTTTGGTCAGATAAGACAGCTCTGGGTTGACAGAGAGAAGCACTTCACCCAAGAGGAAGCGTTCTGCTTCCTGGTGTTTTCAGAAAGATACTAAGGAAGCCTTTCAAACATAGCAAATCTATGTTCACAAACTGTTGGAATTACATACAATTAAAAAAAAAAGGTAAATCATTTCTCTGCCTTGTTTAGTGTGTTTCTGTTTTGTCCAGCTTCTAACCCAACAATTTAACTTCTAAATGTTCCTCTAATTCAGATTTGGATGCCTTGTCAAAAGGATTTTCAGGTCTTCATGTTCATTCAGTTTATTAATAGATTTCACAGTGCAAAGACATAAACCAGTTACGTGGTGGAGCAGTGAGACAGAGTGGGCTGAAATAGGTATTTTTGAGAACTCCACAGATGGTCACTTATAATATTCCAAAAACTTCACTTGAGAGAGAGACTTTTCCTGACCATGCAGGTGTCAGTTCAGTTGTCTCTCCTTGTCTGTTTACCCTATGATTAGGTCTCTGCAAAAAGACTCTTAAAAGGCTTATCTGCAGTATCTTAGGCCCTGGTTATGGATAACGGGTTGTTTCTTTTGTGGGTTCACTTTGATGGGACTTCAGAACTGCTAGTTTGCAGCAGAGAATGTGTTTAAATTACTTTCAGACATGTATTGGCATCTTTCATTTGTGCCAACCCTCACTTACTTCTGACTTAAGTTCTGATTCTGCTAGAGAAGACCCCTAGAATGCTAATTCCCTAGAATCCTAGTTAGTTAGAGTGATTTTAAAGTTGTCTCTCATGTTTCAGGCTATGGCACCGTATGCATTTTCCCATTATATATAGAAAAAACATTAAGCTCAAATTTTTTACCTAATACAAATTTTAGATCTGTAGAGTCACTTAGGGCCAGATGCATAAAGTCCTTCTCCAAGGACTTAACAGTTGATCACATTTACTTCATGTAAACAGTGGGAGCTTGTACCAACACAAGGGACATTCTACCAACATCTGCCCTTGCTGACCACTGGTTTACAGGGCAAATAATTCTCTGTTCTTCTGTTTCTGGCCTTAAGCATTCCCTAGCCTGTGTTTGTTTAGGCAGAACAGGAAGATTATGGTGTGTTCTCACCACAGCTTTTGCATGTTGTCCTGCTTTTGAATGTTCCCTATAGAACTTTTATATAATAAGAGTAACTGCTGTGTGCTCCTTGGCCTGTTTGTTTTTTGAGTGAAAGTGAAGGCTGCTGCCACATGCAGCTTAGTGGCCTGAGCATGTGTTACAGGACCAGTTCCTTCAGGGGACTTGGATCCAGGGGGCATTACTTTGTACCAGTCAAATGTGCTGAGACACAATGGTGTTTCCGGTGCTGCTTCTGAGCATGTGTAGAAGCAAAGTTGATGCCCACTGGAGGAGTGTTGCTCATGCAAGCCTGGGCATAGGCAGGAGTTTGAGTTGCAGTATATCATGCAGGTGCTTGACATGCTTTATAGACCTAGGTCTCTTCATGAATTTACTCTATTGTCATTTGACTTTTGCATATCACTAATAGAGCTTGTGAACACAGCTACCAGAGATAAGAGATACTAGTTTGTTGGTCTGTTTCATGGCAATGTTGCCACAATTACATCCTTTGGGCTTAAATATGGAAGTATAGTATTTTGAACTTACAGTAGTTGTGTGGTATTTGAAAGGATGAAAAAGAGCCTAGAAATTGTGTTATTATATGAACAGTATAGTGTTGAGTTTTTCTGACCAAAACCTTTTCTCTTTCCCTACAGACAAAAGCAGCAGTCCAAGTTCTCATAGAAAAACACCAGAAAATACCAGGAAATATATTCAGGGCTTTAATGGAACGATTTCAAACACAAAAGAAAGAAGATTAAGGTCTTCTGAACTTAAACTTCTGTAACTACTATTTAGTTAATGATATTCTTAAAGTCACATTTGTAAATTATTCATTCTTCTAATAATATGTTTTAAATACTGTCCTAATGATACTGCTGTATAATTTAAGATAGAAGTCACTTGCCCTTGCCCTTTCCCCTGTCCAGTATCAAGCTCAGGAACCCAGACTTCAAATCTTTCATAGTGGGGAAAAGTTTAGTTTTTGATAAATGCATTCCTACCTTGGAAGTGTCTGGGTTGTTGATTTTGGGTTTGTTTTGGTTTCTTTTTTCCAAATAACACTGAAAGCCTTTATGTATGTGGTCTGTCTTCCTTTTGGTCTGTCATTGTCTCCCATTCCCACCTTGGTGGATCTCTAACCTGAATATCAAACCCTCTGCAGAGCTGGAGTCTTACTGTCTTGACCCTCATCACTGTAAGGAGGATTTGTGGGCCAGATTAATGCCATACAACTTGTATGAAAACTTTCCTGAGATTGTTACTCTGACACTGCTGGGAAACAGTCCACCACCCTTGGCCTGCAGAACCTCTAGCAGTGCCTGCAAAACCTCGGTTGCAATGTATTTAGTTTTGTTGGGTGAGCTCAGAAAGGATTCAGAGGTGTGAAAATTGATTAGAGAACTACAGTAAGCCAAGGAATTTTGTTGTGGAAACACTCTGATGCTGTGAATGAGAACCCTACAACACAACTGCTATTCCAAGCCAAGCCATATTGGATATCTGCCCTTGAGTAGACACTTGTCCCATTCATTTCTCAGTGAATCTACAAATTCTCTTTTGAAACAATGAGCCAAGCGTTCAAACATCAAGAAGTACAGAGTGCTGTTTAGTAACATGAGCTCAAAAAACTTTATTTTGATGGAAAGAGAAAATTGTTACAACACTCAAAAAGCAGTAGTTCTTTTGAAAAACAGGATAGACATTCCCAAATATCCTTTAGATTTAGTATGTGGGTAAGCTGTTAAACATACATAAATAACTGTTTGAAGAATATGTAAGTTAAATAATGAAGGAGAGGGAGGTTCTGTATACTTTCCGTAAGTGAAAACAATTGAATCAACAGGAGAGAGTTTCAAGATTGGGCTTTTGTGCACTTACAGCAAATTATAATGTTACATTTTTTCTTAGCTAAAGCCTATGGTTTTATTGTCCAAATAGGAAATATCTGAAATATTTCTTCTGATTTCCAGGAATTTTAATCTACAGTTCTTAAATTAACATCTGGGAGCTTTTTAGTTTTGGGATGAGGACAAATTCCTTCAGAAAAGACAAAAGAGGTTTTTGCTATATGACGTGGTCTCCTTTCAATATTGTTGGGGTTTGACATTTTCTTAAAAAAACACCCCCCAAAAAACCCCAACAAATAACCAACTTTTGAAGGAGCAGTTGCATTCATTCCTCTCACCATTTAAGCACATACTTTGCTTTATGGTCTTTTAAATGTGTAAATTAGTGACATTGCATAAGTGCATGTGGATGATGCCCTATGTTAGAAAAATATCACTTTACAGGAAATCGTCTATCAATTGTGGTTTACAAGAAGTAAAAGGCTTACTTACTTTATGGTACTATTTTATACCAAAAACATTTTATGTAGTGTTAAATTTTTAAAGCTTTGGGAAGAATTGTGTCATATAAAAGCAAATGCCCATTCTAAAGTTTTTTAAATTACTTCGGTTTTACTTGAAGGCAAGATTGTGTTCTTTTTAATTTATTGGAATGTGTTTCAAAAATACTATGTTAACACAGCATGTCATTAAAAGTGACAGTGCTGAATTCCTGCATTGAAGTATAACTTATGACTTTTTTTTACTGTCCATCTTGAGGAAAACATACATCAGTCTATGTCGTGAGCATCTCAAAGGCAGCTGAACATTTTTCATGTTGAGGTTGCATATATGTAAAAGAGAACTCAATCTAAAAGGTTCTGTTAGACATGAATGGACAGTGTTATCAGAGATTTTGTAAAATTTATTTTATTAAGTGTGTGGGCTGTTTGCTGCAGTTTTGTCCCTTTAAGTATTGAAAGATCAGTATAAAAAATGAAGGGCAGTATTGGTACTCTCTTAAGTGTTGATATTTGTATGGGCCTTTCATATTTATTTCTATATATTAAAAATGTATAGAAGACACCTTTCGAATAAAATTGAGAACTGGAACAGACTTCTGAAGTTTTGTGTTGTGTTTGAACTAAACGGAATGATACATGGCCTGTCCTGCTGAACCTTGAGTGGTTTTGAGCAGCATGTCCTACCCCTGAGAAGCCCTTCCTGTCTTGCAGTGTCTGAATAGCGATGGAAGGAACAAAACCCCAGAAGGAATGAAAGAAAGGAAAAATAATTCAGACAACAGTGGAATAAAGGACAAAAGTCACATAAACAATAAGGTCTGAGTTTTAATAGTTGCAGTCAGCGCCGCAGAAGGCCTTTACAAGCACTGCAGGACCACTTCAGTTAAAAGTTCTGCAACAGAAAATAGGCCATAAATACTGGCTAGTAAGGTTTATTTGTACATATTTGGGGTGTGAATGATTGCCTACTTTGTTTTATTGAAAAAGAGGCAGACATGGATAGAGACTCTCACAAGTACGGTTATAGACCAGGAGTCTTTTTAGCTGATTTGGTTTACTGTGCATCAAGCAGAAGTATTCAAAGGGATTTTTAGCACTGATTGTCTGGTTAGCCTTTAGATGCGCTGAAGACATTACATGTTTCCCCATGTGAGCAGCATAAGCAGGATATGTATTTTTAGGTTGTTTGGAAGTAGACCAACTGCTGTACTGACAGGTATTCATCATTATCTCTCAGCAAGACCCAAATCTCCTACTGGCCAATTTACTGTCCTGTTGTGTAATAGCAGAGCTCAGGCTGAACGTCTATTATTAGGATGCTTTCACATGAAATTAATCCCTGCAAATGCAAGGTAGAGCAGTTAATCAGCACTGTCAACACAACTGTGTGGCTCATCCGGTATGGGGTTTGCTGTACAAGTGTAGCATTATGTTGCTTCATCCTATTATTCTGTGGAGAAGATACAGCTATTATGACAATGTGTTAGCTCTACAGTGCTTAATCCCTATTAAGCCCGTCATAGACACTAGGATGCTTTTTTGGATGTTATTTTTGCATCCAAAAATTACAGTACCAAAAACTAAATGTGGAGGTGCGTGGAATTGCTTTGTGAACATCGTAGCACTGAAAATACACGTTAAGTAAAATAATTCTCCAAAACGTGTCTGCTAAAACTTCGAGACGCAGTCTGACGACGCTTTTCTATTCTCTTCACTTTTTTTTTAAACTCAGGACTAGTCAAAATAAATTACAGTCTCAAAATTATGAAGATGATCAGAGGGCTGGGATACCTCTCGTATGAAGTCAGACTGGGAGAGTTGGGGTTGTTCATCCTGGAGAAGAGAAGGCTCCAGAGGGGCATTGGAGCACCTTCCAGAACCTGAAGGGGGGTGCAAGAAAGATGGAGAGGGACTATTGACAAGGCCATGGAGTGACAGGACAAGGGGGAATGGCTTTAAACCAAAGCGAGTAGGTTTAGATTAGTTATTAGGAAGAAATTCTTTACTTCGACAGTGCTGAGATACTGAAAAGAGGTTGCCCAAAAAGTTGTGGATGCCTCATACCTGGAGGTGTTCAAGGCAAATTTGGGTGGGGCTTTGAGCAACCTGGGCTAGTGGAAGGTGTCCCTGTCCATGACAGGGGGATTGGAACTAGATGGTCTTTAAGGTCCTCTTCCAACCCAAACCATTCTATGATTCCACAATACTTTTCTCATCATGGTTTTTTTGCAGTATTTGCTTGTCTGCTTTTTTTTAATGTAATTTTGTGTTGCACAGACGGTTGCAGATTTGCCACTTGCAACCTTGAACTTTGTGACAGCATACATTGCATGCATACCATATGTTGCTTCCTGAAACATTTTAAAATGGTTAGAATTACCTCTTTACGTTAGAAAATTGGTCAGAAAGATGTAACAAACTTTTGAAATGTAGGGAGCATTTTCTTAAAACCTGAAGTGTTTGCTAATACTTCTGGCTTTTGCCTGTCTGTGAAACATTGCAAGGTGAGATGCCATTTGGAATGAACATCAGGCTGCATACATAAAGCAGACCCAGTATTTTCCCCCCCCCCATGGAGCTGAGTCAGCTGTTGCAGAGCAGTTCCATGTTCCACTGGGCCTCGCGTTGCAGCCCTCACAAGAGAAAGGCCACCGCTCCTTGCTGTCCGTACCAGTTACTGTAATGAGCGAATGCAGCACGACTCATCACATCACCTTTGGCTCTTGTTCTCCAGCTACAGTCATGCCATGCTCTGGAAACTTGAGATGCCAAAGTTCTAACAAAACGTGTTTATTCAGAGAAGATCTTGAAAGTTTAAAGAAATGGAATACAAGAAATGGAACCGTTTTTACCTAATTCCTTTTAATGAGAAACAGAATGTGCCAAACATCAGGGAGGGTAGGAATTTACAATTTTGCGTCATCTTCACACAGAATTTGTGGCAGATGAATTGGGATGCAGATGGAGATAATCTTCATATATTCCAGATGGGTTTGCTTTTCTGTTTCTTTCAGTAGTGTTTTCTCAAGTCTACACTTTGCTCAGAACAACTTATTTTTCTTTCAGTTACTTCTTAAGTAACTGAAAGGGAGAAACAGAAAATGGAAATGGGAACAGAAATGGAGACCCCACTGAACATTTGTTAGTTCTCTTTTACAGAATCACAGAATCAATTAGGTTGGAACAGACCTTTGAGTCCAACCTATGACCCAACACCACCATGTTCAACGAGACCAAGGCACTGAGTGCCACGTCCAGTCTTTCCTTAAACACCACCGGGAACAGTGACTCCACCACCTCCCTGGGCAGCCCATTCCAATGTCTAATAACCCTTTCTGTGAAGAAATTCTTCGTATTGTCCAACCTAAACCTCCCTGATCTATTTGAAATCTGCTATAGGTACCTAGAAACATTTCTGAGCTCTTATTTCTGTAATGGAGTTGCCAGCTCTCCAGACACTTCTTTAATGATCAGATTTCTCCCTACCATATGAAAAATTCTCTCCTGACAGATCCACCAAAACCTCTGACGCATCCTGTCCATTTAGAAATAAATTAATTTTCTTTTTCTCATTATGCAGTGGGTTAATTTTCTTAACTGGTGGGCACAGCACTTGCAGGCTTGCTTGGTTAATGTTTTTTACCATAGATTTCCACTTTCCAGACAGAAATTTTGGTATTTGATCTGGCTTTGTGAGAACACGCTTGAGGGAAAAGGCTGACTGTAGCTTAGCTCGGTCTCTGAAGGCATTAATGAAAATATAAACCAAGTCTCACAGCTGAAGCAAGCACACCCAAACCTGAAACTAGTTTTGAAATCCTAATTCTGGGCAATCCTGAGTTACATTTGTGGAAACAAAACTTCCTGGCTCCTTTTTCTCCTTGCAAAACCCAACACCAGCACAGACGCGTAGCAGCTTTGATGGCATTTCTCGGACCAAAGTTGCTGTTTGAGCTAAACAGTGGTGGGGGCACCTATCCTGGGGGAGCAGGGTCAGGAGAAGACCTCAGCAACCTTCAGGGCCTGTTTGGAGCAAAGTGTAACTCAGTAGTATGTAGTGGAAGGGTATCTAGGAGTCAATGCTGTGTAAGACTTGCTCATCAGGTAGTCTCACCTCCATGTTTGTGGTTTCCTCTCAAAAGCAAGCTAGTAGTCATGCTTGCTACCCAGTTCCTCTCTCTGCCACTTGTCTTGGTCCAAAATCTTTCTTGCAGCCGTCCCCTGTGATGACACCCAGGGTCTTTAGGACAAGGCTTAAATGCCAGTAAAGCTTTGCCTTTGGAGGGGGTTGAAGCAAGCTTGAGCACCTATATTTCCCCTGGCCTGGGGCAGTGCGCGGTGTGGTGCTGCACTGGGCTGCCTTTGCAGAGCAGTCAGAGGAAGAGGCAGCAGTCTGGCTGACCCAGCCACCCTGTTTCCAGTGCCTCATGTGCCCTGGAATATCTTGTTCAGCCCAGGACTGTCTCAGGCACGGCCAGACAGACATAGGAAGTTACAGCCCAGGAGCTAATGTGGTTAAGTTCGGGTCTTTGTGCACATCCCACCACCTCCTTAAGATCCCCAGAGAGAGCAAACTTGATAAGGGGAGGCTGCATTTCTAACAAGAGAGGAAGCTTTGTATAAAGACCTTTTGGTATTTTTCTATCATCCTACAGTATGCACAAATACTATTTCTAGGAGGCAATAAGCGAACCAATAGACACGCTGTGTGATTTATTCCACCCTTCTGGTGCAGCAAAGGGTCTGAAGTTGTGCTGAAACCACTTTTAAGTTGCTTTGGTTACTTCACACCCTGTGGTTCATTTGCAAAGCTCTCCTTGTGAGCCAGTGGATGTACAGTTTGTCAAGCATTTAAATTTGGAGGATGGCTTTTGTTGCTGTCTGCAGCAAGGTGAGTCAGAAGAACCTGGCATGTGGGCAGCTAAACACCCACCAGGGCCCAAAAACACACTTCAAGAAAGGATGAGAGTAGAGAGCTGACCTAAAAAGGCAGCCAGAAAATCTCAGCAGTTGGAATGCATCAATCCATCTTTAGTTTCTCAACTTGTAACATCTTACATTAATGGCTACAGGACCGGATACTGTCTGACTTTACACAGCAGCATAGGTAAGTGTACGTCTGTGTTTTTGTGATGCCCTGTTCCTTTGGTATGAACAGGAGCATGGAACCTACTTCAGCTGCTGTTGCAAGGCAAGTAGCAGACCATTATTATTCAATCCACCTGGGCTTTGCAAATGTCAAGATGATATCACTCATGCTTGCTTTTGTCATTATTACACTTAATCACTTTTATTAGCTGGTGAACCAGGCAGTTTCTGTAGATGTGCTGATTTCTAACATTGTCCTTTCAAACCATGCAGCAAAAATAGATAGCAAGCAAATAATTATTTCTGTAGCCCAAGCTCCTAATTTTAATGCAGATCTCTGCAATTGTTGGAACTAGGTCTATAGGAAGTTTTCATCAATTATGAATTTTCCCATCTCTGAGGATTTGGGCCCCATTTCCAATGTCAAAATTAGGAGACAGCATCTCTGTTAGCAGCATGCTCACACTGGGGCAAATAAAGCCAGAAACACTCAGGTTCCTGAATAATGTTTCCACCTCAATAGATCAGGATATTCCTGCACTCCAGAGAAAAAACCACAAACGACTAACAGGTTTCACAGTGAGGGAACCTGATATTTTCAAATATAAAAGTGTATTTCACCTGTAGAAAGGGGACGTCCCAAAAAAGGCTGAAATTTTCATACTGGGGCTTTCTTCTAAGACGCTTGATTTCTTTGGCAAGCTGTCCTGTTTCAACAGTCCCTCCTCCTTTCCAGGCAGCGTGCCAGGCAAGAGACAGCAGTGGAGACAGGCAGTCAAAGGAAAACACGTGAGTCTGTAGTATCAGCTCTTTTGGGACAGAATGAGGGCCTGCTTCCATCGAATCTAATCAGATTTAATACTCAACTGCTGGGAGCAGCTACTATTTTGCAACTGCAGAGAGGAAAGGATGTTTGGCTGAGCACAGGCAGGATGTGTTGGAGAAGGTGGTGGTGATTCAGCCCAATATAAATGTGCCACTGCTGGGGTGGGGTGAAGTCAATTTTAAGAGGTGCAGCAAGTGTTGGCAGCTGTATGAAGTAAATTACTAAGTCAAATGAAGAAAACGTCACTGGCTCCAAGTAATTCATATGCCCATGACCCAAATTTCCCTTCCCCTCATCCCATACTGCTCTGTATGTGTGCTGGGTTTACCTTACATTTTAGCAGAAAAGTTGAAGGTTTATTTCTCCCAAGAATCCATTTGTGTAACAACGGTGCATCTGGAATTGAAATACTTGATCCTGTACAGGTTGCTGGGCTGCTTTTCCCCCCTTTTTCATTACACACGTTTTTGTTTAGTGAGCAGTGCTGCCCCATTACAACCATCCTTATATAAAATCACCAACTTTAGCTGCCACTAGCACAGACATTACTTAGCAAGGAAGATTGTCTTAAGTTAGAAAAGCTGTCAAAATGCAAAATGTATGAGAAATAGCTGAGGTCACTTGGTTTGTTCAGCCTAGAAAAGAGGAGACTGAGGTGAGACCTCATTGTATTCTGCAGCTTCCTCATGAGGGGAAGCACAGGGCCAGGGATCAATCTCTTCTTTCTGGTGACCAGTGATAGGGAATGGCCTAAAGTTGTGTCATGGGAGGTTTAGGTTGGGTATTAGAAAAAAGTTCTTCACCCAAAGGGTGGTTGGGCACTGGAACAGGCTCCCCGGGGCAGTGGTCACAGCACCAGCCTGACAGAGTTCTAGAAGCATTTGGACAATGCTCTCAGGCACATGGTGTGACTCTTGGGGATGCTGCTGTGTGGGGCAGGGAATTGGACTTGATGATCTTGCGGGTTCCTTCCAACTCAGGATATTCTGTGATGGCTCAACATGTCTTAGATAGTGCAGTTATTCCACTTTGAAAGAGGAAAGGAAAATTTTTTTTATATGCCCAATTCCTTAAGTTGTTTACCCTGGCCAGCCTGAAAGCAGAACTCCCTGCCTGCCCACCGCATGGAGTTAAGTCTGCTCAGTTCACACTTACAAATGCCATAACACATATAATGGAAAACCCCAAACGTTGCTTCTCCTTTGCTGGCATCTGAGGGCAAGGGAAGGAAGGATCTTTGAACGGGTAAGCTTGCAGCATGAAAAGGTTTGCTAACACTTTGGCCTCTGTTTTTTCATTTTTTCCCCCGAGCATATTGGCCATAAGTCAGTTTGCAGTTGGTGTTTCCAATGTCAGGAACAATAAGGGCACGGGGAATTTAAAAGCGTTGCTGCCTTGGCACAAGTGGAAACCCACATTGCTGAAGCAGAGATTATTCCTTTGAACACTAGCTGAGCACCTCTGAGCACTCACACCAGATGCTGCAGCCGTGTCCTGACAGCTCACAGGAAGAGCTCAGAGCGGCGCCGTGCACGTCCGAGCCGGCAGCAATGCGAGCTGGCACACAGGCAGCCAGTTGTTCTTGCAGCCTGATGTGGACTGAAAAAGCCAGTATGAAAATGTTCTCTTCGCAGCCTCTGCTCAAAAACCAGACATGTGGGACATGGAAAGTGCCAGAACAAGGAGCACTGCCCTGCCACAGATCAAAGCTCATCTCCAGCAAGGCAGCAGGACACGGTGCCCAGCTTCATTGCTCACCCTCCCTACCACATCTGACCGGCTGTGTGTCCCTGCTGGCTCCACTCACTCCTGCTGCACAGTTTCACCTGTGCACTCATGCCTCGACACCTAGACACAGAGTCTTTGTATATTTGTCCCAGGCAGTTAAAGATAAATAACAGAGATATCCTGAGCCTAGAAGCTTCTCTGCTTTCTTCCCCCTAACCAGCTGCCTTCACAAGAGGCAGAGCATCTCCCTTGGGACTTGTCTACCTGTCTGAGTTCGAATGGCACCGCTTTAGCACTTCTTTTGAATCGAAGTAGTAGATAATGCAGAGCAAATGACTGCTTCTGATAACTGAGGTTTCAGAGAAATGTCAGATAAAGTCTTCAAGGCAAACTGTAATGAACACAAGACTTTTATGTTCTTCCAAGATTTTTTGTTTTTCTCTAAGGCTGCCCTGTTTTTTCTGAGTCTTCCTTTAGGAAATATAAGAGCTATAATCTCAAAAGAGGTTGCACGTGTGCACACAAGAAAAAACACCCCAAAGGATAAAAGTGCAACCAAAACTTCACTTCCTATTTTAAGTCTGCTTCAGGCAGAAGTAAAAAGAGAGTATATTATCTCTGTGCACAGTCAGAAGCATCCTGTAGCATAGGCTGCTGGTAAAAATGAATTATCTATGCAAGAAAAGTTAATTAAAGAAAGGGTTTTAGGAGATCTGCATTCAAAACAATGTTGAAAAAGTTAAATTTAAAACTGAGGTTTCTCACGTCCTACTCGCATGCGCTACCATGGGATACCTGATTGGAAACGCAGTGCAGTGGCTTTCAGTCAGTGCTGAGGGAGCAGATGTGCCGTGCTGGATCAGATCATTAGCTGTGTCACCACCCAAACCATGCACTGGTGAGGAGTGCTAAGTCCAGCTTGCCCCTGTGCAGTTCCACAGGGCTGTGTGGTGGGTGAGATGAACCCAGACAGAGCAGCAGTGCTCCTGTGCCGAGCGGGAGGCACAGGAGCCTTTAAAATGGGCAGGAGCCGGAGGGGACCTCCTGTGGGGGCTGGGTGACAGGTTCAGACAGGAGCAAAAATGGTCCTTTCCATTGCCTGCTCCCCAGCCCACATCTTAAAGTCTCACCATCATGATGCGTCAGACATTCAACCAAGCACTGAGAATGAATACCAAGGACCACTTTCTTTGGATCCCCTAATTTCTGAGAATGTTTCTTGTTTAACTGCATATTTTCTGAAGATGTCTGATTTTAGCAATCGATACAAGGATATCAAAGACAGAAGTTTTACCCCGAAATACTTTCAGCAACAAAGCCCCACAGAGGTGCTCTACAGGCAAGGTAAAATAATTTTATGTGCTAGATAATACACCACTCTAATGAAATCCTGTCCCATTAGGGTGTTCCCCACTGAAATCTCATGTCTTATCAGCACAGAGTAACAGTTTGGGATCAGGTGTTGGAATCAAATGTAAAAAACCAGTAACTACATAAATAGAATGAAGCTGGATAACTATAAGTTTCAGTATGAGATGGGTCAGATATATAACCAAAAGCCCATCTAAAGGCTAAACTTGATTCATTATTAGTTACAAGTCACACATAGGAGTTGGTGCCACTTTAAAGAAAGATATAACCGTGAGGCATAATTGTTCTTCACAGCCAGTAATGCCCTGCCTGCCAGCAGCTGGGACAGAGAGTGGAGAGCTGTAACCCCTGTGTGAGCACCAGCACCTCTCACAGGAGGCAAAGCGGCCCATTTCTGCCTTTAAACCAAATAACGGAACTGAAGCTTCAACCTCATTTTTCCTTTACAAATACAGTGCACACTGCACTGTGTAAGCTGCTCACATGAGTAAGATATTTGGAGATGTCATTAAAGGAGGTCATTAAGACATGCTGTATGACTTATGCTAAAGCAGAGTTTAAGCACATGGCAATTACATATGTTCTTGGGAAATGGTACTTGCTTTAGGATATTATGGAACAGCTAAGGAAGGATCTTCTTATTTTGGTTTGGGTCTTTCTAGATTTTAAAATATGGGCTAGGTGAAGTCACATACAAAATCACAGAAATTCCTAGTCAACACAACAGATCCTGGGGAGAAACTGTAGGCAGGAGATGGCACAGGGTACCTAACGAAACACTGACAGGCAGGGAAGTTGAGAGAGGGGTTAATTTTGCTGCTTTTGTCAGGACCTTGTTAGAACATTCCTCAGGACATCAGACCTCTGACTAAACGTCACAAAATGTTACCTGTAACGTAACCACACAGCTCCTCACACCTGCTGCACCGACACAGTCAGCTGGAATCAAAGTCAGCACAAAGAGGTGACAGCACTTGAAATGCAGTCTCAAACATAACAGATGGCAAGCAGAGCCCAAAGCAAAACAAATCCCCAAAGGAAAACACAAAAACAAATATCAGAGACAAATGGGCATTTAAAATAAATGAAGAAATGCATACAAAAGGAAAATGCCTTAAAGGGAGAATCTTGGAAGAGTTACAGAATCATCAGACAAGAAAAAAAGATTAGTAGGGATAAATGTGAAATACAGAAAGGCTGAGTTGTGTAACGCTGCTCACTCAGTCTGAAGGAGACTCCAGATGTTCCCTCTTACTTTCATTTACCTACAAGTTGTGAAATACCTGGTTTGCAGAGGGTGGCTAAGCTGAGGCTGGTCATGGTGCCTCCTGTCTCACTACAAGAGTGAGAAACTACACCTAGAGAAGAGAAACTACATTCATCTCACTGCAGTGATGGATCCACTGGCCTGGTAGGTGAGTGCACAAAGCTAAGAGAGGAATAAAGTAGGGTCAATGCTGGTGAAGATACAGAGGAGCTACTAGCAGCAGCTAGAGCCCCACTAGTCATGGATGTTAAAAATGAAGTTAGGTCCATATTGAAAGGATTGGTGGAGTTTAATGAACTGATGAAATTCCAATTTGGGCTGCTTACAGTCTTTACAGATACAGGAAAGTTAAATTAAGTACAAGACCAACATGCTTAAAACTATGAGACAGTTTGGTGATGAACCGCAGCAGACCATAATATTCGTAATAATCCAGGAGGTCAATTCCAATTATTTATAATGGTAATGTACTTAAGCTTATCCTTCCGTGTTTTGAGGCATTATCAGTGATCTTGCCTTCCATAACCTGGTCAGCTTTGTTCACAAAGTAATTCCTGTGAGCACACGTGGCAGTCACACAGCAGCAGCAGGAAGCAGCAGGTGTACCTTGGGCGCGATCGTGGCAGCAAAGCCTGAGCTCACAGCACTTAACAAGGACCCGATTTAAAATAAACCACCTGGTTGCTGAAACACGAAGCAAGTGTGAGCACCAATTCTTCTATGTAGCCTCTTGTGAATGAGAAATCCTTCGGCCTTGGATGAAGCCTGGTGCTGAAGAGCAGCCTGCGAAGCCCGTGACGTGCACGGCCCGTTGTGCTAGGTGGCAGCAAAGGCAGGGAAAGCCGCCCTTCCACTCAGCCTGGCTCCACATCCTCCGGAGCTTTTTGTCAGCAAACTGAGCTCTCTTCCCATTGGAACGGAGCGCACGTGAGCGTGTGAGAATAACGCTAACGTAAAGCAGTTAAAAAATGCATCGTTGTGTGGACAACACACCTTCGAGAGCAGCGTACTTTAGAGTCTGCTTAGCCCAAAACCACGCCTGAGAGTAGATTTCCAACCCATCTTCACATCAAATTCACCTGCAGTTCTGTGCTTGACTATGGGTCTGAAATGCTCCCACAGCAAAAATACTGTACATCAGTACCTACTTTTCTGCTTCCCAGCTTTGTTTCTGAAATCACTGAGCCCTTTACAGCCTCTTATACCTGTGCAACATTCAGGAGAAAAACCCCCTATCTTCTCATCCCTACTATACCTTTCCAAGTTTCCCATTGCTATAGTAGGAAAACACTGCTCTTTCCCATGCACACAGGTCTCTAGGTGCATTGTTAGCATAGTATTAAGCCAAGCTTCTTGCTAGCTCCCAAACTAAGTAAAGTAGAGGAAAAACCCTGCTTTTATAATTTTGCCAAGACACTCAGGACTTTTATTACCAAGTCCCTGTATTTAGTTTTTCAGATTTTCTTCTTCTTCCCTGAAACTATAGACATGTCTATTCTTTTAAGGCAGGAGAGACAAGAAGTGCTCTGAATAAGCACTTTTCAAGCCACTTGCAAATTTTTTGTCTCCTTCTGCTGTAAAGAATCTAATTAAACTGTCTACTACCTTTGTTCAGCCGAAAAAGAAGCTGCTCTGATTCTTTCATGTACGTTTTCATTAAAAGACCCCTGAAGAAAGCTTCTTCCCTAGAGGTAAATAATTTGCATAAAATCATGCAAAATAAATCCCTTTTACCCCAAGCTAACTAGGCCCCACTGTGGCAGCAGCCCACCCAGTTAATGTGTCCCATTCAGCCTGCAATTGGGAGAGGAGTAGGAAACCACGCTAGGAGGAAAAAAATATTTAGAAATGTGTTTCCATTACTTGCTTACTGGTTTTAGGACCTTTGGTGGGGATTCACAGGGTTACAGGGACTGTGAATTTAGGACTTATGTGTAATAATCCCAGTAGTGCTCCTGGGCTGCTGCTCCCTCCATTATGCTTTTCCAAGTTGAAATAACAAGCTGCCCCCTTCAAACCCTTAGCCACACAACAGCCACACATGAAAAACAAACCCTCTGAGAATCTATCAGTCACATATCATCCCTACTTGCAAATTCGCTTACCCAAGATATATACATATTTATTCTTTCCTCTCTTTGAACTCATGACAATTATTTAATTGTTTTGTGGGTTATTTCCCCCTCATCTCCCTTTGCTGATCACCTGAGGAAGGCCAAGAAGCCGTGTCTAAGAAGGAGTAGGAATGTGGCTGTGGGACAGAAAGGCTGAGGGATCTAGGAGCTTGCCATTTTTGCACAAACTTTGGCTGCTGCTTGAGATGGCATTGCACACACAAATGTGGCAATGAAGTCCAAGAGGGCTATTGAGGATACTGGAGATGCTGCCAAAGACAGCAACAACTTGTGTTATAGTTTAATGATTTATGCAGTGGCCCAGGAGGTGGAGGTAGAACCATCTGCATCTTCCCTGGAGTTTCTCCCAATTATTGGGATCAAGACAAGACTGGGGTGAGGCTCAGCTCTCCCCTCTCCACTACTCAGTGGGTATCACTGAATGGTGATCCTTTCAGGAGTCTGAAGCGGGTTTGAAAACAACAAAGCACTTTCTTCTGTCCCCTGTGACCGGGGCCCTTCTCAGGTGATGGAAGAATCCTGGGTTTCTGCACTCCCCTGGCAGCCCCGAGATCAGAGCCCAGAAATCTCCCTTTCCAGTGGCAGAGTCAAGCTCCTCTTGTCTCTCCCCTACTTGGTGTTGTGAACCAGCCAGGGGGCAGCTGGGGAATGTGGCCCCATGTTGGAGAGCACTTTGGCTCAAAGTGGCCAAGGAGTGGGAAAGAGCTGCTGACCTGTTCCCCGGGCCAGGGCAGCTGTTTTGGAGGTCTTCCTTCAAGACAGCACGTAGACAACCATCCATGGTGGCCAGAGCACCTCTTCTGCTGCTCTGGGTGAGATGCCTGCTGGGGTATCTCATGGTTTCCTGGGCATCCCTGCTGGGACAACACCTATAAGGTTGTTCAAGCCCCAGGTAAAATCTTCTCCCAGTCCCAGGGGTAATCTGGGAGCCACTTGCATCACTCCCATGTTCAGGGATGGGAGCTCCTGTAGTAATACTGCCTAGAAGCATAAAATAATTACTGGTGGAGAGGATCTCTAAAGATTATCTCTCCCAAACCATTATCCAAGCTGGGCCAACTTTTGTCTTCTTTGCTAATAATTTCAGAAGCTCAGAAGTTAGCATCCTTTTTCTGATCCCCTAGGATGAAAGTTTTAAAAAGAACTCAAGAGGCAGGGTAAAATGACCACAGTGTACTTTATTTAATGATTTTGGTACCTTGTGTTGCAATAAAATAAAAAAAATCTACAAAATCCAAATATATAAAATTTTCAAGTTTCCCTTTTAAGTTTTACAAGAAAAATCAAGTTGTAACCAAGGAAATTTGTTAGTATGAAGCACTACTTTCAACTTCATTTCATCACAAATTGCAACTTACTTAACAGACCAAAATAACTATGGTACTGCAGTACATCAAATACTTCACACACTGTGTTCTTTACTATAGCACATGTAACCTCTGCCATGGGAGGCAGCGGTCTCTAGCCAATAAAGACACTCTTCACAATCTGAACTCTAAAGGAATGTTTGTATACATGGATTCAGAATATATATATTTACAGGAAGATTTCTTTTTCTTTTTCTTTTTTTTTTTTAATAACTATTTCGATTCTTCATTTCAAATAAAATACCAAATACATTTTTACAATGTTTACAAGTCAAAGCACAAGTTCTGCAATGATTATCATTCACCTCTAGTCACTGTGCTTGTACTGGGGGGAGGGAGGGGGTTTCAACACTGTTCCATAAACACAAATGTGATCTTCCATCACTTTATTTCTGCAGTGGTGACTAAGGAGTATAAGCACAGTAACAATTCTTTTAGCACAATCAGTGTATAATGCAACAGTTTACAACAGAGAACTGAGAAACTATTGGTCCATTCTGTTCAATTTGCTGTTTATCTGCCAACTGTTATGCTAGTTTTTGTCACATAAATTGTGTACAAGAGAAGAGTTAAATAACACAACTTGAATAGGAAAGAGCATACATTTTTAAGGCAAATTAATAAGCAGCTTATGGTGTTTTTTTGTTAAACTATACCCCAACAGAAGCTAAAAATAAAATGTATGTTCTGCAACTGTCAGTAACTATGTCTTCTTAAACTGATCTCCTCTATAAATTGATCAACATGGCTTTGAACCTGGTTATTCAAAATTGAAATAATTCCTCCCCCCAAATCCCCAAATATAGAAAGTGCATGACTTCATATGCGCCAAAAGAAAACAAAAGGCAGCTGAGGTAGTTAGATGTAAAATGTATTTATGAAAAATAACTGAAAAAGCTAAAACAAGGACAATACAGTAAAACCCCACTCATTTGGAATTCATTTTATATCATGCAACAACTTAAAGCAGGAAAATTTATGACTTCTAAAAAAAAAGTAGTAATAACATACGAATGAAAACAGAATATACTACTGGAATTTTAATTTCAAGTATTTGAGCGTATTTGCATGTGCATTTTTTTACAGGCTTTGTATAGTGTTAGGAAGTCATTTACTTTTTATCAGGCATCATGTGAGATCTGGTTGACCTCTGGGACTGAAGCTCCTGGAAGGTATAAATATACTGAAAGTGCCTGAAGATATGCCACCATGTGTGCCTGGAAGCAACACCCTCTCACCTTGGGTGAACTTCTACACACCCATCCTCTACTGAGCTCGCCTGAGAGTGACAGGACCAGGGATCCTGAGCCTCTGCCTCCCAGGGACTGATTGGATAGATGCCCTGGGAGCCTGCCTGGGATGTACCCGCATGCCTGGATCCGTGCGGGATGTGCCCGTGCGGTGGGGATCCCCCACGCGATGTTCCTGCAGAGCTGGTGTGTACACACCTAACCCAGGCAGTGACCCTGTGCACCAAAGAGAGGATCAGCTTCCACTGGAGCACAGTTACAGCTCCTCTTGGGCCCTCCTGCCCACGTCCAGCACCATTGCATTTCAGCTCTCACAGGGACTTTTTCTCATCTGGAGAGAGGGACAGTGTTCCCCCTCTGGCAGACAGGACAGTCTCCAAGGAAGTGTTTGCTTGAGTCCACTCAGGATGAATTGGGATTTCGGCTCGCATCATGGTTCCAGAGCTTCACCAACAGCCCCTGGCACAGAGGCAGACCCAGCTTTCCCTTCCATTCCTGTCTAGAAAGAGGAGCAGGCAGATTTCTTTAGCAAAATGCCCAAATGGAGTGTGCAGGTGCATGAAAAGTCTTCAAGCTCTGGGAATGAATTTCACAAAAAAAGCACCGACTTGTAGGAGACAGATCAATTTGGACATGTGTTCCTGTCTTCAGTAGCAACCATCTAAAACAATCACATTACTAAATGTGCAATGTGCTGGCTCTTCTGAGTCCTAGTTAGACTCTTTCTGAGTTAGATCCCTCTGCTGATGGCCACGACATGGGTATGTGCAATTTACTATCATGAATTCTGCACCTGGTTTGAAGAGCATCACAGCAGGGAGCATTACAAACTGAAATAGTTCTGGTGTTAGTGGTTTTCCTTTTTTTTACTGGCCTGTGAAAAAGTAGGATTTGTACTTCTGAAGTGTGTGGATGTGCCACACTTTTTATTTTTATTTTTATTTTCTATTAAACAAGGAAATCCTGAAGCCCCTTTTTTCCTTCTTCTTTCTCTTTTTTCTTTTTTTTTCTTTTCCCCTTAATTTTACACTTCTAAGCTCACTGTATTGTAAATATGATTTTCAAAAGTGATGTGTGATTTTGGCCAACTTCATCTCTGGCAGCCCAAAGTGAGGAGTCACTGATGTTCACAGAGAGCTGAATGCATGTGCTATGGTGGCAGAGCTGGTAATGGCCAATTACACTTGGACATCCTGCACATCATGGCCTTTTAATTTTTCCTGCTAGAACTAGATGAAAAACTAGAAGACTGGACTGTGACATTTCTTGATGTGGCATGATATTGTAGCTTTGCCCAAAATGTTTGTCAGGAGTTTCTGCTCAATTGCTCAGATATTTTGAGCATGAGAGGGAGTTTCTCAGAGAAGTCAAGGTTTTATAGCTTTATGTAAACCTAAGCAGAAATAGATGCTCAGATTTTGAAGAGGGGAGAAATATTTTTTCAGGTCTGATTTCATAAAACACAAAGATGCTAAAAGACACACTTTTGTAATGGATGTAAAAATAATTTTTCTGCATGTGAAACAACAGAAAAGACAATCCTCTACAGCCTGGGGAATCCAGCTTGATGTTTCAGTGTGTTGTGAGTACTTGACATAAGTAGACATCCTCTTCACTTTGTCACAACCTTTGTTTGCCACATTTCCTTTCAAAATACAAGTAACATTTCCAAGTCTCGGTACTCACAGCCAGCATCTGCTCCAAGAAGAAGCAGTCCCCCTTCCCATCACCAATTCAGTTGTGACACTGGTAGCCACGGGAGAAACTGGGAAGAGGCTCTGCCTGCACCTGCCTGATCCCTATCCTTGTGCCACTGAGCTGCCTCTGTCCGATTGCTGCGTGACACAGCACTAAAGAATGAGATGAAATTTGTCAGGATCCAAATGCTAGATCAATTTTCGGGGATTTCAGCAGTGAAGAATGACAGACAAGAATCATGGAGGGCTGGAGAGCAGGCTGGGTAGAAAAATTTCACTTCCCCAGCTTGTCCAAGTTTTTCCTTGGAGTCCAGTGACTTGAACTTTATAGGAAGATGTATATTTGTCTAGAAACTTAAATTGAAATGTATAACTCAAATGACCATTTTTATTTAATAGAAAATATTAAAATATAATAAATATATTCACAAGCTATTTGAAAAATTAAACAGATATTTTAATTTATCCTGGAATCCAGCCAGGTACCTTGGCCTCATCCATTGACTAGCAGAATTGGAAGACCTAGAAATGCTTTAGTATTATTTCCAGTAGACTATTTTTTTTAATACAAAGCCTGATATTGCTTCCTCAGACATTTTCAATAACTTAGCCAAATCAATAATTGGGTGCACAATGACTGAAAATTTCACTTGACAGTAAAGTTCTAGTGCACTGTAAAGTAGTTACTAAAGAGATTCCTTAAAAAATAAATTTTACTTAGATTGGCATTGTGAAATTTAAAAGCAAAATGCCCATGTGCTTTCTCCTGGGGCTTATTGGATTCCATTAAAGTCAAAAGCAAGTAATCCATTTGCTGTGGTGGACCTTCAGGGAAGCCCTTTATGATTATAAACTGCCTGTAATCAAAGCAAATCCCAGTATAATAAATGCTCCTGTCCAGGGCATTGGTGTATGACTTATTGGCACGTGCACAAGGCAAAGTTTCTCCATCAGTCCTCCAAGACTGTCTTTTGGTTGAGGTGTTTTGTTTTTTTGCATAGCTGTAGATTATTGAAGATGGTTTTGTAAGCACAGCTGTTATCAAGTCTGTGTTTTAGGATCATTTGCCTCATGTGAAATTGCTTTGAAGGCTCCTTTGTTTTGCTAATAGCCTAGAAACACTTTTGCATGTTTCCCCAAACCAAATCAAATCCAGCAGTCAACCTGAAGACAGACTTGGTTCTGTATATTAAGAAACGGAGGGTGGAAGAACACACAAATTAGTTAGCCTTATCTGAGTAAACATTTTGCTGTAATGAATGGAGAATATGCTCTTTTTAATTAGTACTGGGCTAATTAATACATTTTGTAGGAATCCATTTGAAATATCCAATGTGAATTAGCTGACACGCTCCTTGCACATTGCAAATTTCAAGAGAACACAGTGTGCTGAGGAAGAACAATTAAAAAATTAAAAGTTGGTTCTCTTCTCTTCTCTTCTCTTCTCTTCTCTTCTCTTCTCTTCTCTTCTCTTCTCTTCTCTTCTCTTCTCTTCTCTTCTCTTCTCTTTTCCTTTTTTTTTTTAATAGAAGAAGATTACAGAGAGCTGCACAAAGTTTCAAAGCACAGCCATACTCTGGAAAATTACTACAAAACCAACATGATAATGAACTGTGTCTATTGTGTCCCAGAGGATACCATTTCCAATGCACTCTGCTTACAGTGAGAAGATGAATCTCCCATTTGCTAATGCCACAGGTCAAATCCGGAAATCAAACTGGGTTTGCATGGCTCTGCAGCGTGTGAAATAACAATTGTTAAGTTAACATTTGATTAAAGAGGCAGGTGAGCAAGCATGGGAAGAAAAACAGAGCTGGCTGTCGCTGTTGAGACTGCCTTATACACAGAATGGCACCTGCAGGAAAATACAGTCATTCTCATTTGTCAGAATAAACATTAGCTTGTTAATAATACAGAACTCAGAGAATAGACAGCAAAATATTTGTCCCCTCAAGCAGAACAAATTACACAAGGGACAGTTTCTGCCCTTGAGAATCAATGGGAATTGATTTAAAGGAACTGCAGTCCTGTTAAAGAAGAACTGCAGTGGGATGGCAGATCCTTGTTTGCTAATCCAACATGATCCCTATTAGTGGCTGTTCTGTGAGTCAGAAATTACCTCAGAAACCAAAGATACCGACTTTTATGTTGCTATGGGCATATACCAAGGCTTTGGAATGATGAAGTAAAATCAGCTGACCTGAAGTAAAATCAAGATGTGACAGCTGTCTTTAATAAAATTTCTGCTTTTCAATTGAGAAAATTACTTCAGTGTTTGCATTTTTAACTTGGTTTTCCATTTTAACTGTAGAGGTTATCCCACAGCCAGGTGTCATGCAAAGGAATTTTGAGTTTTGTACTATGACATGAGAAAAGAAAGTTTCTTAGATAACCTGAGCATTGCCTCTTCTCATTGGTGAGGTTTGCATATGAGGCCCATAAGCACAAGAGAAAAACGGAAGCAAGGAAAATATCAGAACAGTATCTAGTAAACTTTGCCAACCTTTCTGAGTAAATCTTTGAAGAAAACAGACATATGATATCATGATATGCCATGATCATGCATCTTATGGATCATGCATGAGGTTATGGGTAACTCCACAGTGTTTTCTACTGAAATCAGGATGAGACTGTTTCTGCTACTAAACAAGCAAGAACTGATGATAATATCTAATATAGCTGGAAGACTTTCAGCAGTAATTTCCATGAGGAGCTACGTGACAGAATACCTGAGCATGAACAAATGCTATGAAGGCTCATCTACTCTAAAGCTTCACTGCTCTTTCCTAATTATAAGGCTTCTACCACATCTACTGATCTCCAGCTTCTCTTTTGTCCCTGCTCTGTGCCTTTACACTTGATTGTGTTCCTCAGCTGTGCATGAAGAAGTGGATGTGAGGACTATTAGCAATAAAGGAACGTGCACCTGCAAATCCACTATTTGCTCATGGGTGTACTCTGTGAGAAGTTGAGAGCATGAGAAAATGCACAACCAGTTGAACAACACCAAGCCTATAATAGTTCATATACAGAAAAGACCATCTTCTGAGCCTATTTTAAACCTTCTATTTTTTGTGGAAGCCATCTGAGACTTATCCTCCATAAAGAAGGCAATAAGGTTCTCTGACCCATAATCTATTATAAAGATCTATAATTTCTAAATTTAACAATCACTGGCGTAACTGCCATACAAAACCCTTGTCTCCCAGGCCTTAGTTTGAGACACTTTTGTATCTTATTGCTAATCAACAACTCCTGCCAATAGCAACAAAGTTATATCTAAGAAGTATCTTTCACTGTCTCCCTTCGTGTTTCAGTTAGTTTGTAACACATCAGTAATTTTCACAGTCAACATCTTTCCCAGAGGAGAGAGTAATTGCACCATAAATAGTATTTTGGCATCAAGGTTTGTTGGTTTGAGTTTTGGGGGTTTTTTTTGCTGTTAAAAGACTCTGCTCCTCCTTTTATCCACTGAAACATCAGGGGCAGCTTTTCCACAGTGTTTCACAAACATCTCTTAATCTTGACCAGAGGAATCATCCTTTTGGTTTCGTGTCTTTTTGACCTCCAGCCTCCTTGCTAGGGTCACTACAGGAGATGCTTCCACAACAAAATGTGCGTACAGATTACTCACATGTGTGCCCTGTGCAGCCTGACTGGAGGGGGCTGTGACATCACCCCATCTGAAAATTCTGTATCGGGGGATCCCAAGCCAGAGCTCTTGCCAAGTCCCACCTTGCTGTAATTGTGTTCCTCCAAGTACCAGAGTTAGGCTAAATAGTAAACCACCCACTCGTTCCCCCTGATTTTTATAAAATTGCAAGTGTACTAACCTACACCGTTTCTGATGATGAAAAAATTTAAGTGCTTTGCTGATCACTAGCTTTCCATTATTCAGATATCTCTCTAAGCAGCATTATTTTTTTTTTTTTACCTTCTGCTTCATGCCAAAGTAGCTAAAATCCACCTGTGTGTTAAAAGCAATGAAAAATAATATTTTCTTCATTCATTCACCCTGTTCTTAGTGCTGTTCTAAATGTAATATGTATTTTGTTACAGTAGTTTTTCCAGGATAAACAGTTGCACAATCAGTACAATCATCTCAAAAATGAAATTGTAGTGCTGCTGGATAGAATGACTTTTTGGCCAATAAGATGAGTAGATGACCAGAAGGAAGTTTGGCCAGCTCCTCATTGGTGGTAGCTAAAGCTGTCTCAACCCTAGCAATCCTCTTTAAAACACAACTCCTTGCATGTATGAAACAAAACAAATAGATGAATGTTTCACAAGATGAAAGATGAAGGCTTAGCTAGGATGAATTTACTTATGTTGCATTTCTTCTAGGTCTCTCTTTCCAGTGTGGGCACCTCACAGAACACAGCTAACAACGGCTTTCTTTTTTTTCCCCTGAACTGATTAATGTTTGCTCACAGGACCTTGATTACTGTATTACAAGCCACAAATTTGCAAGATTAAAAATGTCTGTTGAATTAATTAGCTGCAACTCAACCTAGGTGCAGCTCGACAAGTTCCAAGCAGTTCCAATAAAATAAAAAAGGAGGAATCGATAGCAGCCACAAATACATGACAAGATGTTGGCACTTTGTGACTATAAATAGTGGCAGCTGCCCTCTCTGCTGACAAAGGAAGATTTTTCATTGTCCATACAGAGCTACCTAAAGGCTAAAGCCTGCCCAGATTGGTGTGGCAATCTCACTGATAGCTAAAGTGTTCTCAGTGAAATATGTCCTGTGGGCCAGCCTGATAACCCAGGGAGAACTGGAGATGGAAACAAGCTGCCTACTTTTTCTTCACTTTCAGCCAGAGTGAACGCTGCAGTGCTGGTGCCAGGCGTGATCACAGCACACGTGGATGCTGGCTGACAGGAGGACAATGTGTGTCCCAAAGGGGAAATGCAGGGAATGATGTTGAAAGCCGTTAGCGACTACTTTTGAACTTTCCCTCTGTAGCTACTGCCATTGTCTTACCCAGTCATGACAATTTTAGATATCTCTGTTCATAAATCAGATCTCCTTGGAAATGTACCAGTTTTTTCAAACATTGTCCTTAATGATGAGTGGTGACACAGGTCAGGAACTCTAGACATGTATCTGAACTTCAGAGAAGCAAGTGCCTTCACTGGCTAGTAGTCTCTTCCTCAGCTTCCTAAAATTTAAAATTAATTCTTGTCAAATATTGTCTAAGAAGCAGTCTGGGATTGACACATAAAAATGCAGAACATATTGAAAAAAACCATCAGTAGTTAGAATTTCAGAATAGTTACTGCATATGCACGGTACATTTAAATTGACAGGAGTATAATTTTCAAATACATGCATTTGAAATTTATCTTCAGTACATAATCTGTGCAAGAGCAAATCTTTCCTTCTGACACCTTGTATCAGGAAACTGCATATGTGTTGGATATCAAACCCCCTTAGTGTTCTTCAGTCAAAATGCAAGTAAACCATCCTAATTATTGCAGGTTATTTCCTTCATAAACTACTGACAATGACAACTGATAGTGAAACAAATACAACCACCATTACATTACACGAAACAAAAGTTTAATTGATCCCTTTGCCGTTTTCCTATATGATTGATTTTTTCCTTGATTAAGTAAACGTGGTAAATCCTTTTTTTATTTTACACAATTATCACTTCTCTATTCTTTTACCAAAATATTTAAGATATGAAATACAGCATTAGAAATATTTTCTCCATAATTTTTTGTTAAAGTGCTGGCATGCTAAATCACAAGGCTGTTTCCAGTAATGACTAGAATAATATTCTTTTCTTTTTGCAGTTATCACTTGGTTGTCCTTGATGACAATGTTCCTGATCCTTTTTATGTTTTAGGCTTAGGATTTAAATGAATTGTAAGATTGAATCCTAATAGAATCTCAGGACTCACTGTGTGTATACACAAACACACACACATATATATATACATGTATATATATATATAAACGCATTTGATACTGTAAGTTTGCTCCTAAGTGTGAGATAAGATCCTACTATTTTTATTACGATAAAACCAAACACTTTCACAGAGATTATTCATTACAGCATGCTGAGGACAATGAATGTCTTGCATTCACCATAACCTGGGCAATTTGCACACTATGGTGGTTCAAATGTACCATCCAGAGAAACCATGTCTGCTCCACATGCTTTGCTAGATAGCACAGAGCCTCTTTGCCCTTTGCTCAGCCCAAACTGATCTTTGTTTGGCAAAGGAACTGGGATCTCAAAGTGTGTGAAACTTGGGCTCAGAGAACTACAGATAAGCTACAAGTGTAGCTCTGGTGTCCATACAAAATCTGCCTGAGCTCCAAAGTAAAACCAGTTGAACATGGCCAGAGCAGCACACAGTGCATTAACAGACCTGATTCAAGGCAGCATGTAGAGATTCAGGCTTTGTCACAGTGCTAACCACGTTCATACAGCTTTTGGTCAGGTTGGAAGGTGAGCAAAGTGATTTTGTGTCTGCTCCAGATGTTTACTGCAGACATTACTCAGGCTGGATGTAGGCAATGGCACTGAATGCACTCATCAGTTTCAGAGTCCTCAACACTAAAGTGACTGAACACGTCAAAATACTAGAAGTATGTCTACACTGCACATGACCACTTTTTTATGTCCACATTTATGTTTTCCACAAAGAGGAAGAACAGTTCAAAATATGAGGCAGGGAGCCCTTTTCCTCAGCAGCGTGCAGCCCTATATCCTTCCCCTGAGAGATAGTAGCTAGAGATATGAATCATTGCTAGCTGAAGAGATCACTGCATCTGGCTCTCCACTTGGTCTCTGCTTACCACCAATTTACTGCTGGAAAAGCCCTCATGAGTATTTCTGTGCAAAGCTCCATCTGGTAGCACCACAGAGGACCCAATTCCTTCAGGTAAGATGTGCAGGAGAATACCTGCTCAGGGGATCCTGGCAGGCTTAGGTGGGAGATAGGAGCTGAGCTAACTTTGTGCTGTGAAGACCAAGCTGTATCTGACCAAGTCCAGGAGGCAAATTTTAGGTGCTTGAACATCTGGCATTACAAATGTTCAGGAGCTCCTAGTTAATGCAGTTTGGAGGAACACAGTACAAGCCTGAGGCCCCTGATGTACCTGCACTGACCTCTGCACCTGTGCTGCAACGTGCCAGATACCTGGTCCCCAAGTGTTGTGGCTTTCATCCAGCCCACGCACATGGTTTTCCTCTCTTTTGTGGGCTCTTTGGTGCATCAGGTGGGGAAGAGACTGCTGGACTATGACCAGGCCTTGTCCTGAGCGAACTTGTAGCACACAAATACAGTCTATGCCTCACTTTAGCACTGTGTTATGTCTCTGCAGGCTCTTCTAGACATTCAACTAGCAGCTTTTTTACCTTGAGGAAATCACTGGTCTGTGAAATTCTGTTTTGCAGTACTGTTATACACTAGGTGGCTGAGTGGACACACCTATTTCATGCTAAAAATGCTTTTGTAAGGTTTAGTTCAGTGCAAAAAACTATCCCAAACGCTTTGTTAAAAGGATGTGGACTTTCCTATAGCAGAACAGATCTTGTGTAGAAAACCTGCTAGCATTCCTAGCACTGCAGCATGCCAGAAGCAATTGCTTCCAAAGTTATCTGAAGTAAGAGGCTGAAACCTACACATAGAGAAAACTCACAGCAGTCATATCTTTCTTTCTATGAATGTAGCATTTAGTTACATGGACAAATCTGTTACATTTTTAAATTTATACCAACCATTCCTTGAAATGAGATTTTCGGTTAAACTTCAAGGTTTCTTGTCTGATTTTATTTTACACTGCTTTGCAGGTATCAGTCATTTATCTTTCTATTAGTTGGTCACTTACATCACAATTTCTTGTAAATCTCTATCAATGAATATAGCTACTATATGTATAAGTCTGTTGTAATTATACACAAGCTTCTCTTTGACTTCTCTGGCTCATGCAAATCACCCAATAAATGTGCTGGAAAGGACTTTTTGCCCTGCATCTTGCACATCTGTTCTCTTTGCCCTAGGATTCAGAGGAGGCACATGGTTTACTAATGGGTATATAAGATCCTCTGCGTAAGAATGAAATTCTAAGCGTTCAGAGCAAAATCTAAGTACAGGAGCCAAGCCTACACAATTAGAAAAAGTTCCTTTTAATGAATGTGCTGGTCAGGAATTGGCTTTTGTAAGAATCACTGGAAATGACTGGTTTCAGAGACAATTTTTCAAAGTCTTCTTAACAGGATCACAAAACAGCAATTCTGTCAATTCTGGTATATTCTTGAATGTTTGAACTAAAAAGGAAAGGATAAGCAATCTTTGATTCATGCTGAGCCAGCACTAAGTTTAGGGTACATATTTCAGGTTGAGCCAAGTGACATGCAGGCTTTTTGGCATTAAGCAAATCTCCAGCTGAGTTTAGTTTGGAGGAGGTGAAGACTTCCACTACCATGGTCTGAATTTGTGTAGTTCACTCTAGGCCAGGGTCTGATTTTGACATATTCATACCAGTGAAGAAATCTCACAAGTCCTGCACTGAGGTCACTGAGGTAAAACAAATGGTGCCAGGGGATCCCTCATGTTAAAACAGCTTTGTAAATTATCTCTTCATCAATGACACCATTCCCCTAACTTTGCATGAACAAGGCTATGTAATGTCATCTTTGTCTCTCCTGTAATGAAGTCTGCTCATACCAGATGTGAGAAATCATCTCAGAAGCAGATCACTCAGCAATTTGAAGCCAAGTGAAAATGATGGCAGAATTTGTTTTAAAAAATCACTACACGTGAACTGCAATAATCTGCTGTGGTTTTTTAAAAATTTTATTCCCAGATTTAAAAGAATCTGTTCTCATTTTGCATTTTATCTCTTTTATCAGAATAAAGAGGAATGGATTCAATGCCGTAATGAAAAGACATAGTTCTATAAACAATCAAGGGAGGATTTGATAACTTAATGTCTCTGGTACACAAATGGCTGTTTGCCACTTACTCCATTTGGCTTTCTGCTGAGAGCATGGGCTTCATGTGAGCTAGCCTAATTGCTACAATTAGCAAAATTAAATGGCTTATTGTGTATTTAGAAAATTCTTCCCATGTCCTGCATTGTTATGCTGCAGAATTAGTAATTGCGGTGTTGGGCTGCTAAATTCATGGACATGTGTTGCCATTATTTCCATCACACGCATCTTGTAGGGGCTTAAGTTAAACAGGCTTGTTTAGATGGATGCACAGATGCAATTTACTCTGCTTCCCACCATGCACAGGAGTAAGAGAGGCAGCAGTAGGACCCCAGGAATCTGCTGAAGTCTTTTCCTTGGCATTGTGCAGGCAGTGCAGGGGGTGCAGAGTAAATCACAGCATCTCAGTCACTCTGGATTGCACAACTTCAGGCAGGGAGCAAAGAAAGGGCAGTGGCTTTGGAAGCTGAATCACTGGCAGAGCCAACTAAAACTCAGTACAGTACCACTTTTAAGGCTCCTTAGCAGTGATATGATCAAATCACAAACACTTCAAAATTGTTTAATTTGTGTTGTAAAACACCCAACAGTCTAGTTGTGAGTATTTGCCGGCCAATAAAAAGTAAATGAACATATTGCATGATTGGGAGTCCCTTTCCAAATAAAGCAGCACTTCTACTTTTAGTACCACTTATGAATTGCTCTTTTGGGGAGATAATGATGTATTGGCAAGATCATCACATGTTTTAAACTAATACAGATTTAATAGCTATTCACCATATATTAAAAATTAAATCTCCAATAAAATTGTAATTTACCTCCTCTTCTTAAAAGTTTAAAAAATCAGACAGATGAGGCCTAGCATTAAATTTTGGAAGGAAAATTTTCTCCAATTTTATAAACATTAATAAATAGAAAATTTGTTGTTTGACAATGAAAATATTATATATATGCCATCAAGACCATATAACCCAAGAAAAGACACATTGTTCTGTCAAAAGAAGCATATTTAAATTTACGTAAACAAAACCGAAAATTAGTTTTTCCATTATTAAATATGCATGGAAAGAAAGTATTGCACATATTTGTAAAGAATTTCTTAAACAAAAATTATCCTATTACAGAACAAATAGCTTTTAAAATAAGTCAAGAGTTTTCTCTTACATTTTCTTACATGTTTTCTGAATTAACATGGGCATACATTACCTTTTCTTTATTTAATTAGTGATAGTAGTTGAATTGTCTTTTCTGCAGCGGACGAATCCACAAAATTTTAGGACCAAGTCTTCAACCAGATAAGTTACCATTAAATCTGCTGGTAAGTTTGTTTGGTTCTTTAGAACAATGCTCCCATAAGTCTTATTTCTAACAAATGTGATTGCTTTTCTTTACCAGAATGTAAATATGAAAATATGAATTTTTTATTTTCATATATTCTGATATGAAATTTAAAAGGCCTGATGCTTTCATTATTTCAAAAACAAAAGTTCATTTTTTTACAAGTCCTCTTCTTTTTTTTTTTTTTTGCTATTGCTGTCTCAGTAGAACTTTATTGACTTTAAAACTGTGGCAAAAAGAATAGTGCATATTGATTATTAACTGTCCATAAGGCCATAATGGAATTTCAACATGGACTGTGTTTCACCTTGGCAGTTTCTATAAAAAATTGTTTTAATGTGACTATTCACAGCAATGCAAATTAGGAAACTGTCCATGTAGTCATCAGAGTGTTTAGATTTCAGCGCTGCCCTGTTCTCAGTGCAGGTAACACTGATGGTATGAATGTAACAGAGCAAGATTTTGGAGAGCAAATTTTGACTTAGTGTATAATGACTTCTACCCCTGCCTCAAAGAGTCAGATTGAATTCTGAGGACAAGGTGTNATATATGTCACTCTGCACTCACACTCTGCAGTAGTTTGCTTGAGATAAACATTTTTCTAAACATTATTTTAAAAATGCTGTGAGATAAAGAAAAGAAATGCTAGGCATGAAAAACCACACGGATAAATAATACCTCTGTGTCCTTCCTTCCAAAACCAAACAAGAGCAAATCAAACAAACTCATCCCAAACCTTCTTCAGAAACCTTGCAATGCAAGCACTGGTGAAGACCTTAACCCTTTAAATTCCATACGAAGCAACATTTCTTCAATTCTGCAAGCCTGACCAAAGGGCTCACAGCTCTGAGGAAGAGCAAGAGGATGAGAGGGACATCAGAAGAGGAAGAGCCTTGCTGACAGCAGCAATGCTGTCCCTCTCCCCAGAAGGTGCTGGTGGGAGACTGAAGCTTGAGAAGGCTGCCCACTGTGCCTCGCTCAGGCTTCAATTTCCGAGTTGTTAAAGCAGCAGCAAACACATCAAACTATTTCCAAATGAAACCCTCACATCTTGGATCACAGAGCTTACATTTGCCATGTTTGTAAAGAAAAAACAGCAATTCCCTTGTGTGAACTAGAATTTGATTCTGGAGTGAAGGGTCTATGGAATATGACAGGACAAAGGACTTGCTCCCAAAATCTTTTTTTAGCAGTTCTTGCAGTGGTATATTTTCTGACAAAACATAAGTGCTTTTCTTTGAATAATCAGCTATATCTCCAGGAAGAAAAGGGTAATCACTTTGTAAAAAGCTTCAGGTTTGGACTATCAAAGAATTGTTTTATTTAAAAAATTTTTATAGAGGCAGTTGGCCATTGCTTAATTTGAAAATACCTAAGAAACCCCTGAAGCATAGGTGTTTTCTGATCTGTGTAAAGTTCCCTCTGCCTTGCAGATTTCTGCACTTCCACAGATTTTTGATTTGAGGAACTCGCCCCAGCAAAGAACAACAGGTATCGAACATTTCACTAATAAAAAAAGTCAACATTAAAAATGGCTAATTGAACGCATACAAATAAACATAGTCTGTGTAACCTTGGCCATTTCATAGTACAAATATTCATAATAGGAAAGACAGAAATTAACCCAGTGGCATACACAGCAGTGACTACACTGGATGTATCTGACAGTGAAGATTACAATACCAATTATCAGGTCTCCTCCTTCCTGACATCGCCATTTACAACAGTAACTCTTCAGTTCTACTTCGCTCTCCTAAAATGGATGGATATAGATATAGCAAATTGTTTCTCATGGAATCACTTGGTGTCTCTACAAGCCACTTACATTTGAAGCAGGATCCACAGTTTATAGAGTATTCTAAAAGTACCCATGTAGGCTTTCATATGGCATTACACTGCAAAACAAATCCATAATGTGTGAAAACCAGGTTTATGTCAACCTGCAAAAGCCATTTGATAAAATTCATGGACCAATTCTTAAAATCTAAGCTATAAAGAGAATGAAATGTATTAAAAGATTTGAGGTTTATAAAAAGTAACCTTTTATACCATATTTTTACTTTACAAAAATATTGAAATAATCCATGAGTTTTTAACTCTGCACCAGCTTTAAAAAAAATACTATCAAATTTTGACTTGCACCTTTAATGCATCTGAAAGCACCATCAGGGGATACTTTTAACATAAAGGATAATACCATTAACTAGATTTAGGGAGGTATTTAAAACCCAAAAGCTTGCAGCAAAAGCACTCTATTACAAGAGAATCAATGTAATTTTTAGACACGTCTGGACACCAGTCTTTAACAGGCAGAAGAGGCTCTTCCACATAACTTGTTTATATTATACTTCAGTGGATATACTTACTAAGAGGTGGCTGAAAGCCTTTAAAAGACATCACTTTCACCTTGGGTGGGAAAAATCAGAGCTGTCTCTACACATTGAGAGCTTGGTTGGTCTTTCCTGCTTCTTCTTCTGGTAGGACTTGTGCCACTTGTTGTGTCCCTCAGGCAATATCAACCTTGCAGTTATACAATGTTTGGCACTAGAAGGGTATGGCATGTCACAGTCTCTTGTCACACCTGCATACATTCACACACTGAATCATGCATTCTCAGTCCTGAAACAGAGAAATTTCAGTGTGTTCAGCTCCTTGTAGTTTCTTCTGAAATATCTGAATGGGGTCCTCCAAAAAATTTAGAATATGAAAACTATACTTCCTTGTTCTTTTACTTCTTTTCTTTTTTTTTTTTGCAAATTGAACACTGAATCATGATTATCATTTAATGAATATCACTACGTGCTAGAGCTCCTTATTTCTCCTCAAAACCAGAAGGGAGCCGCATAGAGTTTCTGTTAAAAAAAACATCAAGGAGTTAAATTGCATTTAAAAAAGACTTTGAAATTCCACATAAAACAAACAGGTCTGGTAGTATTAATTTTAATGACCTAATTAATCAGAATTTAGTTTATTTTCCACTGACAGCCTTATAAACATGATGACGTTTCCTTTTAATTAAGAACTATTTTGCAAACCTATTCTAACCTGAACAGTTGATTTATGGGAGTGTTGAAGACTACTAAGCTCCTGTTTTTTCCCCCAGAAAACACTTTTCCTAACAGCATCACTGTGTGCTACAGTTTTGTTATTTTTGAAAATGTGTGGGTTTTTTTGTTTTTGCCATTGATTATGGAAATATCAATCATTTATTTCTAAAATAAAATGCACTACTGGCTAAAGTTGAAAGCTCTGGCCAGAGCCTTTTTATTGGTTTGATTGTAAGTACTGTGCAGTCAGAGTTTCATAGCAGTAACGGGTGGTGGGTGAGTTCCCCCCAGCTGATGTAACTGATTTGTATGTGTGGGTCAGGGTTTGGGGTTTTTTGAGGCTTTCAGATGATGCTGCTGTATCAGTGTTCTGCAGACAGACTGCACACAGTGGATCAAATGATAATCATGATGATAGCCAGACTAAGAACACTATAGCTTGCTGCTCTACTTGTAGTATGCAGTTTAGTTATTCCTACAGCCCTACTGTCAACCCTTAATTTGGACTGTAATGTTGGAGCTTCTTCAAGCTGTTTTTTTGTTTTGTTTACAATGTGGTTTCATATTCCAAGCGCTCCTGAATAAGGGCATCATCTTTATACTGTAGCCGTGGAGGAGCAGGGGAACATTCAAATGCTAAGATTGCCTTCCTCAGGCTCCTGTCCAACACGTGTCTCTCCCATGCTGGGTACCTGTTCCTGAACAGATCGATTTTAATGACAGACTCCTCAATCCGTGGTGGCCGGGAAGAAGGTGTGGACGGTGCGGTGGGTCTCACCTGAAACACAGGCACACACCCATCCCTTTCGGCAAATTTTTGATCCCGCTCGCTTGTGACACTCCGGTTGTTGGAGATGGAGCGTAGTGTGCTTGTGGCCACTTCTGGGGGAAGGGTGAAGGCAGCGGCAGGGTCCTCACAAGCACAGCTTGGTGACTGCCCAAACCTTGGTCCATTGGGGTGAAAGAAGGCATAGTACATTAGCATAAAAACAATGCCTGTTAAAAAGCTGCTGAACACTACACACAGTGCTGGTATGGCAAATGCATCAGAGATTGGAGGGGCCTTGTACAGATACCAGAGAACACTCAAGGCGGTGTTTTCTAAAAGGATGACAAAATAGTAAATGAAAAGCCTACAGCGTGTCCTTCCTTCCTTGACATTGAACCAGCTGAAGATATAGATTATCCCAACAACCATGTCGAAAACTATCTCCTCCCATTTAGTGATGCAAAACTCTGTCTCGCAGTGAACGATCCAGAAGGTCATGATGCACCAGTGCAGCACGATGAAGATCCCAAAGTACAGCTGGAAAACCGAGGCAAACAGAGCAAAAGTAATGACCCTTGCTGCAATCGTGAAGAAATGCCAGCAAAACTGGATTATAACAGCCATATAACTGATGGGTTTCTTGTCATCGCGGGAGTCACGGAGGGCCTTTTGGTAGGAAGCCAAAGCCCAAGCCAGGGATACGAGGGATGCTGCAGCAGTAAGACCTAGGAGGAAACAGGAGATGCAGTTAAGGTATAATTAGTATGTCAGCACTTGGCTGAAAACATTGAGATCCTTGCTGCTTTAAATATGTTCTCCACCACTGGCACAATAAAACCTCTTCCTTCTCCTTTAGCTCAGAGAAATGGATCTCTGCTGCTGAGATTTCATTGCCCTTACAATGCTGGATACCCACAAACAAGAGTGGCTATCAAAACACACTCTGAACCTCTTCTCTAGCAATTACATATTTGAAACAAATTAATTAATTAATTCACAACTTTGAGCAAGTTGGGAATAGGTGTCTCTGTCAGCTGTGAGATTTAAGGGGACCTACTGTGGTTATTATTTTCAAGAAAGAATATTAATTTTCTGATTTTCAGAAGTCAATAAAGAAGCCTAATATAAAGAAACCAAGTAATTTTAATTAAAATGCCAACATCATCTACATATAAACTAAATCAATAACAATGTGAGCATAAATCTACATGTTAAAACTAAATTTATATTACTCTTGTTACATCAAAATTTAAACTGACTGCCTTAGACTTGCTGAGGGAAAAAAATGCCCATTTTGATATTTTCACCATTTTAAACAGAATTTTAATAAGTAGAAAGTATCAGAGCTTATTTTCTTCCAGCTGGAAATTAAATTTATTTTAGAAATGTTGGAATTTTTTACTGAATTAAAATTGTGAGTAAAGATGCTCCTAAAGTAGGGGACAATATATTTTAATTTATATAGCCATTCTATCTCCTATATATCACAGAAATGCCTATTTACAAGGCCCTAAACTATAATATTTTAATAAAACCTGACAAATATTTAAAGCATTCAACATAAAATTATTTCTCATAAGATTTCAAGCATTAGTTTTGTGAAAATACAAAAACTGTAAAACAATTTTTTTAAAAATAGACCTTTCTATACTTATTTTGAATTAGTATTACTCTTTTCTCCACAAGGGAGTTTGATTCTTGTCAATAGGTAAATTTAGGAAAAAGAAAGTTGCTTTGAAACTGAATCTGACTTTTAAACTAATCTGTTGCTTCCATACACTACCAGAAAAACACTTACATTTCCATTTCAAAAATGGTATAGTTCAGCATAATTATTCAAATTCTTAATACTTACATAGCATTCTGTTAGAAATGAATGATGATTCTTCTTTACTAGAAGATTAATTTTTATTTACTTGTGACTTGTATCAAGCTGCTTTGGATGGAAATGGGAATTGCAATTGAAATGCAAAATCTTTGCCTTTCAAGTGTATTTATTATTCAAATAAAATTGCAATAAGTGTTGTATACAGAGGAAAAACGTATCAAACATTTTATACGTAAAACTGGTTTATTACCAAAGCTAATTTTACATTCAGCTAATGAATGAATTCATAAGTCTCAGCATCCCAGACTGAGAATTTATTCATGGACCATTTAAAGATAATGATGCTTCAGCTTATTCTATTTCTAAGCAGTTCCTTAACTTTGAACTAGTTACTGAAGTAAATCAAACAGACATGAAGAAAACATTTCTTTTGTTTGCTGTTAAAAGCTGTTTAATCATTTCAACAACCTTTGGTTCTGGATGCATAGCCAGTATTTTTCTTCCCTATTAAACAGCTTTCTTTAGAACTTAACAATCAAGAATATATTACTTAAGTGTTATAAATGTTAAGAAATTGTATTAATAGAGAATGGTAAATTTAAGCCTAAATACATGTTGCTACTTACTTTGAAAAAAATAAAGGTTATTTTAAAAGAGAAAAAATGTAAGCTATTGAAATAAAATCTATTTAAACAATTCACTTGGCTTAACACACTAAGATTTTGCTCAGTAAGTAGTACAGAGAGATTAATTGCTTTCAGGAGGGATTGTATTGCCAGTGTTTCTCCCTCTCTGGCAGGGTGCTAATAATGTTGTGAGATCCCACAAATCCATGAATTTAAAAGCCCTTCATTTTAAAAATAAAAATAATAACAAACAGTCAGCAGAAATATAGAGCAAACTTAGGATTCCAGGGAGAATTTTTAATAAAACTTCGTAACTTTTCTTCCCACGCAGATACCTGCTTGAGAAAACACCAATGTTACTTCTGGAATCTTCCTTCATGGAGAAAATAAGCTATCGGCAATGAAGACAGGAAAGAGACATGGTATAAATTGGTGTTTTCATTTCTGACATGTATATTTGCTTTTTCACACTGGGCTGCCTTTCTGTATCCATTATCTCTGATGACAACCCTGGGAGCTGAAAATGTAAGTTCTTGTTTTCCTGTAGGAATGTTTTAAGTATTGAAAAAACACGGTTCATTTCCCTCATGAAATGAAAAGTTGGGAAAGGTAGATGAATAGAATAAAGAATCTTTCAATACAAAGAAGCCACTCTGGACAAGAATTCAAGAACAGCATTATCAGCACAGGAAAAAATAATGTGAGCGAGAAGTCCATATATTTTCTTTGCAAATCTAACTTTAATGACCTCACACACTCCCCCAGAGGTTTGTAGAGATATCATCAGTTTTGCATTAGGAAGTGTAAAATCATTCAACAATGCACACAGAATATAATGTTAAATTCATAGGAATTTCCACTGTTATAATGTTAATTAATTCATAGTCATTGTCTGGGACATAAAGAAGCAAGTACAACAGCTATGTAATTCTGTTATTTAAATAGTCATTAATAGGGAATCATCCTCTGCTTTTACAGAACAAACTCAGGGATACTGGCATACAGGAGAGAAAAAGAGACAAGGGAAGGCACAAAAGGGAAGAATTGCCAGTTAATAGATTATGTATTTGCTCTTGGCTATTGGCAATGGTGTTAGGGATATAGAATTAAGATAAAGTTAAATGCTTCATGGGCTCCATCCATTTTTCCTTATTGCTGAGAGCAAGCACTAAAGAATTACTGAAAGTAAATTAATAATGAGAAGAATGATGTAAAAGTGATGCAAATGGCAGCTTGCTAATAAATGTCACTACATAAATAATTCACTGGGAATAGTTAGAAATAAAGTGAATTATTGTAGCACTGAATGGATAATTCATTAATTAGAACATAAAGAGGTATTTGCTGAGTATATGTTCATATAAACCTCTTTATCCCTATTTCAAAACAGGAAACTAAAATAAATTTCTATTACTATCAAACCAAAATTTTAGCAATGTAGGTGGTTTAACTTCTATAATCAGGAAGGCTTATTTGCCACTCAGAAATGAGCAGAGATTGGACATGATCTGTGGAGCCACTGTTCATGAAGAACAAGAACCAGCTTTCCCACTTGTTCATCTGCAGTCTCTGCAAATTTTTGGGTACTGCAGCAGCTTTCTGGTGTATTTGACTCTCTTGTATTATGAGACTCTTGTATTTAGGGTCTTGATCTTGGAAATTAAGACTAAATAGCCATTCCCAGTGAATATGTACACAACCAACTATATGCTTATCCACTACAGATTGTGACAAGACCAGGAAAGCAGGAATTCTCTAAAATGGCCTTAGGAAACACGAAAGCATGTTCCTGTTTCTTTCCTTTCTAAAGCTGAACCTTTAAAAATTTTCTGCAGTATATGATGTGATCTTTAAAATTGTGTCCCGAAGAGGAAAGAAATGCAGGCTTTGCGAAGGAAAAACGTCACAATTTGCATCAGGCAAAGGATGCTTTTGTCTGGTTCTAAAGTGGACACCTGAAATACTCTAAATAGGAAAGACTGGGAGTGTACATACCCACTTTCAGCCTTTGCAGCATAGCCCATCCTCAATAGTCACAACAGCAAGAAAAAAGTGCATTGTATCAGAATGGACAACATTCTGCCAGGAACTAATTATAATCTGTTTTGAGTGAAAAATACAATTTAGCCTCTTTTATTCTGTGAATGGTTTGCATTACTTAATTATATTATTTGTATAAAGGAAAGACAACATTTTAATTACAGATGAGTTTCAGATGTTCTTAAGATAGTAAGAGTCTATCAGACTTTCTGTCTGATGAACAAAGAACAGAATTGTGTTGATTGAATTATAATTTTAGTTTCTTTCCCTGAAATTATTAATTTCTCCATATATGATATGTGCTTGCATTTTATAGATCGTGGCATTTCTGTACAGATACTTTAAATATAAGACATAACACACTACAATGAGCTACAGCTCATTAGACAAGATAAAAAACCCACAAACATGACTTTCACAAGTGAAAGCAAACATATATGAGGGAAAAGAGAATATATACAGAGATGAATACATTCACAAATGTAATACTGTTTCAAGGAAGCAAGCAAGCTCAAATAACTAGATGAGAATCAATTAAATTCTCCTCAATGGCATTTGTGAGAAAACTGATTTGGACTTGAAAGTTTAAAGGCATATCCAGGTCCATAAAAGACTTTTTTCTAATCACATCAGTCCGTAAATCCCATATAGCATAAGGACAGAACAGCTCAAGTCAGCTGGAAACCCTACAAATGAATGACCCAATCTGAGAAAGTCCTCCTTGACATTCAACCTGATTTCAGAAATCAAACTCCTGCCAAGGCATCTGTCTCTGCTTCATCCTCCCTTTTAAACTTGTACTCTTCTCACCACTTCCAGGAGTAAATTCATCTAAAAGCAGAAATACCAAATGCAGCAGGACATCTAGGCGTGACAACATTGCCTGGGATGTGAGACTTTGAAACATTATTTTAAGAAAGCCTATTTTGTGAGTTTCCTACTCAGCTGGAGAAGTGACATTACATGCATCCAAGCTTCCAGGTGCTTCTCTGAACCAAAGCCAAGGATCTCTAATATTCATATCTTGTCCTTTAGAAAACAGCATATCATGATTGCATCCCTCCAGCTTCAGAAAATGTCTTGCTATATTTACACAGCTTTTGCCACACTGCTCTGCAAGCTAAAGACTCACGTGGAGGCAGCCTTGCAGGCAGCTTGACAATAGCCTGTGGGTTTCTGCACCAACTCTTTTGTTCCCAAACACAGCGTACGAGAGCATTGTATGTCGTGGTGTACATATTGTGCTTCCATATGTGGTTTAGTACACAGGAGGCTTTGAATGCTTTAAGGGCAGCTTTTGGTCATATCAAGGACCACGTGTCCAGGTTTTCAAGTATGTGTTTCATGCTCATGGGTCTCATTCCCTGACCAATATTGTGAGATGAAACTTAAGATGAATCTTACTTTTTTTTTCATGCGCTCCTCTTTTCAAAAGGCAATATAAACTCTTGCCCTCACCTGGGTTATTTCCCCATAAACATGTTGCCAAAATAATCCTATTACTTTCCCATGTCAGCAAGTCTGTCATATATTAGCTATGCTAAATCAAGATCAAAGGCTTTCTGTTCAACTGAAATAAGCTTCCCGAGGTCAAGAAAGGAGTTTTTCCTTCTTTCTTGAGTCCCACTATATCTGATTGCGTCCAGATTGAACTGGCACCCTACTGAAATGTTCCACTCTTGTGGCTGTACACTCAGACTGTTTGCTACCCACAAACATGGGAGTGTCAGTGTCTGAGGATGAGTAGTTCACATTTCCCATTTTTGCCACAGGCTTCATTCATAGCTGGAGATTTTCAAGGCAACATAGATGGTTTCATCAGCTAGCCAACATTCAGCTTAACTTTCTCCCACTGCATACCAAGGTGCATTAATACAGCATAACGCATGACAGGAACACTTCCTTGTTGAAATGGAAGTCAGAATTATGCCTGATATTACTTCTCCTATGTGTTACACAATACTCATAGAACATGCTGGCATGTGTAGGAATAATTTCTCCCATTTTTCCTCTCAGCTGCTTTCAGCAGACACTTCTGCCAAGACAATTTCCAGCTGCTTCTTTAATTTGGCTCTCCACAACAACTTACCAGTGCCCTGAAAGTCTAGAAACATTCTAGATATTGTGTGACTTTCAACCTTTTTCATTTTACCTACTCCTAATTTTTTAGCAGCAGTGGTTTGGACTCTATGTAGATGACCAAGGTTAACTGGCAAAAGTTTAGCTTATCGTATGTATCTTTAGCAGTTTCTTAGGGTGTGTACAGGACACCTGTCTAATGATTTATCTCTTGCTGCACTCAAAGTCATATCCAACTTAGCAAATCTAACTGTTAGACAGTGTTGAGAAGCTTTGCTGAGCAGCAGTCCTGGTCATAGTTTTAAATACATGGATGATGGTCATAATTTTGTTTCAAGATAAAACAAGCACAGTTTCCCTTTGCCTTGCCCCTAAATCCAAACTAACGCTTTTACCCAGTTTTTGTTGTTAATATTTCAGGATTTGTATTAGAAACTATGAATAGAATCAACACAGAGAGGCAACTTGGCATGCAGGGACCACAAGAACCACAAAAGTTGTCTCTCTCCTGTCTTTCAAAAGACCACAGCAAGTAATTGAGGTCTCTCTTTCTTCACAGACACCAGAAGTTCCACTACCTCCTCTGTCTGTAGAAGTAATTGGCTCTTTTAGATACTTGAATGGAAGTTGTACTGCCAGAATACACCAGCTAAGGCCAGTTACTAGTTCACATGCTGGGTGATCTCTTCCCTTTCAATTACATTTTTCCAATATTTGTTAGTTTCGTGTTCTACTAAAGATGTGCTGTACTTAAGCCTTTCAGTTTAGGAGTCCTTATTAGCCACCAATCAAGTCCAGTCCTTCACTGGCAGTGACAACCCCCAGGTACCCATGTGTCATGCAGTATGTGTGCTGCCAGGCTTGGCAAGACAGCATGAGATCATTTTGCCTGTTAGGAATCTAAACTTAGATTCAGTACTCTCACAGCTAGGCTCCTTCTCTTTTAGGTAATTTGGTGCCTTTTATTCCAGTGAAGTATGTGCAGAACAAACATACCCACTGATTCCAGGACCATTTCCATGACTTCTACATTTCAGGGCTTTCAATGCCTTGAGCTTGCTGCAAGTAGCTTACAGAAATCGAGGGATTATTTGGAGGATGCAGCAACCCCAAGTGGAACCAACCCCCTGCCATAACTCTTAAGAAACGTCATGAGAACATAATGTTAAGTTAAATATAAGGCACCATGTAGGGGAGACAGCTGCGCCTGCACTGCTCTGCCCAATGCACTGTGTGCATGGACACCTCCCATAACACCAACGGCAGCAGCAGCAGCCTTCTCCCCGTCACCCAGCAGGAGAAAGAGGAAAAAGGTGGAGTTTACTAGACATGCAAAAAATTCTGGTAGAACTTAACTGTTGAGGAAACACCTTTCTGTTGATCCACGTTTCTGTGATTTCACCGGTACTCTTCTGTTGAGCTTTTATATGCTTTTGCTAACACAGCTTTGGGACAGATTTTATCCTGGTATTTCACTGATTTGGAGGAAGCAGCCACCCAGATTTTCATTCCATGGCATCTAACAAGATCAGCTGGAACTTTTCTATTGGAAATGCTTTGGAAAAATATTAAAGTGAAAAAAAACCCCCAAAGATGTACACAGCAAATGCCATTTAGATTATGTAAATCTTCTATTAAAGAATACACAATTTAAAAAAAGTAAATATATTGTACGAGTCTATGAGAGTGCATAAGCACGACTATGGAGAAAATTAATACTAGGATTTGTTTCTTTTGCAAAGTCACTGTGTCATCTGCCCCAAGGTCTGTAAGCCATCCTTCTCAGCTCACGGGGCAGGGGCCTGAAAGGCCTTGGTGGCTGGCTTGGTGCTGCTGCAGGTGTGGACTGAACCCACACATCAAAAAAGGGCAAGAAAGTAAAATTTTGGACTAACAAATCTCAGAGCAACAATACAAAACTAGAACTGAAATGGTACAAAATTTGGAAATAAATCTGTTGAAGTGAAGGCATGGTGGTGCTACAGACAGTATTGGTTTCCTAATCAATTCTCCATGAAACTGTTTTCTAATTGTTTTCTAATTGGCTGTCAGGTGCCCAGGTGTTGGCAGGGGGACACATGAGGTGGCCTCCATGAGGAGAGGTCAGAGCCTGTCCCATGCTGGACACAGATCTTTCCAGCCAGTTTCCAGCCAGCTCCAAGGTGAGGCACCACAGGACACAGCTGAGCCCATCAGCCAATATATTGGCGCCTCTGGAAAACATATTTAAGAAGGGACATTTGAAAATGTCTAATAGGCAGAGCAAGGGGGGAAATAACAATGAGAACAGCAGTGTAAGTGCTAAGGTGAGAGAAGAAGGAAGAGGATGAGGTTGTCCAGGCAATTCTGTGAGAGAATCATGGTGGGACAGGTAATTTCCCACTGCCTGTCAAGGACCATGATGGAGACTACTTACACCCTGCAGCCTGTGGATATTTCTGGAAGGAAACTGTGGCCCATGAAGACCCTGCACTTGAGCAGTTTTTTCTTGAAGGAACTATGCCTTGTAGGAGGGATCCCATGCCAAAGTGGAGGAAAACTGTGAGGAGAAAGAAGCAGCAGAAACTGGTATGGACTTATTGCAGCTCCACATTCCACATCACCCTGTGCCACATGGAGTGGGAAGGCAGAAGGGTCAGGGATAAAAGAGTGAAGTTGATTTGGTAAAAAGGGGATAAGGGGAAAATCTTGCTTTGATTTGTACGTGTTTCTCACTATCCACATCTGTTTTCACTGGCAATAAATTAAATCAATTTTCCACAAGCTGAGTTTGTTTTGCCTGTGGTGGTAACTGGTAAAGTATCTCCCTGCCTTTACGCCAACTCGCAAGGTTTTTTATCCTCTTTTCTCACCCTGTCCTGTTGAGGGAGCAGAGTAAATGAACAGCTGGGTGAGTGTCTGACCAGGTTGTACCCATTCCTTCCAGGACCACTCAAGAAAAAGACTTTTTCCTTGCACAGGGACACATGAAACATTTCTCAAAATTCTGTAAACCCTCCTTCCTCTGAAGGGCGTCTTGCCACCTGCCAGTGACCTACAACGTACTGGCTGCCTCAAAAATGGATGTCTGAGAATATCAAAGCTGTCACATTATTTCCTGAGATTTAATGAGAGGATGTGGGAGTAGAATGCACCTAACACCCAGGAGAATGGGAGGGTTACTACAAATACAGTATTTTAATACCTGTAGAGAAAAGTACAAATTCTGAAAAAGGAAGTACCTATCAACATTTTTTGTCTTAGGTTAACAGAGTCACAAAAATACACTATCTTAATTTTTTATAGTGAAACATGTAAAAAATGTGATATGTCAGTCGTGTTTCATAGATGTAGAGATATATTTGAAGTGAGATAGCACAGTAACAGTCAGTGTAAAATACAAACCACAGAGCATTGCATCATGAACACTGAGTGAATCCTACAACTGTGTTCAAAGAAGTGAATAAGAATTCAAAAGTTTCAAACAAAGGAGAAAACATCTTTCCAAGGGATTAAAAATGCACATTTTCTTCAGTCTGAATTGATCTACCTTTGGTTTTCAGGTGTTGATTTGGCTGAAGTTCTATAGGGTTCAAATGACTTAAACATAATGTTTCATGGACCTTCAGAGTTTTAAAAATTAAAGGTTTCCATGACATCAGTTTTTTACTCAGAAGCCCTCAGTACTAAATAGCTGAAGACAATTTTCCTAAGCCTGAAATGAGCTGGTGAAAGATACGTATTTTTACTATTAACCAAGCTTTCTGATGTGTTTTCCATCAGCATCCCACAAGCAAAACAGCTTGAAAGGATCATACTGGCTGCAATATGGTGGAGCATATCAGAAATAGTATCTGGCAAATTCAAACTATCTCTTCTGAGTACTTTTTTGAAGACATGGTGAGTATCTTAAACTACAAATAGCAATATCACACTGGCTCTAGAAATGTCTGCTGAGGATTTGGAAAAGGGAGGGCTAAATCAATATTTCAAATACACCAGAGACTTTTTTTTTAAAGATATTGCACTAGCTGTGGCCAGCATCCAACACAGACAAGACTAGAAGCCAAGATGTATTTCGGCATGGAAAATATTCCAAATATCTTCCACTAAGTTTTATTACAAATCAATAACATAGGACCAGGTCACTGGCAACAAAATATTGACTCCATGCAAAGATAGCATGGGGCCCTTAAATCTCCTTAAGTCATGATTTTAGGATTGGCTTTCAGTGGTTCATAGGCTCATACTGGCTTTCTGAAAGGGAATAAATTTCAGCCCTCATTAAGGAACTGATATTTCTCCCACTTGCACATTAAAATTGGTCTGAAGTTAGTACCTTATTTGACAAAATTTGTCTAAAAATATTTTGTATATGTAGCATTTTTTTGTATTTGTCTTCTCAACTACTCTAAGCTCTGAAGAGATGCTGAGGATAATGCCTGATATGGTGCTCTGGGACAAAACACAATTAGTGTCACTTTAAAAAAGAAATCAATTTAGTATTTGTGCAATCTCACTTAGCAAAGGAAAAACTGGAGCTGTTAGGTCATGTTAGTACATGAAGAAGTTTCCTTTGGATCAAACCCTTTGCTATGTTTCTTTCGCTTTGAAAAAGTTCAAATGTATTTTCACAATAATTAATTAAATAAACTTATTTTTCTATTTCTTATTTTTCTATTTTTCTTATTTTAGTGGAAAAGCAATCGCTAACCTCTTCTCCTCCATCTCAAAAGAAAATCCATATTTTCACCTACTGTGCGGATAACATAAATTAAGGCAAAGTCTAACAAACTGCTTTGAAGAATATTCAGTGGATTCTGGAGATTAATTCTGCTTCCACCTTGTGCCACGCTTGGATTAATTTAGGTCTTGTATTTACATCTTTGTCTTCAATATTAGTTGCAAAGTTATTCATTATCAGTAAGGAAGCTCTACAGCTATATATCTGTGTATGTCTGATATAGCTGAAATATATACACATGATAAATGTAGGTAAGTGTTACGTACATTTTGTATATATGGTATATTTAGAGTTATATACTACATGCAGACAGATAAACTGGCACAATTTGAATATACCAAGCAAAATAATGACTCAAAATTTCCTCTGAAAAGCTTTTTCAATATTTATCTGTGGCTTGTGCCAAAAATTTGCACCTTGTTGCAAGTTTAAATGAATCTAATTTCCATTTCTGCTGCTTGTCTAGAAGATTGAAAAATTCCCCCTGGCATCTGTCATTAAGCATTTTTTTTTTCAATGTATAAGTACCCAGAGAGAGTGATTGAATAACTTCTTCATCCTTTTCCCAATATTCTAGGCTTATGAGTTCCTAAAAGACTTATATCCCAATGGTTGATTGATGGCCTCTGGGACCACTTTTTTCCTGTCCTATGAATTTCCTTCAGTAGCTCCATCCTCCAGGGAGTGTGTCACAGAACAGGGCACAGTGGTCTTATTGGTGGTGTTCAAAGTGTTTTCATCTTTTTAATGTGCCTACTGTATACTTTTTTTTCCTCTTCATCCATGGATCAATACAAGGTTCAAAGACTCAACCTGACACTGAGACCTCACAAAAATCCTCTTCTCTCTCCTGATTGCAATGCCATCTTCTGAATTTTCAAGACAGAGAATTTCCTATCCTATGAGTGTAGTCTGTGTTTCTGATCGTCAAATACACTTTCCTGTATTAAACCATAATTAGTTGGTTGCGATAATTTTGACCAATCACTCAGATTGGCCTGTGATGGCAGCTGTCCTAAGCTCTATCAACTACCCTCACATCTCTGTGCAAAGCCAGTCACTCTGTGGAAACCCAGCTGGCAAATGAAACATGTTCTCATCCATAAGGCTATCAAACAAGATGAGAGTAAGGACAGGCATTTAGTAGGTGCTTCTGAGCACTCCCGCACTCATTCTTTCCTAATTTTCATATCCATCTAGATGACAGATTTCAGTACACTTTATATGAGCTCTACTCTTTCCTGCTTCAAGATCTCGTGTGATTTTAAGTCACATGAACTTTAAAAAAAAAAAAAATACATTATTCATTATAGTTGCTGTCATCATTCTAACTTTTGAGCTTGTCAGTGAATGATAGCAGGTCTGGGTAACAAGACCTGATATCCAATAAAAAAAAAGGTTGCAGAATTCTACTATCTCACTTCTAATTCTTTGTTACCTGAGTACACAGTTGACATTCCTAATATTTTATGCTGAATAAAGTCAGGATAATCTATACTAATTTTTATTTCTGTGCACACTTTCCTTTAAAATTTTTAGATTTGTTTCTTTATGCATCTGCACATCAGTCTGCTCCATGGCAATTGTTAAGAATGACCAACCAATTCCAACAGAATTTGACACAGAAACAGATGTCTCAAAGATAATAAGTCCTGTGAAGTTCAGGGAAGATGGCATCTATAGAAGGGCCCAAAGAAATGTTCCCACTTAAAGTATAGCGGACATCAGGCATTCATTTTTATGCCTGAATTTTAGGCATTTTTATGTCTTCAGGCATTTTTATTGCAACAGCTAGGGACCAATTAGTAAGTGAATAAATATGTCCCTGACAGCTAGAAAATTCACATAGATGTAACTTTGAGCTAATCCCAGAAGATACTGCCTCTTAGCCATCCAAGCCCAAAGTCATGAGAGAGAACTTGGAATAAAGCAGGGAGTGAACAGTACCGTGTGACAACCCAGGGGATCTGAGAAAAAAAAGGATATCTTTTCAGAGCAATGGTTAAGGCAGGAAATGAGGCTTCATTATTTTTGCTGGTTGAAGAATGCTTTTAATAGGCACTCTCCTTTTCTTGAACTCATCTACTTCAATATTTTGTTAAAATGTAATGTTTCAGTGTCTATAGACATACATGACAGGGTCCTCCAGGCTGGAACATGATATAGGTCAGGCTGGACACAGAACACAAAGAGGGGCCCTGCAAATGGAACTCAAAGACTTAGATTATGTTTTAAATTTTGTTGAGCATCTACCTCAAAGTGCAGATAAATGAGTATTAGTTTTACAACAGTGTGACTGTAAATCAGATTCTCTGCAGACACAAAGGGGGAAGTGACAGTCAGCTGCATACCTAATAATTATTTGATCTATTGTTTTTTTGATACGGTGTGACAGCAGATTACCAAGGCATTTTTATGACACTGATGATCAAGAAGTTATCAATTCACATCACTGGGACACTTTAACAAAGAGAATAACAATAATAAAGCATTCAATCTATAACAGTTACCTAAGTAAACAATTTGATATGAAAATCCAGTCTTTTCTCAACATCAGCAGTAGTAGCAACAACAGATAAAAGCCCAGAAGCAGTAGTTCTAAACCTACTGGTGAATATACTAGACTAATAGAATACCTTTACTCTGGCCCACCTTATTAATTCTGATTTGGAGAGGAGACAGGATAGTGTGTGTGCCCTCGACTGGGGGAAGGTGATACACCATTTCCCTTCAGCTTTGGTAGTTGTTTGGATGTGAAACTGTGAATGACTCTTCATTCAGCCTGCAGAAAAATAGCTTATCTCTGTTACTACTACACCTAGATAACTCGTCCCTCTCAGTCAATTATAAACATAGCTATTCTTTAGAAAACTGAGCTCATCGAAAGCCCTCTGAGCCGTGCCATAAACACACTGCCAAAGAATCAAAACCAACACCGTGACAAACTAATATCATGTTTTGAGATTTGAAAGGTAATAGGAAAATACACTTCAAAGGGTTCAGATTCCCAGTTAGAGAAAAAAAAAATGCCATGATCTATTTGAGTAAATGATCTTCCACAGAGAGATGAAGTAAATAGGTTAGTCAAATTTTTTTTTTTTTGTAATAATTGTGGTTCTTAGTAGAGCACATGCAAAATACCTTTCCCCAAACACTCTGGCACTGGTCGGAAGAAATATTTCGCATTAATCTCAAATCCATACAGCATACATATAAGTTGTCTCTATGTCTCTACAAGTTTTAATGTTAGGATACCAAGATAAATTATATTTTGATCTCCTAGTATTTAATTTGAACTCTTAGCACTTCTGGCCTGGTTACACCATAAGGAATTTCAGATTTTTCTATTGCTATTACAGACTGTTTTGAAACAACGTATTATGGGCATTCACACTAGCTAAGGAATAAATGCAACACTCTCGCAATAACCTAGCATACTTAAATTATTAATTTTTTTAAAATCTTAACCTGATTTAGGAAGTGAGAGCCTTGAGAGATTTTTATTTGATTATGTTTAGAACAGTGTATGAATGCAAAGTTGTTTAGATATTTTCCTTATTCTGTTCTTGAAAAGCAATGTCTATCAAGGGGAAAGAGTGTGATTTAATTTATCTTTCTGAGATACTCAACACTTCCTTCTCCTCTCACAAAATAACCACCATAAGCCATAGCTTAAACATCATGTCCACTTCAGTTCTACATATTTCCCTGCTACTGTTTCTGACCCTAAAAGGATTCAGCATCACCTCCCTCCCAAATGTTCCCTGACACACCTTCCTCTTCTTTCTGTCACCTCATCTGCAAGGTTTTCAAACTGCTTTTTTCCCAATGCTCCTTATATTTCTTGCTTTTCTGAAGGTTTCCCAGCTCATATACTGGTTTTCTGTAGAGGTGCTCCAAACACTTAGCTCTCCTCCTCCCTTCCTATGTCCATCTCATCTGGTATCTCCTTATCCCTGTACCCATCCCAACACTCGGACAAGGGGCCCAGGCATCCGCATTTAGATAAAACCTCTTGGTGACTGGAGCATTGAGATCAGAGCTTTCTGGTTCAGGAATGTGTTGTGGTCCACCATAGAACCAGACAGCTGCCCTCTCATGCTCACTCCTCTCGGCAGCAGCATCCTGCCCCAGCAACTCCCTGCCCTGGTTTCCAGCCTGTGTGCAGTCACACACAGGTCATACCTATTCATTGTTCTTCAGGCTTTCCCCCCAGGCCAGCTCATCTGCTTTCCTTAAACAGCCAGGGTTTTTTAAAAACCTGTTAAACAACTGTGGTTGTTTTAAAAAAAAATTTGTTAAAAGATCCTGCTACAGCAAGAAATAGGAAACTAATATTCGTAATTTTAAAGAAGGTTTTAGCTGTGTTACCTGCTTCCTATTTTAATACAAGATGTCATATTGAGGACAAAGGTCTCCTTTTATGAGCAGCTATCAAGTCAGCATGGGTATTCAGTGCTTCCTAGTCTTTCCAAAGCAGCCTTCATTATCTAGGGCATTTCAATTCACTTTCCTCTGTTCTGACTGGCACTCCTATTTGCTAAATTATGTCATCAGAATAACCCCTGCCCTGTGCCTCTATACATTTTTATTACTTCTCTTTCTCATAATGAGGTGAGGAAACTCTGAATACAATAGTCAAGTAATCAGGTAAAGTTCCGTAGACTGCAGGAATGTATTTGCAATTATTTGCTGTCACACTGTGTTTCTGTCTGCATTAAAATAATTTATGCTATTCACAGAGTACCTAGATCCATAAATTCATAATTCAACATTAAAATAGATAAAGTCATAGGCATGATCTCAACACAGCCTATTCTCAGTGCAAAGAGTTAATAAACTGAGAATCTCAGAGGCTTCTGGGAAATGTAAGTGATGTTTGTACAAAAAATGGTGTCTGACAATATTCAGTTAGTAAAACACAATATTTCTGTCCCCAGTATAAGATTCCCTCTCCTTTATCCATGCTGAAAAGGTGACAAAATATCCCCTTATAGCTCCATTGTACTCCTCTAAGCTCTTCAAGAGGAGAAATGTTAGCTCCCAGAATGTGCATGTTGCCATGAATGGGTCATTTAACAGCTCTTTGCAGATCTAACACCTTTTCTCAAAATATTTTAGTATTCTCTGTAGTCATTGCATTATTCTTAAAATAGCTGATGAAGACTGTCAGTATGACATCCATTTTCCTGATGCATGAACCTGAGAAAAAGGAACTGAATGATTTGCCTGAAATATCAACCTACAAAGCCTTTTCAAGAGTAGGAACCCAGGGGTTTTAAAGCAGAGTCTATTATCCCAGCCACAAAGAGCATGGCTTCAATGGCACCTCAGTACCACTTTGCAGCAGACTCCTTGGCTAAACTTTCAGACACTGAATATTTGCCTGCATCGATGCTGTGCTTGTCAGTGGACCCAAGCACCATTGCCCATGAGCCAGCATTACATTCCGTGCCAGCACTGCAGACATTGGCTCATCAGCATCAAGCTGGATCTTCCGAAATTTCTTCCCTGAATGATCAGTTTATGAAAAAGATAAACAATTTGTATATTTAGGAAGCCATTTGAATCCCACTTAATCAAGCAAAAGCAACTGGGCTTTGAAAAAAAGCCAGAACATGAAGAAGTGAATGTTTTCAAATTGGCTCTGGTGGGCTCATCCTCAGTAATTGCAGCTGTCAGTCACTCAGACTCCACCTCAGAGGCAGGGGGCTCCTCCTTTGGGGAGGGTCCCGAAGGTGGGACTGAGGTTTGAGACCCACCCACTCCTCTGGAAGGTTCCCCTCAGTTCGATGCCCCACTGGTTATAAGTTGTTGTGCCCTCCCCTCAATAAATTTTGTTGGACCCTGGATCTCTGTACCCTCCCCTTACCTGTTTTCCCATTGGCTGTAGCCCTTCACCTCTCCCAGTTCTTGCCCCCCACAAAAACCCCGGTGCAGACCCTCAGCGCCTCAGAGCTCTGCCTGCGTCTCCGTCGCCTCACCCTTCAATAAGCGGAGATCACGGGGAGACCCCTCCCGCAGCCCTTTGCCTCCTGCGCCTGTCTCTTCATCGCGCCTCTCTCGCCTCTCGCCCGGAGCCGCCTCGCCTCAGCGTGGGACAACCGCGCTTAGCCCCGCAGCAGCACCGCCCTGCCTTGGGCTCGCAGGAGCCGGCGTCGTGGCCGAACGGCAGCCAAGAGACGCCAGGCGACAAGTGGGACTCCGAACACGGACTAGACCTGCTGGACAGACCCTGGTCTCTGCGAGCCTGGACTTACAAAGACCCGGTGCAGCTGCTTTCCCGTGTGGGCACGCCCTGTTCTGAGGAGCGGCGCTCCCGGGGGTGGATCGAACCAGGAGGACCCAGCGCTGAAGCCTGTGTCGGAGGAACAGCTACTGAGGAGCCCGCGAGAGTAAGAAGTCCCACGAAGGGGTAATAGGCGTCCTGACAGGCGTCCAAAAGGATATTTTTACTGTCCCCTCCACGTTTTTGTTAATTTCTGCATTTTGCAAGCGCTGCGGGTGGGTTTCTGTTTCGCCAAAATGGGGAATAAGCTAGGGGCAGAACAGCGGGAGTTCTACTCCAAAGTTAAAAATGCCCTTTTAGAAAACAAGTTAAAATTTTCAAAGCCCCTCCTAAAAAGGTTCGTCCGGTGGATATATTTAGAGTTCCCCTGCACGTCCCTGGACGAAGCCAGGTCCCAAAAATTCTGGGATAAAATCAGAGGGAGAATGATCTTTTTGCAGGGCTGTGGGGACAGGTCAGTTGAGCATTTTTTCCCGCTCCTGACATTGATCCACGGCGTTGCAAAAAGACAAAACAAAACAGTAAAAGCTAAAACCCCAGTTACTCCTTCCCATTTACCCGTTCCCCGTCTTCCCCGTTCCCCCAAATCCTTAGGGAAGGGCAGAGGGACTGTACGAAGCCCGAGGGCTCAGGGCTGCCATCAGCTCGCTGACACTCTCTGTGCCTCTCTCTCCCCCGCTCGGAAAGGACATGGCCAGTCCTTTCCGGGCACCCCCAAGAGAGTTTCCCTCAACCCCTCATCCCCAGTTGTAAATCCCAAAGTTAATCCCCCTGTGGCTCCGTGTCCCCCTCAAAATGGCGGCGACAGCCAGTTTAACAAACCTCAAAATAGCTGTGACTGCATGGTTTCCCTCCCCCAACTTTCTCCTTCCCAGAATCCCTTTTTTCCCGCCTTTCCAAAGCCGTTCCTCGTCCTTGCTGACATCAGCCCTTTTCCTCCTACTTATCCTAACCCATCCCATTGGGCGGTGACGGGAACTGTGGGTGGAGCCCTAATTAACAAGCCCGGAAATCCTTTCCTTCTCCCAAGCTCCTCCCCTTTCCCAAGCCCCTTCCCCTCCGCTCCTGACCCCTCCCTGGAGGGCGGTGCTTCCGGTTCCCACGACCCCCCTTCCGGTTCCCGCGATCCAAAAGCCGGAAGGGATGCCACCTTGGATCGGGATCCGGAACCCCTCGAGCCCCCCTTCGCCCCTCCTGTACAATTCAGCCGCACAGGCTTGAACCCTACCTGGAAGCCTTTTAGCTTGCAGGACATTAGGGAGCTTTGTGAAACTCAAAGGGACTTCGGCCGGGAAAACAATTACTTTAGAGGCCTGCTGCATGCGACTTTCACCAGCAGTCTAGTTCCCCACGATGTAAAAACGATCATGTCTTGCCTCCTTTCTCCCTCAGAGTACTTAATGTGGGAACAAAAGTGGAAGAACCAAGTTCGGGAACTAATTCCGGTCCTCCCTAATACTTCGGGTGGCCGAGGGTACCCTTTTGATTTATTGGTAGGGGAAGGGGATTACAGCAAACCCCAGACCCAAGCCCAGAACATCATACCTGATGTTTTGACAGCGGTAGCGGGAGCGGCAGAACGGGTATTCCTCAGTATGCCTCCAACTTCTACCCCCATGGTGTCTTACTCTGATATATACCAAGGCCCATGTGAATCTTTTGTGTCCTTTGTAGACAAATTAATAATTGCAATCGAAAAGCAAGTTCAAGATCCTAAAATAAGGCAGAGCATTTTAGAAGAAATGGCAAGGACACGGGCCAATGACATCTGCAAGGAAATAATCCTGTCCCTTCCCCATGACCCTCCCCCAACCATAGGCCAAATGGCCTTAGCCTGTGTCGGGCGTATGAGCATTGAAACATCCACTCGTAAATCCCTGCAAAACGCCCGCAAAAAGGCGGTAGCTATGAAAGAGGTTACCTGCTATAGATGCGGGAAGAGAGGCCATTTCTCCAAAAGCTGCAGGACCATCTTACCTGCAAACCCCAACCCAAATTCCCCATACCCCTGAGCATCTACCTAATCAACATATGTTCCCACCTCGTCTGCCTCCCCATCCTACCCTTCCTGTGGCCGCGCTCTTGTTGTTTCTATAACTTCTTGTGTTTTAGTAGATATTATTTAGAGAAGGAAAAGGCCCCCGCTATAGCGACCATCTGCCAATGATTTTACCTCAGTATGCCCCAGTGAAGCCCAGCATCTATCTACAACGGTCTTCTGAATACATCTGCATCAACATCACAAGAGACCCAAAGGACTCAGAGACTCATTGGGACACTGGGACTGAAGGGATGGCTTGTTTCCTTTTTGAAAATAGTTTTCTGAAGTTTCCTAATTATTTTATTATAGCGCATGTTTTTGGTTGTTTTAAGATGTATTTTCGGTTCTTTCGAACACTTAATTTTGTAATGCTTGGGAAAAGCCTTTCTTCTCTAACTAGGAAAAATGGGGGAAGTGTGGTGGGCTGGTTGTTAAATCCTCCCCAGGTTGGAGTGACAGAGAAAGGCTTCTCCTAAGATGCACTGTTACGTTAATGTACCCCAGTTCTATTCCCCTGATTGATTCGTAAGCTTCCCTGCCCCTTTCTCCCGTGTATGTCTGTACCCCAGAATGTTCTTCTTCCCCTGCTCTCCCATTGGCCCTCGTTCCTTAGTCCCTCCCTTGCGGTATCCCTACTGGTTCCCTTACCCTAGTCCTGCCTCTGTACCACCCCTGTACCCTCATACCATTGGCTTTGATGCTCTCTCCGCCCCTCTTGCTCCCCGTGTAAGCCTTGTGCCTTGTCCTCCGTTTTGTCTCTGTCCCTGACGCCCTTCACGAGAGCAGCCGCAATAAACTCTGTTGTGGAACCTCACGTGGAGACCCTTCTCGGCTCTTTTATCATCAGCTTCCATTTCCCTGGAGTGAGCCCTCAGTTTTATCAGGGTGATCCGACAGGGGCAACTGGCAACCCTCTTGCGGTGCCCGCTGCTCCAGTGGCAGAGTGAGGCGGCTGCCTGCAGGGACGCTTTTGGGAAGGTTGCGGCATTTTACCATCAAAACGCACCGCAACAATTGGTCTATTTAATGTTCTGGGCAGTGACAGGTATTTATTTCATTCTTTCAAGCACTTGGCTAGCAACTGTAATTCAGAATTACCATAACTGCCATTTCTCAAGAGCTATATAAATCAAGCTATCTTACCAACTTAGTGGCTTTCTACATACTGGATCAAGAAGTGCTTAGTTTATCTTGAAACTGGAGGTGAAGCTTTGTGCCAGGGCTCACCCAAGACAGTGTTTAACCACTGTCTTTCAAGCATGCTGAGAATGCCTGCTGTGAACACTGGCATGCGTTTGGGTGAGTATGAGAGACATTTGCATGGAGTTTCTCCAACCTTAGATGCCATTCCCAAGATTATCACAGTGGTGATAGGTTTGTCCAAGACTTCGCATTTGTGCACACAAATTTCTAATGGGTTTCATGCTATTTCACTGGCAATAACTGTTAAGTGAACCAGTTCTTCTTAGATTAGTTTTGCAGAGGCATAAAATTCCAACGGCTTTCCTCATCTGAAAGAGACTTGAGGACTGGGTATTTATGAGAATAAATTGTGTGGGTCATTAGCAGAATTTGGTTCACTAAACCCCTATGGGCCTTTTTAAAATATCTGATACACTCAGTACAATTACTCAATTGAACGCTACAACTTGAATTTATTCTTTTTGGCCAATGGCACATTCCAGCACAGCTGTATCTGGAACTTCTGAGTATACACAGGGTATATACTCTACTGTTTAAACAGCAGTTTAGTAGCAGCACTGTCTAAATACGAATATTTGCTTAAATCAGTTATTTTCTGAAATATTCAAGATTTGCCACTTGTCCTTAAAAACTTACTTTGCATCTTTAGAAATCAAGCAGCAGTTTTACTGGCATATTTGCAAGTAGAATATTAGAAAAAGTTCCCAAACTCTACAAAAGCTATTGTATACTAGGTACCACCAACCTGAACTGAATTATTACTGCATGGTAATAATGTCCTCAAAATAGAGGTTTATAATGTGAACACTTAAACTAATGAATGTGAATTATTCTATTACTCTGCTTAGTGTATAATTACAGAAACTGGAGAATATTCTGGGCTTGCAGTTTCTCTATTGTTGGACTGTTTGGTAAACTTGACTGGCAGCTTCTCTGTTAATTTTTTTTTAACCAGCAGGGAATCAAGTCATGCAGCCATTTTGAGTGACAGCTAAAGAATACTGACTAATGAGCAAACACTCCACACTGCATTTTAAAAATGCAAACACCATCCATGAAAAGGAACTGAAGTAGCCAATTTGTATAATAAATGACTTTATAAGGCATGCATGATAACAGAACTGAGGAGAAACGGTGTGCCAGTCCAGGTGGGCTCAATGCAGCAGGCATCCACAGCACAGGATGCCTTTACATCTTGAAAGGCAAACACAGCATACCTTGGCTAAATTGTCAATTAATTAAATAAGTTGCTAATACAATTAACTTGCTCAGTTTTGGTTTCCTGGGATAAAATTAATGGAAGAACCCTTTGCATTTTGAAGACAGACACTTACATAATCACACATATCTGCCATAGGAAATGTAGGTCCTCAGCCTTCAGAGTAGGAGGATGGATTGAGGGAGTTTGCCAGCACATTATCCTGGTATAAATTAAAGCAGCTTGAAGGTGGCTGTCACTTGGCTTTGCTGCCAACAGTTTTAAAGGATTATTGATTCAGCTGATGAGCTTTGGAGGAGTGTAGCCACGTTGCCTTTCCCAAGGCCACAGTCTTTGCACAGGAGGGAACAGCTACTTTTCTTCCAGGGCATCAGGGGATCATTGCACACCAGAAAGCTGTTCTACAGTCCCTGGATGTGAATTAAGGGCTGCTCTGTGGTGGCAGTAATTGCCTGTGTTTGTGAAATAGGTCAGCCTGCCAAGCAATGCAAGGCTCTTTTCCTTAGTTGCAAAGCATCGAAGCCTTAGAAAACCACCTAAGTTAAATGTTTGTGAGAGAAGACCGTAAGGGAGGGAGGGAGGAAGGAAAGTTGGGCAAAGGTTTAATGCATTGTGAGCAACCAGAAAACACCTGTGACTCTTTCTGTGAGGAAAAACAAGGCTCACCAGAACTGCTTTTCAGTAGAGGCACGTAGTCACACAGAAGGAAAAGAGTACTGCTGAGAAACATAAAGAGCAGTTTTTTTGATTCTCTCTTGTGCTGGCTGTTACTAGCCAACTTTTCACCTTAGGGGTAAAACTTCTTGTTTGTTGACCCATGGCACAACGAGGTGCAAAGGCAATGCATAACTCAATAGGATTTGAGTCACGGTAAATCCATCATAAGAAATTTGTGAAATACTCTGTTTCCAGTTTGAAAAGTAACTTAAGCTTTAGCAGTAATTAAGTGCTTAACCCCCCTGATGTCAGTGGGACTCAGACATTAAAGCACTTCAGATGAAGTCCTATGGGCCAAGATCTATCTCCACATCTAAAAATAACATTGATGTTAACTTTGCTATAACACTCCTACTACAGCTCAAAATAAACCCTTGTGTTGAATCCTTAGTGCCAGTTCCAATTCAGTTACAGTTCTGGAAATGTAACCTGAGGGCACATTGACCCAGTCCCTTGCTGAGAACATGTTCACTGCCTGTCTGGGAAAATTAGTTTCCCCAAGACTTGAACTATGTTTTCAGTGGTAGTATTCTTCTGTTAACTGTTAAAAGCTTCCTATATTGTTTCCAGGGCTCTATCCAGTTGAGATGCCCCTGTATAATTTTTTATTCCTTCAGTCAGTCATGCACCCATGAACTTCATTTTCTTCTGTGCTGAAGCTCCTACTTAAAACAACAGAACTCAATGAAAAACCCAAGATAAGGCTAAAGCACCATTAGAATGACCTTCCAGGAGAGAAAGTAGACATGGCAAACTTTTCTTCTGAATTAACTTAATACAAATGCTCAGAAGAAGCAGCAGTATAGCAGACTTTTTCACTAATGTTTACCCAGCTGAAACATCAAATAGCAAACCCAGAAACATTTAAAAATCCTATCTGTGGCTCTGATGGAGGTGAAATTATTTCTGCCCCCTTATAATTTGTGATAATCTTCTGTAATCCAAAGGAACCCTGTGCCATATGTTTCTTACTTTAAAAACTTTGGTTTTATTCAGAAAAATTTCAATAGATGTCAAACATACTTCGGAAATTTTCAAGGTTAATTGTCAAATCCTTCATGACATCATGTCAGCTTTTCTGTGGTAAATACAGGCTTGTGATCAGCAGACTGTCAACTGTATTTATTTATAAGCCAGTGTTCCTAGAAACACATCTAAAGGCTATACTTAGAGGTTGTGCCACAATACTGCAGTGCTGCAAAAACTGGTCACATATGGAGGTAAACAGTTTTGAAAGGTTAACCCTCCTCACTTGTGATATTCTCTGACATCTTGTGGATATCAACTGGTTGAACACAACAGAAGAGGAAGAGCTGTGGGTATGTCAGGAAAGCAGACAGTTGCTTATTTGGATGAAAATTTACAGCTTAAAATGGTAGGATGGAAAATCTGCAGGGTACTATAGGAAGGTCAATGATATGGATATTAAGACCTGGGACAGGCTCACAACTGACTTAGTCCTCAGTGAGTTTTATGCCTGAGATCATGAATATTTATTCCGAGTAATCAATTATTTATACTAGATAGCATGCAAGTACATTTATTATAAATATATTTTAAATACAGTATTAGTTAAAAAAGACAAGTTAAAAAAGGCACCTAGTCACTCTAGACAAGCATGCAAAAATTCTCAAAAATATTTTCAAGGTCTAATTTTGTGCAGACTTAAAATAAACATGTCTCGCACTCGTCTGTTCTGAGACAATCTCCTAAGCAAATACGAGCTGAGTGTCAGTAAATTCAGTTTGGTATGCACTCCTCTTTCAGCTAATAGAGCCTACACTATCAAACAACTCTCTCAGTTAAAAGTTTCCTCAGTATTTATGACTGAGCCTCAAACACCGTTGTAAAGTATTACTATGTTTCTATTCTCATAAGTTAAAAACTAAGAGCCTCCTTTAAGAAATACGGCTTGTTTAAGCATTTTTTTTAATGTATGGGCACTGATGAACCATCAGTTCATCTCATTCTCTCCATGTAGCCAGGTTAGGTATTTTTAGAAAAGAAATGCAATCTGACTCAAGACTTTCTCCTTGGTAAAAAATAATCTAGGTAAAATTTAATGGCTGTGGATACACAGACAGTTGGATCTTAATTCCTGTGAAACTCCAGCTGTCCCAACCAACAAAATGACCTCCTGGAGAAGTTGTGAGATTAATCCATTTTCCCATATCTCAGGTCCTTCCTTTTCTACAGGGCTCTATATTCTCTTGTGAAGAAGAACAGATAATTCTGTGGTTAAGAATATTTTACAGAAAGCATCATGCTTTTTCCCTTAAGCCCATCAATAAGTCTTCAAATACATGCACAGCTCTGATATTTCAGAAGGCATGTTCCATGGAGACAAAGAGATAAGAATGAAATGAACAAAAACCCCTCAGCTGGTAGATAAGGCGTAACTTACACCAGGCACATGTAGTCCAAGATAAAAATACACCACTTTGGTAATGTCCAGTGAAACTAAAGACAAGTTGTAGGCCATTGTTTATATATCCTTATTCATACCAGGTAGAATTGCCCTGTTCCCACAATCCACCCACATGTGGATTTTTGCTTAGTTAAGGGAAGTATCAGAAAAGGTCTGATACTTAATAAGCTGATTCAATGGACACAGAAAACATTTTGTGATAATTCCCAATTTTTTCAAATCTTTTTAAAGTACCTGATTATCTGCAAAGAACAGTGTTAATGGGTCATTATTTTTAATTATTAAAATAGCAAAAGAAAAACATAAGCAGCAATGAAGAAAGATTAAGGAGATAGAGTTGCTACACAGGCTCAGGCAAAGATGCAAGAAATCTCATAAGCAAGATGCAAAGATGCAAGAAGCCTCTGGCAATGGCCCAGACCAGTCACCTAGGGAGGGAAAGGTACACAAACAGGAAAGCTGTACTCTTCCCCCAAATGCGAATTCTGTTTCAGTTGCCGTCAATGCTGCGTGGTTTGAGACAAGTGCTCTTTCTCTTTCATGACTGCTCCCAGCTTTGCCTTGGACTTGTCTAACATTTACCACCCAGAACATCCTTGCACCTTAAAAATACCCTATATGAAAACCACATCTGTTTATTCGTTCTTGATGTACTATCTGCTAAATTCCCTTCTTAGTCATCAGACAATGTACTAAATGAAACTGCAAACCACTGGTTACTTCTCATTGCACTCACAAGTTCTTATTTCACATACATCATGTGAGCTGTCAGATTTCAGAAAAGGCTGAAAACACAACCCTTATGTGTTGAATGTCTTCAGTGTAATAATGCATCTACTTTTGTTCTCCAGAGAAGAGGAGCTGCCACTAGGACAAAGAAACCATAGAGCTGAATCAGGCACCATATGATTGACTCATCTGTGGTGGACAAAAGCCAAAGTTAGGTTTTTCCTGCTGCACAGTAGGCTGTTCCAGTCAGAAATACGAGGGAGAAAATGACACAGGTCTTCAGTAAACTCCCTAAAGGTGAGACCAAACCAAAATGTCTGCCTGTACAATACTTTCTATTTATTTGCCAATCTTCATTTTTATACACTGTAAAGAGCAGTGAAATAGTTAATGGAGTGGTCTCAGTTCAATAAGTGCCACCTGACAACACATTGACACAAAGAAGATACTTCACAATGCCATTTATTCAGAATTTCTGCAAACACAGGCACACATCACCTTTTTCATTCGGAGTTGTTTCAATTTACTTCATAACTATAGGACTAAGGAACTTTAGATAAAACTAAACTGAGATTCTGGAGGACAAAATACCAGTATCAAACAAAATCAAGTTACCTTCTGAACTCATCTGAACTGAGCTTCTGGCAGAAGCAGCAGAAGTTTTATGTGAGATTTTTCTTACTTTAGTCTCAGTTTCTGAGACTGTACAATTATCACAGCACTCACCAATATGTCAGACACATCCTGTTGAAGAGGGAAGAAACTGGAAGAGAACCAGGTTGATTAAAGTCAGAAGATCTGCATGCATTTCTTACAGGCACAGGAAATAGCATTATAAAATGGAAGCCTTCAATATATCAGTCAGTATCTCTGTTTATAAACCAAGGAAGTTTGAGGCATCAGGCCAGCTGATGTCATTAATAGGAAGAATCAAAGGAGTTAAGAAAAGGGTTAGAAAGACCACATAATTTCAACATGTACCTTTGCAGTGGGCTTGCATAGAAAGCAGAAAGAAGCTGTTAAACCTGCTTACCTGAACTTCTTTCATTACTAGATTACCTTTCAAGGTTTTCTCCAGAAAATAAGAATGGAGAACTCCTGTAAGAGGAGCGATTATTTTGAACTGATGGTGTAATCAACAGGATGGGTACAGGACCTACTGCCCTCAAATGCTGCTTACCTGGACAATTGTTCTAGGTTCAATTTTGGCAATTAGGCAATTTTTTTAAAGTGTTGGCCCTAGAGCTGTTATGGTATTGTATTTTGAACTGGCAGTTCCAATTAGCTTTGGCAAGTATTAGTGACAGGTACTTTAGCTTGAGGGTCCATGCAACAAGTTTTTCTTATCCTGTAGCAGTTCCAGGCACATATTTCTACAGGTTGTACAAGAAGTTTCCTCACTGGCTAACAAAAGGGCTGTATATGTTTATGTCATAGGGACTGAATCTGTCACTGTTTTCTTGGCAAGCATGGCCAGCTTGTGGCTTTTGCAGAACTTCAGAACAAGGGACATTCTGCAGTGAGAGCAATGTTCGCTGTAGGATACACTGCCAGTTGAAAATACATACAGAAAAAAATATATATTCAGTATCTTATACTGTTACAGCATGTAGCAATGAATGCTAAGAAAACACCTTATCTCAGTAAACCTTGTCTGCAACTTAGGGAAGGAAAAAAAAAAGGAATCTTCTACATGGAAAAATCTGTGTTATTGGAAACAGTACAACTCCATTGTATGGAGTCTGAAGGGTTTGCTATTTGAATAGATTACAACGCTCACCTTAGTTACGGCAGCCCCTTGCTCAGCACATCAATTTTCATCTTATAAAGAAATATATTTCTTCAATAGCGGAAATGGCATGTTTCTGATCTACTTGCACTGCCTGAATGATGTAATAGGTGGCATAGTGGAAGTTTTCTCCTTCTTTATGGTGACCAAATGTGGCAAGAGGAGCCTTTGCACTAATGGAGTTTTAGATTATTTTATCAGACAAGTCCTGACCCATTTCAATATAATTTCACTGAAGATACCTTTTATAAAGTCTAGTTTTTCTGCTTCCCTGTTTGCCAGTAATTGACGGCCAGGCCAACTCTGATTCATGGGTCATAAATACATCTTTCAGCAGGTTGATAGAACACGCTTCCAGCAAAAATATACACAGGATTCATTGCTTTGCTGTGAAGAATGATTAATTATTGCATTATTTAGATTCTTAGCACAAATAAGTTTCTGGGTATTTTCATGTCATTTAATTTCGCAATGAATCTAATGTCTACCCCAGCCAACAATAAATGCTGTGACAAATAAAATCCTAGTCACTATGCCTAGATCCCTCTATAAGAAACTTACGCAAAGATGAGCTTTCCAGAGTTCATAAGACAACACAGGCCTTAATTGCGTAGGAGAGGCAGTCCAGAGCTCAGAAGAGCATTTTGTCAAATGCATGAACTTGTACCAATGGAGTTGCAATACTTCAGCAATACCAGCTGCAACAGTAAGAAATGGGTTGCACAAAATTACTCAACTTAGAAGTGATAACAGCTGTTGTTTTGGCATGTTACTTGAAAGGGAGAACATGGAGAAGTCTTGCTTCCTGGGTTATTTTGGTATATGTGCCTGCTGTGCAGTGAGAGACTGAACTCTGCAATGACAATGTGAGATTAGACACTGTACTTAAATGCCCTAAAAGCACAAGAAAATGCAGCTGGTTATAGGCAGCTAAAGCGGAACGAGGCTACTATATGCTCTTGTGATATAAATCATGCCATGCCTCTTTGCTAATATCAGTGAGATCCCTTGCTTTCTCTGTGAGCTTCCCTCCGTTTACCACCTTTCAGTCGGACGGATTTATGCCTGCCTCTTACAGAACACCACACAGCTGTGAGCCCACCACATCTACTTGTAATCCATACTAAAAAGACCTCATGATGGGAGAGCAATTACGCACAGGCACTGATTAAGTCCTGTCAGAGGACAAAAGACGAACAATGTAAGGACCGTATCACCCATCCTGTCAGACCTGCACTGCCTTTCACAGTAAGAGTTCACAGCTTCTCACAGCTCTAGAAGAATCAGTGTTTGTAACTTGTCCCTTCTGCTGCCAGGAATGGGTGAATAGGTCATGCAACTTCTTTTCCACATTCAGATTCCAATCTGATTGGTATCTTTTGAGGATAACATAGATCTGAGATATTTTATCTACAAAATAACTAAATGAGGAAAACCCAGCTAATGACCACTGGGACCAGCCTTCTAAGTCTGTTCGTGAGCAACAAAACAAACCATCGTTGATGTGGGGAACTGCCAGTGCATATGAGAGTTTCTCTGACTATTCATCCGCAAGTCCATGAGGAAGAACAAAAGGCAGTAATGAGTTGCAGAAATGTTCAAGATAACATCGTACTGTCTGCTACTGAAGCAACAGCAATAGAAAAACTGTTCCCAATTGCCATTGTAATAATTCACCAAGAATATGACTTCAATAAGCACATAAACTTGTAGGGCTGCTTCATGGCTAGTGAACTTGGGATTTTCTGAATTAATTAAATTGCATTAAAAAAGCATCATCTCAGGGAAAATTCTGCCTCTGGTTGCCCAGAATACAACATTTGGCTTGGTAGAAGAAGCATTATAGTGTATCTGGATTGTAAACATTATTCATTTGGAATACTAAATGGAAATAGAAGCTGATATTCATTCCAGGGTTGTCCCATCTACAAGCATCAAATACATACCAATGGGAAAAACAATACTGTAGTGGAAAATTGTATTTTTTTCTCTGGTCTGGATTAATACAGTCTTGTAGTCTTAGCAGATTTTAACTGCCAAATGGCTTTTTTAGATAAGAAGAGTTAAATGCAAAGAGTAAGTAAGCATGCGATAAGTATTTTTTCTCATAAACAGCTGTTGAATTGCTAATTCTGACGTTTCTTTGATTCAAAAACTCCCAAGTGTTCTTTGGGTACCGGGTAAATATTTAAAAGAAGTAATACAGTGTTGATATGATGTGGATGATCTCTGATACTGTTGCTTAATTAAACAGTAAAGTTTACAGAGGCACAGCCCAAGGCACAAAGCTCTGTTTGATTTAGATCCTGGCTATCAGACAGCCATTAGGGTGTAGAAAAAGTGTTCTTAAACTAACAGCCACCTTTCATTAGCTGACAGGCATATCTGTGGTAAGGTATATCAGAGAGAGACCCTAGAGACTAAAAACTCATTTTGTTTTTTAGTGAGCAGAACTAGAAAGAATTTACCTAAGGGTTTTCTGTTGGATTTGTGCATGAGTCCTGTTTACATTCTTATGTTGGGTATAGTTTCTGAAGAAAGTGTAAGCTGTGTGTTTTATAATGGTAAAGTTTCATATAGTATCTATCTCTGAAGTGTTATGTAGCTGAAGTATTTTGATACTGCCAAAAGGATATCCATGATGGCCAAAACCTTGAGAATTTAAACTGAACAACTCTATAGCTAAAAAAAAAGAAGAGGGCATACCACAACCAGAGCTAAATAATAGAGATTTGCTAGGCAGCACTGTAGAAAAGTAGGCACAACTGCTAGATGACCTACTACATACTTCCTAATGAGATGCACAACATGGATGTTATTGATCCAAGTCTAAACCAAAACAAGTTAATAACTTTCAGACTGGTATGTTTTTACTGCAAAGTCTTTCAGGATCTTTGGCCTTTATGTAAGAATATTATATATTACAATTAAATATGAAATATAAATATTAATAGTATTACTTGTATTTGCCAGTGTAAGCTGACATCATAACTGTAAAATAATTTTATTGACAGTGATTTATTTACAGCCTACTAGAGATAAGATCTTTCTCATACTTGCCTCTGAAGATTTTATAAGCTAAGTAGGGCCAGACTAGGTCAGATCTAAAAGCAATTTAGAGATGCTATGAAAATTTAGACATTCTAGTTGAATGCCTCAATGCTAAAGATTTGGTCTCACTTTTATCCGAGTATTTCAATTAAGCTGAAATATAAGTCTGTATGGAGAGTTCAAAAGGACTTCTCCTAACTTATGAAAATTCAGTAGAAAAAGCAGTTGAAATGTAAGCATGGTATTTCTCCACAGATATCAAAAGGTTTTGCTAAAATTACTTGCTTAGAAGAAATGCAGTGCAATTTCAAACAAATGACTTCAGACTCCTCTAGAAATCCCAGTTACAAATATAGTAGATTTATGGAAGTAATTTGGGACACAGTGGACACACAGCAAGATTTTGGCGCGTAAGCATGATGAGTACCTGATTAGTATGTGTGGCGATAAACCATTTCTCATTTGCCAGAAACAGAAGACAGGACAATGCCGTCTTCTCTTGTGTTCACAGCCTGGCCCAGTTTTCTGCAGGCCACTGCAATGCACTGAGTGGCTGGTGTAAGCCTTGGGGCCTTCATCCATCCATTCTTCCATCACCAGAAATCTCCTTTAATAGCAAGGTTCTCTACAGATGGGTATTGCACTTGAGCTCAGTAATGAGGCCCTAGAGATGAGCCATTTTTCCACGCTCGTGTGTGAGAACTGACTCGTTCTCCTTCCCCTCATTCCTCTGTACTTTGGCCACTGTGGGTTAGCAATGCCATTGCAAAGGAAACCCTTTTCTTCGCTCAGGAAAGGTGACAAAAGAAGCTGCCTTGATTTTCTCAGCCCCTGCTGATGTACACAGTTATGCAGTGCGCTACGTAGGCGCTGCATGGATGTGAAAGAGTTCAAATGCACCTTGTTGAGCGTGGATCAGATAAACATGTCATGGATTGACTCATCACTGCCACTGCAGCTGTTAAGAGGACTCATACACCAGATGGAATGCTTGGAATTGCTAAACGAAAGTTACATAATTCAAAGGTAATACTCAATCTCTCTCTAGTGCTTTTTTGAAAGGAATGTCAGACTCAATTCTAAGAGCTTCTTTGATAGTGCTGATAATACTCTGATCAACCAGGCTCTTTGTAGACAGACTCAATAGTTTGCAGCCACATAATGGTCACTAGAGATATTAAGAGCTGCTGATAAAATCTTAAATGACGAATTAATTTTTGCCAAGTTACTCATCTAAAACTATGACATCTACACTTATTTCAAGGTAACAGTCATGTGGACATCTAAATATATTTCAAATTTTGATTTCTTGATACTCTCAACAGCCTGAGAAATTCTTATTTTACGATTACTTTTACTAGGTAAAACATTAGAAATGTTACTGGTGGCTTTCTTACATCAAAAGGTCTTATCTTTCCTTTCCTGTCCCATCTTGCACTACTCTTTAAAATACCATCTTTAAGAATAGTCAAGGAGCTTATTAATACTCCCAAATATCCACAGTTACAAAAGTCTCTCAAAGATAAGGATCTTCAAAAGAAATAGAATGCTCACATTTAACATGGGACGAAAAATTAGAGTGGACAGGAAGAAAGACACTTCGGATCTGAATTTTTAAACTTAGTGAATATGGATTTTCATTGTCAGTAAAACTAAAGCAGAGTGAGAGAGCTATCTAAGGAAAAGAAACTCCCACAGCATAGCCCAGCTAATCATTAGTTCTGTTATTCTTCCAATATAGAAATTAAACAGCCATGAAGGAACCAACTTCAGAGGTATTCTAGGTCCTGTAAACATTGGTGGCTTAGGAATTGGGCATCCTGGACTTTAGACTTTGTGCTTGATGAAAATGGGATATTCATTTTATTTAGCTGGAATCATCTTCTTTAATGAAGAAAAAACACTACATAGTTACTCTGGATAAAAAGCAAATATAGGAAGAGATAATTTCTAAAATGAAGCAGGTAAAGATACTGTTGTGGATTCTGACTACTCCAAACACAACAAAGAGAAGTTTGCCTGCATGTAGAAGCTTGTAAGGACCATGGTTTAAGTAGAGTCTAATCCCCCTCCCATTTGCTCTGTTTCCAAACCAATAAATAATATTTCAATTTGAAGAAGCTGCTGGACAGTCGTTTCAGTTGGCCACTGGCAGCTGACAGACAAAAACAGACTGCAAAACTCAGGCTGTTACCAAAAACATTAGGGGCTGCTGTGTAGCTAGATCTAAGATGAAAAGTGGTCAGGCTAAGTAGGGCAGCATCCTTTCAAAGAAGGAAATCGAGTCTCTTGGAAACTGCTTAAAAAATACAGCTCACATTACATTGGTAACTTCACCCACCGTCCCTGTGATATGCTGCATGTTGCAGTGCAATTCCCAGATGGATCCCTTGCTCTTGGCCTCGGAGACGTAAGAAACAAGACAACGAAGATGCTTAAGGACCAATCCCTAACAGCCTGAATCCTGGTTGAACCAGTTGGAAAAGCTGAAGAAAAAGCTGAATTACAAAACCTCCTGGGCTTAGGAACTTTGAAGAGATTAGTGCTTGCAGCCAGATGAGGCTGAGGTGGGTCCATGCAGTGAGGACAGCAAGCACCAGGACTCTGCTGTGCCAAGGGCAACAGGGCTGGGTTCCAGGTTGTTTTTCTTTTCGTTTTGATTAACTGACCGTGTGGAGCAAGATGCCTACACTGTGCCTTACCACTCAACAAATCATTTTAATCTTCCAACTGCTGTGCAAAATAAGTAATCCTTGCTGAGCCTCTGTGAAGTATGTTCAGTTGCTCAGTCACTACTGAGGTGAGTGCAGTGTGCAGGTTTGGATAAGGAAATTTACTGTCTTAATTTTATCTCAGGTGCAAACATGAGCATGAGGTCTTGCAGTGATTCAGAGGCTAAGACTACACTGAAAATTGGTCATTTTAGAGTTGTTATGCTTAACTCTCTGCATTATTCTATTCTCTAGCTGATTCAGGTCACTCAAAAGAACAAAGTAAAAAGGGAACACAGAAAAGTGTTTGGATTCAGATTTTACACAGCTAAGCTCAATGAAAAGAAACCATTACCCAACAGGACTAAAATAAAGACAGAATCCTGTTCAGACCAGACTTAGGACTAGTCTTTAAAGAGCATACTCTCAAAGCTTGCTTTTTTTTGTTGACAAATAGCTCACACTGTAAATTATTTATGTTTTACATTGAAAACCATTTTTTGTGTGTATGTGAAAAGACCAGAGGAAAAAAATGTAATACATGCAATGATCTGACTTTATCTCAGCATCTCCTTTGCCCTCTCTAGATATCAGAAGCACAAAACAAGTTACTGTCCTGACCTTGTAAAGAGCAGTTGCTGAAAACTTAATTCCTTATTTTTGTTTTTCCTAATGAGAGTAAAGTTGGCCAAACCATTTGTAACATACAAGCATTTGGTTTCATTCATTCAGACCCATTCAGATATTCTCACAATACTTTCACCTTTGACCTTCTCCAAGCAAACCTCTAGTTTAACTAACAGCTTTCCTGTGTAATCAAGTTTTTTGTGTGGAGAGTGCCAGCCTCTCCTACTGGAAAACAGGGGTGAGATCTTCCAGCCCACTTCTATTCTTATCCACAGCACTCCCAGGTGTGGAGGTCTACTCCATTGTTTTTACTCCTGCCCTCCCCTGTGCCACCAGCAACCCCTGTACAGGTTTCCAGTTGGTGGTTTGGCAAGATGACCTGGTTGAAAATTTGAACAGTTTGTTCATGCACAGCACTAGTTTTGAGGGGATCTGTGTGGCCCCAAAGTCCTAGCAGTAGAAAACAGAAAGGTTGGAAAAGTGCCAAAGAAGAGGGTGTGAGGACTAAGCATTTAATCAGGAATGTGACTTTAAATTGGTGGAAGTTCCTTGAGACACTGGACATAAAAACTGAATTTTAGGTAACAGTTTCTTTCACTTTCCTATTCTGAGAAAATACTGAATAGAAAAATGCTTTGAAAAGAAGTAATGTGTTGCAGTGTCTGGATCTCTGTGTGAAACGTGTTCTGTGGCTTCAGCTGTTTCATTTCAGTGATCATAGGCCACTGTTACCTTAAAGATGTACACAGTCTGCCTTGGCAGGGCTAAAATTTCTGAGGGGCTACTTTAAAAAATGCCATTTGAACAAGAAAAAATAAGATCTTTCATTCCATAAGATGTGCTCAAAGGTATTTATCAGCTATATAGTCCCTAGCATGGACAATTAAGAGCGCCCAGATTCAGCTGAATGCATAGGTGAATGTATAACTTTAAACAATCAAATGTACCCACATTTAGGAAAGTACTTGGAGTGAGGTGTATTTTACTTATAATAAGCTTCAATAAAAGCATTCAAATACCTAAGACCAAGTACTTGTGTAAGAATTTTGCTGAAGTAAATTTTAAAGCAGAAATACAGATTTGAAAGATCAATATGGTCATCTACAAAGAACTGACCATGGAGTGCAAAGGTGATTTTTTTCTTTAACTGGTTTATATTTTAATTGGTTATAATTTTTTTTCCAAACTTGTGTTTTTAATGGGTAACGGTCTCATCCCACATACGTTTTATTCACTAGCAACACTGGCTTAAAAAGTCCTTATCTTCTATATCTTCTGTTTCCCCCATATGCTTTGATCTTCACCTCATCTTCAGAAATAGCTATATTATGAAGGAAGCCTTTAAGAGAAACAGGAGTTTAAAAAACTTGACCATTTAAGTTACCCAGTTTTGAGGGTAATGCCATAAGTAGCTACAACAGCACAAATGTGAGTGATCAGCTTCAGGAGGGGGCAGGAATGAATAGGTTGCTTTGAAACTTATCTTGAGGTTACAGGCAGAATTTGAATGACGAATTTATGAACCCAGCATTTGTCAGCATCACTTAAGATGCATAAAAATCTATGTGCCTTTCTACTGCTTAGGTGTGCAAATGATTAGTTTATATGCAAATTAAATTACATGCTGACTATTTACATGCTGACTGTGGATTTCTTTAAAAGTGATGACTTAAGAATGGTTCTTTGCTGCAAAGGTACTGGAAGAACAATATTTCAAGAACAGTATGGGGCATGGTTTGTTTCTTTCAAATCTAATCAACCTAATGTACAAATTAAAAGTGCGCTGCTGTTGCTGCAAGTAACGCAAATTCAGGATGTTCTGAAAAGTGACATTACTGTCTTACTTCAGCAACCATGAGAACTGTGCACCTGAAATTTAGGGCTGAATCCTGGTTCATAGAAAGGTGTCTTGGTGCTCTTTTGGTCACATAAAGGGCAAAAGCCTTCCTGGGACTGACACACTGCTGACTGACAGAGAACTATGACCATAACACTCCACCATGCATTGAGTTTCAGGGACAAAACTAGATGTTTTTCCCAGCTCATACAAGGGAAGAATGGGGAGCTGTCTTGCCCTGCCCTGCTAGCTCCTGCTTAGAGGTGCTTGAAGACTGAGAAAGGAGTCATCAATTAGACAATGCAGAAGCTGGAAAAGCAACAGCCCTTGCAGGTTTGTTAAAGACTCAAGAACCATTTGAGTAAAGACTGTAGTGGTGCTTAGGTGTTGTGTTCTTTGCACAGCTTAGACTGGTTGGTCATGAATGACAGCTGCATGAAATTGCAATAGAGGAAAACAGGACAGATGGTTTATAGTTGGACTCAAACGGTGTCACCCTGACTCCTCTAAAATGATATTATTGGAGAAGAAAATAGACTATCTATGTAGTTCAGTGAAGGAACTTTTCAACGTAACTTGGGAGCATCAAATCTTGTTAAAATTAATGTAAGAATTGTGAAATGTCTGTGATTTCTAAGCACATCCAGAAAACCTAGTGCTGTTAAAAAATCAGAATATGTATGCTTGGTTACTTTACCTCCCAAAATAACCATGTGAGCCTAAATTGACAAAAAACTAGGGGGAGGAAAGAAGCAATTAAAGCTGCACAAAGAATTAGGTTGGCTGTGGTTATTGTAGGGGGTTGCTATTTTCTTCCTTTAGAGGAAGGATTGAGATCAGCTGTAAGTTGTGTCATTATCCGCAATTCTTTTAACAGCAGCATGGTGAAAAGCTGCCAAAGCATTTTAAATTAATTCAATCAGGCTAAGAGGAGTATGTCAAACTGACTTCTTTGCCTGCAAATTACAAAATTATCTATAGTTAAAATTAGCTTCTAACCATCCTGGAGAGGGAGGAGATGAGCTCCTAAAACTGCTGTATGCTGTGATGAGTCTGTGATGTAGGCTTGATGGCCCGTCAGCAGGACTTGCAAAGTCAGTTGCTGTTGGTAGAGCTGTTGAGGTGTATACATGATGCACATGTGATTACCACTGCAAAACGAAGGAGGTGGTAATAGTAACTGTAACCTGTGAATAGCAGGTTATTATCACGAAAAAAGACAAAACCATCTAGATACTGAATTATGTTCCCATTTCTCCTCAAAACCAGCATAGCCTACTTAAGTCTTGCGTAAAGTAAAATTAACTTTTTGACTTATTACTACTGGCTAGAAATGCCAATAAAATTTCCCTTAGCAAATTTGATTTCAGCCATATTGATCTTCTGATTACTGTCCTTCAGCACAGGGACCATTACAGTAAATTACATTGTTATCTGACTCAAACATGTGGACAGCTCAGTCAGTGACTTTAATTACTTTCTCATCAAAGCCATGTTGGACAGTCTCTGAAATTCCTTCTTTGCCTCCTAGGACGTTGTAAAGGACAAATGATTTTTGCATTCTGTTCATCAAACATGACAGGAAATCTTTTAGTTTAGTTATCTCAAGCCAAGTTCTACCAAAAAAATGCATGTACACCTGGATTGTCAATGGGCTCATATCCCTTGAGATCTGGCAGGCATTGTATACCTTTAGCTTCATGGATTATTTTCAAAAACAATAGGCAAAAATCCACCTCTTCTCTTGAAGTCTGAAATCAATATATTAACAGAATCCTTTCCTTAAATTACTCCTTTCACAACACAAAACTGTTTTCAAGTGGTCTCCCCTGGAATGAAGATTCACAACATCCTGTGTTTACGTGCAAATCCATTGTGCTCTGCTTTAGCCTTGCCAGAACTCCTGGATGGAGCATACATGTTTTTTCACACTGAGTAGGGCTTCTGGTCCTAGCTGTAATTGCCAAGACACCTCTCTGCAGTTATTTCCTGGCTTGCTCTAGAAATTCAAAGCATCACATCAACAACAACAAAAAAACCCCTCAAACTGTTTGTAGATTATTTCAAATGTGCAATGAACTTAATAATACTTAAGTACTTCTTACTAGAGTCTGTGGACACGTGGATAAAGAGAGAAACAGGATGCAATTACTGGGTGTTCATATCATCAACAAAAGGATGTTGCATTATAGTAGAAAGCAGGGCAAATACCTATTGCAGATGCATCTCATAAAACTACTAAAAACAATTGCCCCATGGGGCATAATTAAAACGTCTTAATCAAGAACGCTTATTTCCACAGAAGGTGTATTTCAAATGTCACTGATTTCTATTTGATAGCTGCAGCTGCCAGTCCATGCATCTAAAGGTGACATTTGAGCCAATGTTTGAATAATCATGGCCTCAGACAGAATAAAATTCTATGAAATTATAGTCTAAACACTGTTGCCTTTAGAACAAACAAAACTGCAGCTGTTCATTTAATGAAAACCAGATTTAGGCACGTGCAATCAGGGTGAGAACTGCTCAGAGATGTGATAGCGCTCTGATTACAAAAGGGACAATTACTCCTACAGGGTTTCTAGAATCAATGAGGGACCTGGGTCACCTAGTCAAACTCCTGCTCAGAGCAGCATCAACACTGAATACAAGCCAAGAGATTTAAATCTTTTGATAATCTCCAAGGAGGGAGGGTTCACAGCCTCTCTGGACAATCTGTTCCATGATTAATTGTGTTCTTGATGAATTTTTGTTCCCTCTTACCTGCAGTCAGAACATGTCTTGTTTCAATTTATGATTGCTGATTCCCATACTCCTGTTGTGCAAACAGAGAAGAACCTGCCAAGAGGAGGGAGCAATATTTCCTACACATTTTCCCCAAGTATCTCTCCTACTGGCCACTACCAGAAATAAAGTATTGGTCTAGCACGACCTTCAGTTTCATCAAGTGCAGTGCCTCATGTTCCTATGACAGAACCTCCATCACTTTTCTACACAGACCAATGAATAATAATTACTAGTTTTTAACACTTCTGCTTAGCAGTGATTAATGTATAGAAAAATGAAGGAAAAGAAAGGGTCTAATCTACAGATACTACAAGAGATGTTTGTCATTACATGCCTTGCATGTAATCTAGAAAACTGGATTATTTTTCTTGATAAAACAACATATGGGACACATGATTTAACAACAGAACCTGGTGAATTGCAGAGCAGGGATGAATAGAAAAGAGCATTGAGAAAGAGCATGCAAAAAACCATGTAGGTGCCAAACGTGCATTTGTTAGCAAATGTGTCGCTATGATTCTGAGCTGGAAAGTATCATCTCCCACTGCTGTAGCACTTTTGCACCTCTGTCCTTACATAAACGTGCAAGAAGAAGAAGAAGAAGTTGCAAGTGGTACAGTGGAGGCGGGGTGCATGATTACAACTGCCCCCACTCTGGGAGGCACCCAGGCATTGCTGAGAGAAACAGGTTCAGACCTGAAGGAGTGCGGTTTGGAGGTGAGGTTGAAGCTGTTGCAACCAGTGACCTGACTGGTTTGTTAGCACGGGACAGAAGCAGGTGTACCATAGAGGGTTTGGGTAATGCAATGGAGTGCTATCACATGATAAGAAGACTGTTCAGTAGGACTTAAGCAGAACAGCTCTCAGGCATTCAAGTGGGCTGGTGCTGAGTTTATGATCTGAGCACACTCTTGATCTCTTCAGAGAGTTCACATGGACTAGCAGAGTGAGCTCAAATGTACCATTTAAATATGTCATATTAATTTCTGAGTTTATGTTGCCTATAGAGGCACATGGGGACCTGGGATTTCTATGCTAAACCTTAAGGAGAAAGTTCTGCATGCACTGCCTTCTGTCCACTATTCTTTTGTAACCTCTGCCTTCATCTTATTACTTGGAATTTTTAGTGTGTGCTGTGAAACCTGCTACTTCTTTAAAGAAAATAATTTACTTTAGGTTAAGTTTGTAGAGGGAAACAGTACCTTTTATTATAAAAAACTTCACTTACATCTTCAGAGCATCATGATTACAATGTTATTTGAAATTCATTTAGACAAGAGAGAAGCAGATTGCATGCCATTTTTGGAACCGTAATCCTCATTGGCTCTATCAAAACCATACACTAGCAGTCTTCAATTGGCACTTCAAAAAAAAAAAAAAAGAAAAGATATCTGAAGTACATATTATGCAGAAAAAGTTTCTGGAACATTTAATGAATTAAAAGCCAAAATGTCAAAATGTACTCCCAAGTAATTGTTTCTTATAAACAAAGTAACTTGTAAGTACTCATTAGAAGCACAAAGCATGGCAGATCTTTTGCTCTTTTTAACTTTAATTTCTTAGTTTTTAAAACTTTTTAGACTTGGTTTATAAAAGAAATAGTGGTGGGGGTTTGGTTTCTCTTGTTTCTTGCTGAGGTAGGACATGGAAGAACATATCTTTGGGCACTTATAAAAAAAGTGTAATCATTAGGCACTGCAAGTAGGATATGGGAAATTTGTACAGATTCCATGATTGTGCTGTGGACTTCCTTTTTTACTCTGGACAACTGTTTAAAAAACCTAATACCCTTCTCCTCCAAACTTTGTCTGTTTGCATACTAATTTCACTTGAGAAGAGACAATAACCTAACAAATGAAGGCAGAGTACACCATGGACCAAGAGAAATGCAAATCCTACTCTGTAACTGCATGCACTAAACTGGCAATGGTGCCAGTTAGTTAACATATTAATTGATGCAAGTATGTAATTTTCTCCCTGTGTACACAAGTATTTTGTCTAGGAAGCTGCAGAAAATTTTTACAAGGCCACAGATAAGCAAGCTTCATACGCATTTTTGTGTGGTATAAGGGATTTCAAGTTTTAACACTTAGTGTATACCACTAGTTCGTGCATTAAGTGGTGCCACTTAAACTGATTTAAGAAATTGCCACCCTCCCTGCCTTGAATTGGTTTACATGTCCACACCTCCACACCTCCCCCAGTGTTGTCATGGCACATGTGACATCATGGCTCTGCAGCAAAGTGGATCAGTTATGTCATCCAGCCAAAACTGTTTCTGTCCATGTTATTCTTCAGCAGGGTAAGTTCTGCACAGAGAGTTCTGCACAATGAGACAGCTGGGGTTGGATGACTAGGCCCAGAGGCTGGTGGTTAATGGGATGTATTCTTCCTGGAGGCTGGTGAGAAGCCGAGCACCACAGGGGTCTGTCCTGGGACCTTTGTATCTTTGTCAATCACCTGGAGGATGCAACATTGCACACTCATCAGATGAGCAGATGACACCAACTGAGGGGACCAGCCAATATGCTCCAAGGCAGGGCTGTTCCTGGACAGGCTGGAGGAACAGGGCAACATGAAACTTGAGAAATTCAATAAGAACAGCATAGTCCTGCCCCTGAAAAGGAAGAATGGCTGGCAGCAATGCAAACTGGGGACAGACTGGGGGGGGGGAGTAGCTCCAGTGAAGAGGCCCTGAGGACCATTGCAGACAGTGTCACATAAGCCCCATGTTCCCGGCTTGAATGGCATCCTGAGTAGTGTCATTAGAAGCACAGCCTGTAAACTGAGGGAACTGATGACTCAATTTATGCAGCACCTCTTAGGCCACACGTACATACACACACACATACATACATGTCCAGCATGGAGCCCCCAGTACAAGATCAACGGGACCGAGTTCAGCAGAAGTTCACTGAGATGGTCAGGAACTGGAGCCCTTGCCCTGTGAGAAGGTGCTGCAGGACCAGGGCTTGTTCAGCCTGGAGAACCTGTGAGGTGCTCAGTAAGATGGAGCCAGGCTCTTCACAGAATTGCAAGGTGGGAGAATGAAAGCAATGATGTTAAGTTGAAACATGGGAGGTTCAAACTGAACAGAACTAAAAACCTTTTTCCCCATGAGGACAGTAACGCAATATCACAGGCCATCCAGAGTGGTTTTACAGTCCCCACCCTTAGAAATGTTCAAGATCTGACTGGATAAAGCCCTCAGCAGCCTGGTGTGACCATATTGCTGCTTCTGCTTTGAGCAGAGGTCACTTCCCCAGTGACTCTGTGATTAACATGAAAGTCAGGGAATGCTTGAATTGGCTCTGCTATGGATGAAACGTATATGGACGTGTGTTATTTATCCCCAGGATCAAGCAGTTGGGGCATATTATGCCAGCAAATGAAACACAATACTTTCAGCCCCTAAAAACACATGAAAAAGAAATACTGTGGTATTACACTCCATTCATTAACAACTGCTGGATAAGCAACACAAGGAACTTCATTACTAGAGATTGTGTTTATCCCTCTCCATACATATAGTCTACATTTTCGTGTATTTATATCTGTGAGTATGCAAAGATATCACTGCTTGGGAGGTTTGTCCCACGCAAAAATTACTCTGTACAGAGTGTTTGTTACGGTTTTGCTTACATTTCTTATCTGTCTCCACAGTGAGAAGAGTTAAATGTTTAAGAAGTTTTTAGAGGGCCAGAACTGGTTATAAGGGTGTGGAGAGATCCGGATTATGCATCACTGATTATATGAAATCAGACAGTCGATGAAGCTAATTTCTATAGACACACGTGTGTTGACTGATTGCAGTACTACATGTGCATATGACTATCTTGGATATATTAGGAAATAACTGGCTTGTTGTGCTTGTGTGCATTGTACTTCGAGAGATGGATAAAATGCTGGATTTAAGAGAAAAATAAATATCAATACTTCACAATTCTAACAGACTCTCCCGTGATGCTTGAGATATGAATCACTGATGCTCCTTTCACCCTGTATTGTAAGGCAGGCATTCTTGATCCTCACCTTCTCAGATGAAGAAAGAGATGCACTGAAATTGAATGGCTTGCCCAGGATCACATGTTAAATCTCTGACGGAATCACAAAGAAAACCTGCGTATTAAGGGCAGCATGTCCTGTGCCTTTCTAAGCTTATCTTTCATCATCTCTTTCTGCTAAATAAGAAGGTTACTGGGTCAGAGAAGCTGTTTTTTACCTGCCTGTGAACCACCAGTTACAACCTATCTTAGTGCTAGTGTTATTCCTTAACAGTGTTATTCCCATCTGTGTACAAACATGAGTGTCAGCTTTACCCCGGTAGGCAGCATCTGCATTTGGAAGGGAGCCACTGNAAAAGCCAGAAGAAAAAAAAAAGTGCTTCCTCTGCCCGCCGCAGAAGTAGCTAATCTCTGTGTCCTTGAAGCACAAACTGTTTTGAAAAGTTCGCTCAGTTTTTCTCTGTCTCTTGCATCCAGTTTTAAAGGCACAGAAAGGCTCAGGAATCATGTCTGGGCATAGAGTGGTGGTAGGGGATACAACAGCACAGTCACCCCAAGACATCATCTGATATCATCTTTTAATTTAGCTTTGTGTGAGCAGAAAAACAGATCTTGGGAAAGGAAGAGCAAGAGAGAAAGAGGGGAAAGAAAGGGAACACCTTTGTGCATTGTTATAGCCATAATTTCCAAGTTGTGGCAGGAAAATTAAGATATGAAAAAGAAAGATTAATATTAATAGTCCCACCGGGCCACACAAAGTTCAGCCTAATCTGCATAGTAAACTTTCTGGAGACAAACTTACGCTTAGTATAACAAAGCTGAAAGTTTACTGTATTGTTCACTGCATCTCCTGAAGGAAATCCATAACAAAATACACTCGAAATACTGTATTGCATGATAACTTGAAAAGTGCATCATCAAAAAGCTTTATTATGCTTTTTTTTTCTGGCTTTTGCAAAACACCTTTGAACTTCATTCTGCAACAGATACACAGCTTTTACCATGTGTACCACAATAGAAACAGCTATTAGTATTATTTTTTCATTTAATTAATTTAAACTGTCTTAACTTCTTTTTAAGATGCCATATTTGGGGAGTTTAAAACATTTATCACTTGTTTTTTCCCCCCAACTTAACAGAGCACTTGGAACATTAATAGTAAAGAAAGAAGTCTAAGATTTACTTTTCTTCTTTCTGTACAAGGCTAAGCAAATGTATTTAGACAATGTATTTTCAAGCGAAACATACTATCAAGTATAGATACTTCTGTATCCAGCTGGAAGTAAAGTATTTGTATTAGAAGAAGATTCAAATCTACTTGGCAGAATTTTTTTAAATACACATGTTCAGAGAACCAGATACCATTACATTATGGTATGAATAAATACCAGCTAAAAATCTGGCAAATTTTAAGGATTTCTCAATCAATTAAAAAATGTGAAGGTTTAATTTAATGGAGAAATATATATGTAACTATCTCTTCCCTTTTTTTCTGTGGATATACTTTGCTCACTTTCTCTCTGTCATTTTCGGAAAGTAAAGCCAGTTTAGCCTGCCTTCCTATGAAAGTTTCTTGCATCCTTTCAATAAAGTAACACAGGTGAAAAATCACATCTTTATCCATGTTCAGAGAGTGGGCGGGCACAATGTGCCTTCGCCTTAGGTCTGGTATTTCTTACATACATTCTGTGTCTGAACTTTTGCCATTTGGAGGCACTGACTACCTTCACTCTTCTGGGTAAAGTTCTGTCTTTTTTCTTGCAAGGGTGAGGATGCTGACATTGATTCTCATAAAGCTTTAATTTAAAGAGGACAAAATAAGGGAAACATTATGTGCACACTTGTCTGCCCTCAGCTCCACAATTCATCATAATTCCAAAACATTTAATATGTGCTTTCATCTGAGAATGCCCTTTCTGGGCAAATGGCAAGTTTGGGTTTTTTTTCAGGTTTGCCCTACAGAACATGGTAGACAGGAAACAGAGATTAAATAAAAATGACATTAAAGAAAATCCTAAGTACATCAGTCTCCTGAAAACTTTGCTGTCACTACTTTTCAAAGGTGACTCAATATAACCCTGCAGCAGGCGTCAAATGCTACCAAAACACAGGAATTTCATTTAGTTTTTCCTGCTGTGTGAGGGGAAGGTGTGGAACGGGGAAAATTTGTCCTTTCTGAAGAGCAAAAAACCAACAAAGTCATAGAAACCTTAGGAAAATCCAGTAGCGAGGCATTGCTCCAAGGCTGACAGCCAACTTACTGCAATACATTCCTCATCAGCTTAAGGTCCATAGAGAAGAAATGAGTGAAGCTATCATATGTGATGGGATACAAAATGCTCCTGTGCCCCACACTGACCTCACCTGTCTTTTGCAAAGGCCAGAACCAACCCAATCCATTTCTGTGCACCCAGTCTTCAACTGAGAGTGATTATCAGTCTTCAGAAGGGGTGGGTATGTCTGAAAGGTCAATTATTCTGCATCTTGGTGCCTCATTTCCCAATCTGCTGGGAATAAATCTAGTTTTGATTGGGGCCATTCAGTAAGAGTAAATGTGAAATGTGGTATTAAATATCATGATTCATAGTCCCCCAAAGCGAAGCAGCATGATTTTATGTTTTAAACACACTGCTAAAATGTTCCAGCCAGGTTTAGAACAGATCCTTCCAGCCTGTTCAGGAACAGGGGCCTGCCCAAGAGGCAGAGGGCCTCCAGCAAGTGCCCTGTGCTGAGCTCCCTCCCACCACTGCTTGCAGACAAGCGAGTGCTTCTCACAACAAACCCACATCAGCTTCTCAAGGGTGACCAAACTGAGGTCAAACTCATTATCTGTGATGATGTTACAACAGTTGTTAGGAAAAAACGTCACACTCAGGTGATGGCTGTCTTGTGAGGGGTCTGTGGCAAGACAAGATGAAGATGATTAGAAACCAGTTGTAGGTATTTCTCAGACTGGTCTCAGACTTTTTTTGCTCTTCAACCCTCACCCAGGCACCAGTGAAATTGATTTTTAAGCTGCTTATAGTTTCAAAAGGACCACATGTTGATATCAGGAAAAAGATAATATCACTGAGGGTTCAAGAAGGAGAATGTTAGGGTAACTAAAGAAGATAAAGTGGTTCCAGAAATCAGCGCATGAACATTGAAAGTCTTGAAATAAATTTGATGCAAGGATGATACCTGTTTTGAAAACCAAATTAGAATTTTCAAAGGCAGGCTCTGTCCTGAACTTGCTTTGAACACTTAAAAATGCCCCCATTGAGACCACTCGGGTTTAAGACAAATACAAAACAAAAGAACAAATTGCTGTTCCTTGGTCTTGGTCTGATTTTCTAAAAGTTACCACACTGTACATACTATTTTCGATTCATGAACGGTTTAGGCATTATTTCACAGCTAGAATACACAGAATTAAAGAAATGTAGTGTAGAAATTACATGCATCTACAACCTGCACCATCTATCCTTTATAAAGGTGGGCAAAGACTTGCCAAAGTCATTTTGATTACAGCTGTGAATGTCAGCAGGAAACTGAGGGTGCATGTCTGTTGAATCACAGGATTGGATAAAAATAGGTTTATTTAGTCACTGGTACGATTAATCACGTGTGTATATATATAGATACATATAAAAACTATTTATAGATTTAAAATTTCAGTAGATACGCATGCACTTCAAGACAGCACATCTGATGTTAACAAGCAAAAGGGTCACAGTAATTAATAGCCCAAGTGTAAAACCCACTTACTGTAATGTGGCTGATGAGATCACTGAAAATCAAACGTTTCTGTTTCTAGGTGAGAGGCTGCCAACCTAGCTGTTAGGTAAGGGTGGAAGGTTACACACAGGCATGCTCTTTCCCCGGGGGAATGACCTGGTTCTGGCCTTCCTGCTGCCTCCACCCTGTGTTCCATCAATCCCACCACCAAGGAAGCAGGCGAGGAGGACTTTTCCCATCTTCCTTCCCTTCTCCTGGGTTCAGACTCCCTCTCCTGGCTTCTAGCACCACTGCACCTTGTCGCCCTCCCTTTTTAATCCTGTCCAGAGATTCAGGGTGCCTTCAGTGTCCCTGTTCCCCACAGAAACTTGGGGTCAGTTTCCCAGGGCTCCATGACAGCACCTACTCATGTCAACACGGACCTGCGTTTTGCTGTTTTCCCGTGTTTTACCTCTGGCATAGAGCTATCCAACACAGATGTCACCAGAACAAGGGGACAGTTCACAGTAAGGGGGTCTGAAGGGATTTCACATCTGGACATCCCTTTTGTGAGGTGCTTCTCTGGGTATCATGGTGACAAGATGAGCTGCCACCTTACCTATAGGGACTTGCTGGCAAATGCCTCCAGTTGACATCATGGTCATCTCCTGTGGTTTTATCATCAGATGAATTTTAATTTGTCAACTCTTAGTGTCAAACAATATTTCTATTTCAGTCTTGCAAAATTTTCCATTTTTGGAATAGGCCTGGCTCAGAGGAGGTAAGATGTGGGCACTGCTGGTGGTGCGTTCTGCTGCCCTAGTAAAGTGTGCATGTATTTGTATCTTTTCCAGGGAAACAGAAAGGCCCTAGAGATTTATTTGTGGGTTCCACAGACAATTGTAGAGAAGATGGGACTGGATGATGTAAAGGATCAAGAAAATGGACAGCAAGAATGGTGTTGGATATAAAGCAAGAAGAAGAAAAAACCTTGATGAGTGCAGGAACATGCCTAAACGTGTGAATAAAACAGGCCAAGAGCCTTTGTCTGGCCTTGAGAACAACATCATTTGCATCCCTATAGTTATAATCTTTGTCCTAATTCACCTCTGTCTCCCCCAAACCTCAAACACAGACAAGCAGGACAATGCCATCAAAACTGCCCTCTGGAAGCAGACCCTGGGGCTCTGCTAATTCCCCACGTAGCCTGGCTGTTGCCTGGAGAGTACTGGTGGCTTGGTCTGGGGCAGTGTACCTCAGTGTCCAGCACACCCTGGTCTTGTTTCGTATCCCTCAGTACATACACTTATAGATGCACATGCAGAGAATGTGACAGCTGGCAAAAGAGAAGGGGAACACAGGCCACACACAGGTGTGGAGGACCACAGAAGTCAGGACCAGTGGAGAAGCAAGGAAAAGCATTATTTGGACAGCCTTCTGTACAGGCTAATTGCTGTGGGATGCAGTAGGGTGGCAGGGCAAGTAAAGGAAAACAGACCAGCCTTAAAGCAATGGACAGGGAAGACACTGACATGCATAGATGTTGATTTATTGTTGAAGTTTGAACCTGGGATGACAATAGACAAACCTGAAGTTGTCAACTTCACTCTGAAAGTGGAATTATCACATGATAAGCAAAATCAATACCGTTAAAAGGACCTCATGATTTGTAAGGCAATCTCTTTTTTTTTTTTCTGAAGAAACACATTCTTGTTTAACACCTCCCTTTGGTACCAGTGAAAGCAGCAAGAAGGATAAAATTGCTCATATCATTAGCCTGATACTATCAGTGAGCAGTGTGTACGACAGCAGCACGGTTCAAAAACATCGTTCATCAATAAGTGACATAGTTATCAGATCACTAAAGCAGAATTTACCTGCTACAAAGCATTCAAAGTTGATGAAAAATTTTTTGTACTCCTGCCTACCACTACCCTCTTTTCACTGAGCTTATGGATAAGATCAGAAGTGAAGACTGGTGAACTTTTCCATTCTAGACTGTAACTCCAGTAACTCCAGAGTCAGTGTCATTGAGAGTTGTAGGTGATGGTGGAAGAGACAGTAACAATCCTTACCATTCTGAGATCAGTGAAAGGGGGAGTACTGGGTCTGGTCGGGATGGAGCCCACTTATATCAGCCCATATGGCAATGTGTGTTGGACTTGTGGTTAAGAGTGTTGATAACACACTGACATTCGGGTATTGCTGAACAGTGCTTGCACAGCACCAAGGTTTCCTCCTTTTCCTGTTCTGCTTCCCCTCCCTCCTCCACAGTGGCAGGGTGAGGGTGAACGAGATGCTGGAAGGGGAGACAGCTGGGACAGCTGAGCTGAACTGAGGATACTCCATACCCTACAGCATCATGCTCAACAACAAAAACTGGGACAGGAAGAAAGAAGTTGGGGATTTTGGCTTCCAAGGTGGCCGCTGCTCCAAGACTGGCTTTTGGAAACTGGTGAGTGATTGTCTTTGCAGCCCTAGTATAGTTTTTCCCCCTTTGCTTCACTTATTAATCTGTCTTTATCTTAACTGTCAGGAGTTTTCTTGGGTTTACTCCTATTCTCTTCCCTGTACTCCTGGAGGAGGGAAGAGGAGTGAGTAAATGGTTGTGTGGGTACTTGGCTGCTGGCCAGGGTCAACCCACTGCACTAGGATTTTATGCCAGCCTTGTAAAGCTTTTACCAAAGTGTAAGGAATGTTATGCATATTTTCTGTTGTGCATAGAAACACAAGAAATATCTGTTTAAAATATGATTTTGTCAATAAAAAGGAAAAATAAATAAAGGGATGATCTAATTGCCAGCTTGATTGCAAATTTTAACATTGAAATAAATATGTAACCGAAGTTGTCCTCAATTATATCCCAAAGTTTAAAAGTGCAGAAAACTGCAGGAAAGCTATATTTCCTAACCAACCTTTTACCTTTATGGTTGTAACACTAATCAGCTGACTTATTTTGATGACTGCATAGAAAAATCTTGTAATGAACCATCTGAGGTAATTTTTTCAACAAAGACAAAACCCCCTTGAATAGCTAAAGGTAGAGATAAATTTTCAGTCCAGTTCCAGATCCCAGAAACCAGAGAAGTAAGCACAGTTTCCTTTCTTGTAGAAGGAGTTGCCTACATCCTCCTATCCTCCTCAAAGGTACAGGAGCACGGGCTGTCTTGGCAAAGATCTCTTCTCCTTCCTCTTTCAACCCAACATTTTTTCCTTTTCCCACACTGTGATCTTTTATTAAGAGTTTATGCAGACTTATAGCAACCTTATAAGTTTTCTGCATAAAGGATTTTGAAAAATAGAAGGCTTGGGGGGGTGGTGGTGGTGGATCTTACTAATGTATATAAATAACTGAAAGGAGAGTGTAAAAGAAATGGAACCAGATTCTTCTCAGTGATGCCCAGGACAAGAGTCGATGAGCACAAAATGAAACATAGGATGTTCCCTCTGATCACAAACACTTTTTTTTATTTTACTGTGAGGGCCATGGAACATTTGACCAAGTTGTACAGACAGTCTGTGGTCTCCGTACTTGGAGATACTCACAGACTGTCTGGAAATGGTCCAGGTCTGTCAGTGATGGCCCTGCTTTGAGAAAGAGGGTTTGACTAAATGAGCGCCAGAGGTTTCTTCCATCCTCATCTAATCCGTGATTTTGTGATTCGCCATTTGTTTCTTCTCCTAACCATTGTGGGAGGAAATTTTGGACCCTTGGTTTTCATTTAGCTTTGCAGCCAGCTATCTAAGGCACACAAATCTGCAAACATGGATTTACAAACCCCATGAGAGATTCATGCAGGTTTGTGTATCTGGAATGGATGTTCCTCTGTTTGGTTCTGGGCCCTTTTCTCCTCTCATGGATGATGCACTGTAACATAATATTGCAGTACATCAGGGCAAACCAGAAATGGCAAGACCCCTCTCTTGGCCTGACTTGTGTTCTGTCACTTCTTTCCACATCTCAGGAGGTATTTTAACCCTGTCTACATGACAGGTATGAGTAGGGATCATGTACTGCCTTGTAGATGATAGATCCAGTGGTTCAGTGTAACTGGTTTGTGCCTGGATCCAATGAATGAAATGAAGCTCTTTGGCCACAAGTGCTCCAGCCTCCTGTCAGTGTTCAGATGCATTTTTGATTCTCTTTGTAATATGGTGTCTGGTCCCAACGGAGCTGGGTCAGTTGCAGCTGAACAGCTGCTCTGCTTGATGTTGTACTAAACAGATCTTTCTCTGTGCACAGTCTGTCTTCCTCTGATCAGACCTTTCAGCTTGGAAGGCTTGCCACTATATTGCAAAAAACCTTCAAAATTCTCCTTGGGGTTTTCTTCCTCCTAAGTACTTTCTGTCATTTGCTTCAGTGTCACCATGACAGCTTAAAGCTAATCTTTAATGTTTCTGTCCCAGGTATCTCCTAATTTCCAGCCATGAATAATTCTTGCTGTTGCTTTCTGTTCATAGATACCTACCAGATACTGTCTCTCAAAAACAAATAAACCGGTGATGCTTTAGCCATTTTGTGATTTAGCAATATCATTTTCTGACTTTCTCCCAATGGATAAATTTCTGATTCTTCACATGAATGATTCCAGCGCCTACATATTCTTGTTTCCAGTTCTGTTCTTCGCTTCTCTGAGCATGACCTGCAACTTCTCAATGCTTTGCATTTCACACTACAACCTGGTCACCCTGTTCCTTTTGTCTTTTTTGAGCTTGTCCAGTCAACTGGCATTTCACCCCACACACCATCAGTGATACAACCCTGTTCTGTCCATGTTTAATGCACAGAAATAGGTCCCAGCTTGTCTTTTCCGTACTAACAGCACCATCCTCGACAATTAAAATAGGCAGCCCAGTGAAAGGAGGCAGAGGGCAGCAGGCAGTGTACCTGTTGTGAAGTGATCAGAGCAAGCATCCCCACCAACCCTTTTAGGTAGATGATGTGACCTAGGGCATTTCCTGGCCCTTCTCCCCTCCTGAATCCAGGGCAGCAGGGTTTCACACAAAGAAGATGCAGAGGAGTGCCTCCTGACAGGCTTGGGGCTGCCTTACACTGTGACACTCACAAAAGTAGGACAAAGGGAAACTGAGGAACACAAAGAGAAGAGAGGATGCTTGTTTCAAAGCCATGCTGCCAGTTAAGTGAATATTGCAGAACTAGCTCCATATTTATGACCTAGCTGTAATGTAGCAACAAACAGCTTCTAGTTCACAGGTGCCTGGGTGGGGATGATTTCTTAAGCTTTGCTTACAAAAGCAAAAGTGTTTTGTATTACTAAGGTATGATAGAGGGAAATCTAAGGCTGCTGTGGCTGAATAAATAAATACAAAAGTGGGAAAGGAGCCCTTGTGCCAGTACTCATGCCACAGAGGGAGGTACTCCAGGGCACTTGATCTTGCACTGAACTCTTCAGCTCTTGCAGTGTTGAGTTTCTAAGAGGCTCTTGAGTTTTGTTCCTTTATTCAGATTCTAGTAAGCTATGGTCAAGAGTTCTACCATGCTAGCCAGCACTAGCCACTAGAAAAGAGAGCAGACAGCCTCTTGGAGCCATTTTCAGGAAAACCACTGTCATTATTACTTATATTAACTGCAAACCCCAATACTCTGTTTCCTACCCCAATGAATTTACCATCTTGTGGAGGACAAAACCTGTCACATTCTCCTCATAACTGTCATCAAAATTATCTCATCTACTGTCTCTCTGTCTCTGCTTTCCCCAAAATACGGCTCCTCATTGTCCATCAGCCCACATCTTCTTGTTGCTCTTTTATAGTCTCCCTGGTCTCCTTCACTTACAGCAAGAACTTCAATAAAATACTTGGATTCATAACAAAACTACCCTCTTTTTTGTTCTCCTCTTTTTGTGCTTCCTCACATCTCCATGCATAGATAAGGCAGATGAAAAACTATGAAACTTTATTATATTCAGTGGTAGCAAATGGACAGTTTATCTTTCCTTTCCATTTTTAAAATTTTTCTACTTTGACCCCCACATGTTTTAACTCACTATGAATTACTGCTTTTAGTATGTGTAGGGATGGCACATAGCCCAATTTGGAAAGCTTTCCAAGTAGTTATATCACAATGCAAAATATTAATTAAAGAGAAGGAAAGAAATTCTTATAATAATTTCTCTATATTCCTATATGTGCCTTGACAGAATCTTGCTTACTTAAAACTTCTTCAACTTTCTGTAACTGTTCTATAAAAACTGTTATGGTATACCCTCTGATTCCAATTTCTCATCTTTATGTTCTCAAAGTCACACTTTGAATTTCAGCTTCAAAAGACAAGATATCATAAAAGAGACACTGTTGAAACTGTAGCTCTAGCAGACCATTTGTGAGAAGAAAACAGGATGCTTTCATGTATTAACTTATTTGACACAAATGCTCTGTTCTGCTCTGAATTCATATAGTTTGAATTAAAACAGGAAACCGGAATTTTGATTTAACAGCATAAACCACTCTAAATTTCCTGAAAAAGTCTTAACAATAGTAATCTTTTATCTGAATGCTGCTCGAGTGTAGAAAGCAGTCAGTATTTGAGTTTGAGTTGGAGTTTGAGTTTGTTATCTAACCAGGGGCAAGAGCAGGCAATTGAATGTTAAAGTGAACAATTTGCATTGCACTGTAACCATTTTGTTGCTGAATAGTGTAGTGTTCCTGCATACCACTGCTCTCTCCATTACTGGGAGTTTGATTTCTCATTGCTTTACACCTCTTGAATTGTTTTATGCCTGTGTAAAGTGGGTATTTAAAAAATATTCTTTTGGTTTAATCATATTTCATGCTGTCTTTGTGCAGCGTGAAGAGAACAGACTTTATGTCACTCCAGATGTCCATTACTGTAGATATCATGATCTCTTAACTGACTAAATATGTCAGTATTTGGAAGCATAAAACCATACTCATTTCAGGAACTAGTGCCTTGATATATTAAATTGCCATTTCTGAAGTAGTTGCCTTGCTTGACTCTTGCACCCCCATCTTCTCATTAAGATCATAACAGGAACATAAAGAGGTTTAAATATGCCAGATGGCACCTCTGGGGATGAGGGGATACCCTGCCAGTGTGCTCCTAGACCACTTAATCTCAGCTTGTTATGTGGAAGCTGGACCTTCCTGTAATCTAAAATGTAAACATGGTAGACAACACCTGGTTCCTGAGGTAGTTATTAGGGAAGACAGAAAAATACAGGAGACATGCCAAGCCTCAGTCCACAAAACCATTAACTTAGTGAATGTATTTTCATTTTTACAGTGTTCAGACCATTAGATGACAGGACAAGATTAACAGGAGAAAAGGAAAAAGAATAGGACAACTTTAATCAGAGCTTTGTGAAGTGTGCTAATTATCTTCCGGGAATAAGATACCACAATAAAAGACTGGTTTAAACTCCCTTTTCTGAGACTCTGGAGCTTGCATTTGTTCTGAGTGAACAGCGTGTTGGGTAGGGACTCTGGGGTAAACCTAGAGTGGATGTGTTTTGTGATCAGTGGACTGTGTAATGAAATACTGATGCAATATATTTTCCTTTTTCCGCAGGGGAGTCCCTCTGGGATTTGATGTAGCTACATTTGATATTATAAAGAATTTAAAACTGGTAATAAATGTGTGCATATCTGTTCCTAAACAGCAGGTATGAATTCTGATGCACTGACTATTTATTATGTTGGAGTTTGTTGGTTTGTTTTTGGTTTTTTTTCTGCCAAGCAATATAACAAATGTGCTTCACTATGCTTTCTTTTAGCAGTTTGGAACTGTTTTATATGCACACCATGTATTAGCAGCCCCAGCAAGAAAGCTGAAGAAGCCAGCGGGATGAGCGAAGCATCCGAACAACTGCAAGCTTACATGACTACTCCTTTGGCAGATCCTCCTGCTCATCCTTCTCTGTTTCCAGTTGCTTTCAGCTTCCCCTTCACCCATCTGTACTGTGGGTTTCTGGTGGTATATTTACTCTCACAGATGCAACGAATGAAGTTTGACCTGACTTCCCGTTTGATTTTTTTCAGCTTGATAAACTCTAGCTTATGTGCCCAGTGGCATCTATTCAACCCCCAGCCATCCTGAGGAACGGCACCAGAGCCCTTCCAAGTCTCTCTTAATGTTCCTCAGCAACTCGCTCAGGTAGGTGCTTAAAACGCCAAAGTCTGTGCTTTGAACTGCCGGAGCCATCCTCTCCCCTCCCTTCTCCCTGCTCTTCAGCAGCTCTACAACTCCAGCAACAACTTCTTAGCACCGCAGACACCCGCGAGGCCACCAGGAGACGGAGTCAAAGCACTCTTCCGTCCAGAGGGAACCTCCTGCAGCAGCACTTTGGGGATGCCGGCAGCAGCGTGACCCGGCGCGGCGCTGGCTCCGGGCGGCCGGGCTCGCACTAGGTGGCACTGCGGGGCTGCGGCGGGCACCGCGGCTCGGCAGCTCCGCACCCCCAGGCTCCCTGCCTCAAACTTTGTCTCAATGAAGCCTAAGCGAGCCAGGAAGGCTTTTCCGTACGTTTTGACAGCGAAAGAAAAACAGGATCTGCCAGCAGAACAGTCCTGTTCCCTCTCTCCAGCGTGAATGACGCACCGAGAAGGATTTTTCTGGGCTGTTTCTTCCAGCAGGCACGAGGAGACTGCTGGTTTCTGTCACACAAGAATGTGTGGCCTGAAGGAGTGGGAAATCATACCTCACAGCTCAGTTTTGAATTGTACCACTGAGCTATGCCAATGTGTTTTAGGAGATCCTTGTGCTCACAAATGCTTTGCATCTTTCAAAATCCCCCCAAATAGATCTGACCTGTTATGGAGACCTTGTTCTAGCCTCTGTAGAAATTTCCTTCCCAGACTGAACATGCACACACAGCAGCTGAAAAACCACAGCATTCCTGATGTACAGGGGAAAAGCTGGAACTTCTTGATTCCGCACACGAATGAACTAGCTGGACCCAAACTGCTCATTATAGACTCAGTCAGAGAAGCTGCATGAAAGACAAGCTGGAAACAGATGAAATTCCATTTTAATTGCAGAGGAATAACATTTGGCTAAAGTGGGGCACAGAGATACTCAATAAACATCAGTGTTAGAAGCAATATCAGCTTTTTCAGATTCTACTTCCCAAAAGTGAAGAAATAAACATGCTCTATTAGCAAGGCTTTGAGGCTGAATATCTGAAGGTAGAATTAAGCCTTAAATTAACATACTGTTCAAGCATTAAAAAAATATATGGGATTAATTGCAAATGTGCCCTGGGCTCCTTGGCCTTGAAGCAGTCCTCAGTTTAATGAAACTCCTGGAAAGTGTTTGTTGTGATAACTAAGAAGCACTCTCTGTGTACAACGAGTAAACTCTTCAGTAGTAAACGTGGATCCTATTCTGACTGAGTGTGATTTCATTTCTACTGGCCTATTTGGCAAAGGCTATGATTTGATGATTTCAAATCCATACCACACTGGATATTTAACTGCCATTACAGTAATTTTTGAGGATGTTCCACCTAATTATGGGTCTTCTTTCGAAGGAATATAAAGCATTGCTCCCAAAAAATTTCTAGTATTAAGATAATGACTTAGTATTTACACACACACAGAGGTACATTTGTCTCTCTAAAGCCTCTGTTGGTAGTATGTCTGTGATGTAAATTGGACTTCTTAAGGAGTTTAGTCAGGGTAGAGATGTTCTGAGATAACGTAGGAGGAACAAAAGGTCTTGGGAAATCATATGGTCATTTGTCACAGGGGAGTTGGCGGGGAGTTTCTGGAAGGAATGGTCACAGTTGTGATAGGAAAACAGTGCTGTGTTTCCCAACCACAAGGCAGATTTCAGGCCCGGAAAGGTCTTGTTGTTTCCTGAACTCTATTTATCAGAGCTCACAACTGTTAGGACAAGTTTCTAAATCAGCTCTCATTATGTAATCCCTTCAACAATGGCTAAAGAAAGCAACCCTGGTCAACTTTTACAAATGTGTTCCTCTGTACACCTTTTGTATAATTATCATCCTAATCAATACCTGAGTAATTGAAATCCCCCAAGACCAAAGTTGTGACTTTCTGGCTGCCCTCTTCCTGATCTACATTCTCTAACTCCTATAGCAAAGGAGAGCAACATCCAGAGTCAGATGATTGACTTTGTTGTGCTAAATGATAACCAGTCTGCCAAAATACATCCCCTCTTTACAAGCTCAATAGCACCCTTTCATTTTCTGCTTCTGAAATCTTGTTCTCATTTACACTTCAGAAATTAATAAATATACTGGTGTTTCTACATGTAAGATGAATTTTCACTTTTTTTTATCATAAATTGAACATGCTTTTTACGCTCAGTAGCTTTTTTTTTAAAAAAATAATTTTGAGAAGAATAAAATCATGTTGCTACCAATCGAGTCTCAATTCTTATCTGGTTTTGCTTCTCCTGGTAGGGAAATCCTGGCCACAATGTGAGTATGATAAATTTCAGGTGAACAGAATGACTCCAGGGTTTTCCTTGTAAGCATTTTTATACTATTTCCAAGGTATTTAGATGCAACTAGATTATATTAAAAGCCTGACACTAATAGTTACAGTAATTATTTTTATTTTTAATGTATTAAAATAGAAAGTTTTGGGCTATGTATTTCATTAACAAATCATCATGAAACTATTATAAAATCAAGGGTTTCTGCAAGCATATTTCAAGCATTTTCCAAATGTTCAAAGCTTCATAGTTTACAGGAGAAAAAAATATTCTCAGTCCCAAGGACTTGAAACTTAAAATTCAATCTTGTAATGGAAGCCAGATCCTTGACACCACCTGGATCCTCAGTGAAATCAGCAGGTCTGTATGGTGTAGGAATATATACAAATCCCTTTTCCAGACTTGGTATAAACTCATGATGAAACAGTATAAAGATGCTCTTAGACACTGGTGGATTGTGTGGGCTAATGGGATACGGCAGTAATAAATATTTTCATATATATTTTGAAAATCTGGCTTTTTTTTTTAAACCAAAAGTTTAGTAATTTTTTTTTAAACCTATGTGGCTTTTAAAATGTACCTCAGTGCATACAAGGTGGCAGCCTTTGGAATGATTTTCATGCGTTAGGAAGGAACTGAAAATAAAGTATTTTACTGCTAAAGAAAATGATGGTGCATCACATTTAGTACTAGAGGAACACGTAGAACTGTGCCAGGCTCTGTATAATAAACACTGTCATGGATTTCCATATTGCAATAGGACAGCTCTACAGAAATCAAATTAGAGGACTGATTTTATTCAACAATCTGCTCTTTCAGATAAGAAACATTTAATTTAGATTTTTGAAGACTTGAAATAATTAGTTTTGTACAAATTTTATCTTAGAATTGTGTAGTTTGCACTTGATCAGTTATTTTTTCCTAAGCTATTCATATATCTTAAATGCTGAAAAAATTCTGATGGGTTTGGGGAGTTAAGCAGATTGTGAGTCATCAAAACTTCTCTTTCTAAGACCAGTCTTAAGTGTGCTTTTTTACCTCTGTTGTCTGTAATTTATTCTTGCTAGTTAAAAAAACAGGTCTTTTGATTAATCAGCTTGAAGTTGCTGAAGTAAGAGAAGTTAGGCCTTTCCTTTCAGAATTAATGAAGGCATTTTCCATTATTTGTGTCACTTGCATAATCTCTCACAGTAACAACAATATCTATCCGAAACATAAAAGATTCAGCAAGCAAAACCAACCAGACATAATCCAGCCTCCCTGGCACCATGTACCTTCAATTTACTGATTATTTCTATCCAATATACTTCAGAAGCAACTTCACAGCTCAGGCCTCCTTGGCTCTATTAGCCTCCTTTTTATTTGATTTGAAATCACTCTAAAGGTAAGAAATCATGCTAGCTGCTAGATACTATCTGTTAATTGCTCCTGCAGATAATGAGCACCCTAAGGGTCGAAAGAAGGTTACAAGGCCTATAGAGACGCATCAGAAATACATAATTTACGCCTCTTCCAGCAGTTAACATTGCAATGTTTCTGTGTGCACAGACTATTTTAAGCTGCTCAGCCTCCAGCTTTTCAGGCATTTCATTTTTGGATGGTTCACCGTTGAACAAACTAGTGAAACCTCCCAAAACCTCCTTAGGGCTTTTTCCGGCTAAATCCTCTTCTGTCATATGCCTCAATTATTCAATGGTGAAGGGTTTTCTATTTTTCTGCTCCTTGTTCCTCTCCTCACTTCCCCACTTGCAGTCCAAATAAAGTGCCAAGACTGAAAAGTATTTAAAATAATTAACTTGGCATCTTGTACAGCTTGATTGAATAGCAGGAATTATTAGTACAAATGAGCAATGCCTGCAGGACCTTTAATATAATTGTTATTTTGTTTATGCTGACTAAGCACAATGTTTGCATTTTGTTATTCGATGGTTATTAAGATTTTGAGACAGTGAAGTTACATCCACAGTATAAATGAGGCATTTATAACTATTATAAAAAGAACTGTAAGTTGTACTGCAAGCTCTGCATATGACATGTCTGCCTGAAAACCTGTTAGCCCAGGCTCTGAGGATGGGCCAGACATTTCATATTCCATCCCTAGAAAACCAGTTACCTTATGGATGCCTCTGATAAAGTGGGATACAGGCACGTGCAATCAAGCAGTTTTGTTTGGCCTCTGTCCTCACCTCCTTTGCCCCAAGAGTTCTCTGAAGAAGCTGACGGAGGCTGGTAGTGCCTGTGTTAATCTACTCAAACGATCTCACTGATGAAATCTCATGTATCTTCTGATTCACTGAATTCAGATTGTGCCTGCCAGTTTGAATTAGGCAAACCAGTTCTATGAGGATAATCCCAAGGTATCATATTGGAGCATTTTCTCTACAAGGCTGAAAGGCTGATCTTGTGGCAGGTGGGACAAGCTGTTCCTTCCTCAGAGAGCAGCACTGACATTTTTGAGGGCAGACTAGATATTATAATTCACTGTATGACCTGTAGCAGTATTAAGTCACAAACATTTGCAGTGTTTCTTTTTACTGCAGGTCTGACACACAACTGCAATGGGTTCAACTGTGAATTTTTTAAGTGCAGCATCTTTTTTTCATATTCAACAAACTTTTGATTTATTCCTGTGTGATAATACAAGAAAACTTCTGTGGTGAAGGAATTCAAAATTTTTCAGATTCTGCAGCAAACCCCTAGCATGTGCACAGAGCCATGTGAAATCTCTCACCACAAATTTTTCAAGCATCTATCTTGCAATGAAAGACACAGAAGAAGTGAAGGTGTGTCCATCTCCCTAGATTTTAGCCATGTTTAAGTCAGATTAAACTAAATTAATTATCTGAGCTCCATTTCTAGTCCACTGAGAGATGTGAGCATATCTATAGGGTAAGTCATCCCATTTATATTAGATGCCCCTCAAGAAAGAATGTCCTTCAGGTGCCTCTCTCAACTGGCTAAAAGTAGCTTAAACAGAACATCTAACTTTTAAACAGAGCCACAGTTCAGCAAGATTAATTCCACCCTTAACATGCAGTTTCCTCAGTATCATCTTCACAATTCAGGAAGGTGTTTAAATACATGCCCAGCTTTCCACGGCTGAATAGCTCTAATCACATGGACTGGTTTAAGTATCTTGTTACACCAGGACTGGATGGTTTCTTGAACAGAAAGCTTAACAGTCTGCATGGCTGCCTCTCTTAGACTCCAGGCTGCTTGTTTATGACACCAATTCTCTTTAGCTTTCTTGAGCAGCAGTGTCAGTATTCTAGAGGGCAAATGGAAAAAAACAAAACAACTGTTCCAGGTATTTTCAAAAGGAATACATGGCATCATTTACTGCCTCGCTCTGTGCTGCATGTCTGACTAAGTGCTTGAATTATTTCTGCTTTCCTTTGCCTAAATATTTGAAATTTATTTATTCTCTGCTGTTATTTACTGAGACTGTTTTATGTAACTCTGTTAAGTGTTTGGAGACACTTTCATGGTATGAAATGTTCCACACATAATAAAGAACCATTGTTCAGGCAACTCCCATGGCAGCTGATGGTAGAGATTACAGTGTTGGGCCATAAATTGTATCAGTATTGTGTAAGCAGGACATTGTTGACACTTTATGGTCCAAATTAGAAAAAGAATTAGAAAAAACTTGCCAGTTTTTGAGCAGCTTCCAGTAATTTCTTTACATGAGAATCTTAGAAGCATGCTCAGTTGACATGTCTCCATTTGACATAATGTTGATTTCAGGCAAAATTTTCCTTTACAACTGGCTGAGGAATATCTAGTTTAAGACACTTTTTCTCTCTTTGACCTAACTATTCATGGTCTTGCACAAAATCCTGATGACAAGAAGAATTGGATATTCAGAGGAGTATCTATAGGAACAAGTGGATTAAAAGCCCATGGAGACCAATGGAATATGAAGCCCCCATCCAAGCAGAGAGCAGAAATAAGAACATTCCTAAAACAAGCTTATTTGAGATAGCTTGAATTCTGGCAGGAAACAAAATGAGCTGAAACAAATGTCAGCTCATTTAATATACCAGTCAGAAGAAGAGCCTGAGCCAGATGATCAATGGTGTTTGAGAGCATTGGCATATTCCACCAGAATCCTCTAAAATAATCACTCACAGTAACCCTGTGACATGTGGATGATGTCTGAGAAGCATAACTGAAAATCACTGAGCTGAAATGAACCTGAACCTGAGCCAAAACCAGGGCAAATCACTGTCTATCAAGAACCAAAGGTGCAACTGAACTTCTAGCGTGAAATCTTAGTAGAATTCCCGTGTGTCCTCCCTTTCCTGTGCCAGACATCCATGAAGGACTGGCTCAAACAGCTCCAGTGTGGCAAGGGAGCAGCCTGCCCCTGGGGGATGTGAGGCTGGCTGTCCTAAAGGTCACAGATTTGCTCAGGGTGCCCGTCGAGGCTCACGGAAGTTTTGGCACTGACATACAGGGTACACGAGGCTGCCTGCGACTCCTGCAGGTCTTAAAACAGGAGTTACACCAGGGCTGGAGGTGTGGATGGGATCCCCCTGGGCAATGCTAAGCAGGGGTCAACTCTGCTTCTGCAAGGCTGCTGGGAGGCCTGGGTACTGCTCGGGGTGCTGGTGTTGCAATTGTTCTACGATGGAATCTTGGCTGAAAGAAAAGATAGGGGTTGTGTGCTTTTCTTCAGCACAGTGTCGCAGAAGGACTCAGATCCACAGTGCCTCACAATGGCTTTGAGGAAAGCTTGTGCAGCGAGGAGAATTAAAATGTAAATTCAAGTTTGGCAGCTCAGTAGCATGCTTGCGCTCTGCTGGCCAGTACCTTTATCTGTTGCCTCTTTCTTCCCCACTCAGAACAGCACATTTCTCCTATTTTAGATCTAGCTTTCCAGTATCCTGCAGTTATGGCACTTCATAGCAGGAAGAAGGTATAATTTCAGCATATTTTAATTTTTATGCCATGCTCTCTCAATCTGCCTCATCTCCTTTTGTTCTTTTTTTCTTAAGCAGAAAGGCAACAGAAATCAGACACTGAGGAAAATGAATACTGCTCCCTGACAACAAAATCTAGAGCCAACTGTTGCAGTCAGTTTCAATTTGCATTCTCTGGTGAAACCCTGAAGCTTACTGGGACATGGAAACACACAGGCTAGAGCAATTTATGATCATGCACGTAGCTACTGCTTTTTTTTTTTTAAACTTCTATTTTTCTTGCAGTTGTTTAAAGGAAATGTTAGCAGAGATGCAGACTTCTGCCAAACATATGTAGCTTTTAAGATGTTCACATGCAGGATGAATTCTCAGTCCTAAGTGAGGAGAAGAGGGCACATTTCTCATACCCTGCTGGGGAACAATACAAATTCAGTGCCAGCTTGCACAGAAATCTCAAATCTCAGTCCTAAGTCCCTCCACAAATAAATACATGAGCCACTCTGCACAGTTTGCCTATTCTTGCCTTGCTTTGGACATAGTTAATGACTTAATGCTGATTTCTGTTGATTATTGTTTTGCATTTTGTAGTGTAGTATTGTTTGATTAGTTTCTTTGTGTTGCACAGCAGGAGAGTGAATTTCGTGATCCAAATGCATTCCTCCTCATCTGACACCTGACATTAACTACTGGGAGAGGCCATAATAAAAACACAATGTGAGTTGTATCATTACAGCCTTGGTAAATGGCTTTAGAGGGCTGAACATATTTAAATGACTGTATTCAAAGACACTCAGAAGCTAAAGCCTCTGGTTTTGACAACAGAAATACTGGTTGAAAGTGTTACCTCCCTTTTCTTCAAAGTTTATGACATTGTCATTAAAATCAGCATCTTTTGCAAACGACAGCGAAGAGAAAGTGTATTTGGTTGAGGGAACAGAGGAAAGAACAAAAAGGAGGAAATAGGACTTGTCACCATGAATTAATAAGCCAGAGAATGAATGTTTAGGCAGTAGTGCTTAACTGAAACCAGCATCAAATAGTCACTGTGAAGAACTAATAAACATTTTAACACTCACCAATGAGGTGCTAATGAAATGTATGGGTTTTTGTGTCCATAAGGGAGAAGCAATCAAAAACTAAATATGAGATAGCTAATTAATACTATCCTTAATGAAAAAATTTGTTCCTCTTGGTCATCTTATCAGGTAACAAAAATGTAGACTCATAAGTAAGTTTGTAGTCTGATAGGCACAAGATACATCAATGAAAGAGCAAAAATTAAAGAAAATCTAATTGTACTCCAGACAACCCTATTTATTTTAAAAGTATATATATTCAAAGTTAGGTAATGATTTTATAGTGCTTATTAAGGGAGTCAAAAAAAGCCTGTAAGTTGTAAAATGTCTTGTGACTGGATTATTTGTTACAAGACTATGATATATTAATGATTTCACAGGATATCATAAAAGGACTCAAATATTTTCATGGTTTTCAACGATATATGATTTCAGTTTTTTAATGGGTTAAGCTGTCATTTGGATCAACAAGTATTTAGAAAATTCATCTGTAACCTCAACATATTTGCAAACACATAACTGCAAATTTTTCTTTAAGTCACACATACTTACCTGTTTGGAAAGAACATTACATATTTATGTGCTTAACTATGGATCCCTTTTCCTTACTTTAGACATGCAATTTTAAAAGTTTTTTTCAAAGTAACAGGTTATTGGTGTGTTATAGGAAGAAACCAAAACATCACCCCAAAGATGTGATCCAAAAGCCTGGTGTTCTCTTCATTACATTCCAGCTTTCCAAAGACTTCAGATCTTATCTTCCCTCCTTATAGACTTGGCAAAGTTTTATATACAGTTCTTGGAACCAGGAATTTGGTATATTTGGTATCTGAGAGCCATCTTTCCATAGCCTTCCCAGCAGGACTATTTTACTTAATAGCAATGAGGTACAGCTCATATATAGAAAAATGTGTGAAAGCCTCTAACTGGAATCCTTTATTAGCTGAAGGCTTTGTTCTACAGATTACCCATGTTCAGATACTTGTCTAACCATCTTCTAAAATACCTTTCAATCTTGCTTTTAACTTTTGTATATGCAGCTATCTGTCTCTTCTGTTTCAAGGCTGCATAAAGAATGGTCTAGTTAGAATCAAATCTGGAAATTGATTCACAGTATGTGCAGATACTGTCAAAGCAGAAGATATCCTTAAAGTGTCTGATCTTCCTAATTTGTTCTGCAGAGCCAGTTTAAATACTTCTGAATATATGATCTGAAAGACTTGGTCTTGATGACTGCTATTGATGAAACCTCGAGTAGAAGGGGAAAAAAAAGGCCCTTAATACAGAAGAGTTCCCCAGGTGTAATAACAGACGAACATAACACAAGTCAGTTGTGATGGACTTGCTACTTCATTTGCTGATAACAACTAGAGCAAGACACTTCACTGAATGGTACAAAAAATTCTACAATAAACAGTTCAGGAATAGCCTGCCATGAAGAAAAATGCTTTTTCAATCTCAGGAAGCAGAACTCTGAAACACACAATGGCTAGATTTTAAGTATTTGCTGTTAGAATGCTGAATAATAATAATAATAATAATAAGAATAGTACTCATAATAACAATAGTAATAATGTTCTGCAATCCTTGGTTGCCTTTACCGGTTGTGCTTGGCCTCAGTGATACTTGACAACAAAGGGATACCTTATACAGGCAAATGTTTTAAAGATAACACTTCCTCGACACACAGTTCACACTTTGCCACTGTTCAACTTAGTGGTCCTTCAGCTTTCATGTTATGTGAAGTATAGCTAATGTGCTTTCCTAGAGATCATTTGCAGCTCTGTACATTTTATCCAGTTGATCTTTTCAGAAGAGCTTTTTTCAAAGCTCTGTTCATTCTCATTGCCTCAATTGTATCTCAGTTTGAGAAACAAACACAGGACCCTGTCTTTGGGGAAGCAGATTTTGCTGCCCTCTTATATTTAAACCTTTTCATACTAGGAAAACTTTCATAAAGAGATAAACTGGTACTGCTTTTTAGATTGCTCTGGGTCTTGGCCCATGTCCTTGTTCAAGCCCCAGCTAAAAGTGAATTCTTACAGCTGCTTTAAGTAATTGAGAATCAAAATTTAGAAGTGAAATGCTGATACCACCTTCCCCATTACAGCATTTAGCTGCTTCTGTCATGAAGCAATCAGCCGTGTATTGTAAGTGACTGTGTTGTGAGCCTCTCTGATCTAAACATGTGTTAGCTTAAAATATCAATTCAATTGCAATGCATTATGCTCTGCTCAGAAAACCCATCTGGCTCCAAAGGCTGCTGTCACAGGATGTGCTGCTGCTGGAAGCCAAAGGCTTGTTTCTGCCCTTGTTTGCACTGCTCTGCCTCTCAAGAAATGGCATTGAAATAGCTGAAAGTGAACCACCCCAGAGCAGGTGTGGGAATGAGTCAGCCAGGTGTACGGCTACATCATGCAAATTTCTCAGCTTGTTTTCCCAATTTTGCTGCTACACTCATTATCAAGGAAGTGAAAGAAAACCCCTCAAAAACAGAGAACACCTTTGGATTTCTTTTTGAGAAAATGATTGTAAACCCATTTCTTTCCTACTGAATCACCATTTATGACACTTTCAGGCGTTTCTGAGATATCTCTTTAAAACAAGACTGACTCCATAGGGGTGGAAAGTAAAATCATGCTTTTTAAAGGAAATGCCAAGAAAAAAGATATAAAATATTCATCCCCTGCCAGAATCTCTTTTTACTGCAAATGATTTTAGTGTCTACTGTGCTTGCAGGTGAAAATACCTCATTGAAAACCTCTAGATGAGAGTCCTGGTCTCATGGCGTGAGAGAGATCTGCTGGGACTACAGTGAGTTGGAAGAAAAGGCAGGAGGAGCCATTTTCAGTTTACTGTTGCCTTGGACTCATGTTGCACACTTTCTGCCTTCTGCTGAGAAAACCAGCACAGAGCCCAGTTACTGAGGAAAGCAGTCATGTTTTGAGCTGTATTTAAGGATGACAAGAGGCTATGAATATACAGAGAGTAAATGCTACCATGTCACTTAGGGTCAGGATCAAGATCACCAGAGCTCAATTTTTTTTATGGCTTTGGGGCGTCTTACTAATTAAGCTTCATTACCAAGAGTGACTAACCTAGGAGTTCAATGTCACGGGAGACCTGGGAAAGATCCAGCTTAACTAGATGGTGCACAAACAGCTCTTTCCTATCTATCTATCTATCTATCTATCTATCTATCTATCCATCCATCCATCCATCCATCCATCCATCCATCTACCTTTCTGGTGATAATGAATGACTCAGTACATTTATCCACAGAGCAGGAAGGAAAATATGAGAGCACCAGAGGCACTCATTAAAACCTGAAAACAGCCTGAAGTTGCGTGAGCTTTCAGAGGGCTTTGACGCTGGGGTGGCAGCAGATGGCTGAAGGAGGGGTACACGCTGTCATTCGCTTGCCCCTGTGATGGGGACAACAGCACAGCTCACGAAGCAGCCCTTGAGCTACTGCAGATTTTAGTACAGCATAAAGCATGAGATGAGGGTTAGTTTATTTAATTTTGCAGACTGAAAACTGCAGCAAATTGGGAGGTTTCTCGTGAGTCACTCTGTTGTCCCCGCCGCCGGGGACACGGCAGCAGCCTTGCGCAGAGCAGTACGGCAGCTGGCGGAAGGGGTTTGCTGCTGCTGATCTCTGCTACACGTAAGCCCTGAAAGCCCCATGGTCCCAGGGCCCAGCCCCTGCAGGATGCTCCCAATCAGTCCCTGGGCTGCTCTCTGACCCTGCCACGGGGTTCCTGGGTCCTCCCAGTTTCACTGGGTAGGAGCTCCAGGGAAGTTGCATCTGTCAGAGCTCCTGCAAAGCTCTGTGACAATCCTGGATGGCTGCTGGAGGATGACAGGAAGCGCTACTTATGGCTGTGCCAGGAGAAGTCACACTGAGGGACGATTCAATTCACACTTTTGACTCAATTATGTGAGTGTGGAAGAATTCCTCTGCATCTTGAAATGTCCACAGGGTGGGAAAGAACATGCAGAGGCAGTGTCTATTTGCTATAAGGGCCTGGGATCAGTAATAATTCAGTAACCTCCTACCACAAGATTCTTCCTGCCCAAGCTATTGAACTCCTGAGAGCACACTGGCCACCCAGGCACAAATGGTATGCTAAAAGCCCCAGTCAAAACTAAAACTACAAATTCTCTCTTTAGCTGTGACATGAAAGCCATTAATGATTGTTTTTAAACTGTATTCATTATATACAGAGAAGAGAATACAGTTTATTTCTTTATTAACTCACACACTGTGAGAAATAACACCCACTGGAAAAAGAAAAATATTTTAAATTCATTTTCATTATCATTTGGTAAGGAAACTAAAAACTAATAAACCACATTTAATAGGTTTGTATCCCCATTAGGTTAGGAAGAATGTAATGCTTAACACAAAAGACAGCTACTTAATACCTTTTTTTAAAAGAGTGCTCCTATAAATCCAAGCAAAGCACATAGATTTTATTCATTAAAACAGTTCCACTGAGTTCAATGAGAAGGTGCCCACAGGGGTCAACCTCCTATGCCTGACTGGACCTTTGTTTGAGTCTCACTGTAACGCTGGTTATTCACTGAAACTTGCAAAACTCTGACCACAAAGCAAAACAGCAATGGGTTTTGTTTGTATTTGCAGTTCGATACTCACCTAACACCCAGCTGAAAAATACTAGTAGGTATAAAACAAGTTGTAGATACTAAATCCCATATGAATTTCATCATTTGTAGTGTATTCTGTACACAACTAAACTTGAATGTCAGTGAGGCATATTTTAAAACATGCATTCCCACTTTGACTTGCAACTTGCAGCTAAAATCACTCTCAACAGAAAGAATTACTTTTCTGGTAAATTTTGGCCCAAAAAAAAGTAATTTTGCAGATAAACAAACTAACATGCACTAACATGCACTAGCAATGAAAATGACAGAAAATTTTCAGATCTGTGTTTTTTGGTGTGAAGCTGGACCTGCACACTGGCTCTGTGACTGAAGCTTTAAAGGTCACTGCATGATGAAGAATTCACATTAATTCTTATCTTTGAGGTATTGTGCAGTCTTTGGGTAAGACACAATCACGACTGAAATTTCTCACTGCTATATTAGACACAGGAAAGCTTTTTCTGTGCCAAGCATGCATCACTTTTTTCCCCATCCCTGAGCAAATGTACCAGTCATAAAAAACACAGGAACCCAAAATGAAACTGGAAATTTTTTCCTTGGCAAATTCACTTTTAGCACAACAAAAAGGGAGCAGAAGGATATGCCACCAACTTTCTGACATTCCCCAACAAATAAAATTCAGTGTGTAGGCAACATATCACGCTTGCAGAAACTAAATGCACTACTTTGTGTCTCAGGCTGTCTTTATCACTATGTATACATTAGCAGTTTTGTGAAAGCACTATTAAATTTAAAAACCTGTAGATAATGTGAAAGTAATTTTTGTTGTGTTTTTTTGCCATTCCCTGCAGCAGTGAAGAACTTCTTTTCACAATACCTCCAGGCTCATACCACCCTTAAAGCCTGGATCTATCAGAGGGGAGAAGCTGATCCACAGGAGAGCAGGGCTGCCTTGCAGAGGGACCTCAGAAGACTGAGAGGAGTGACAAAAAGACTTACAAAAGCGAAGGAAAATTCTTGCATGTCTGTATCATTTTGGGCCACCAGTACTGGAAATACTTTCACAAACTGGAGCGAGGCCAGTGAAGGGCCGCTGAAATAACAGAATCATAGAATGGTCCTGTCATGTCCTACATGCTCTTGTAAATGGTCTCTCCTCATCTGCCTTGTAGGCCTCCTTTGGGTACTGAAAGACCGCAATTAGGTCACCCTCGTTCTGTGCTGAACAATTCTAATTCTCTTATCCTTTCCTTGTAGGAGGGCTGCTCCATCCCTCTGGTCAACTTCATGGCCTCCTTTGAACTCACTCCAAGAGGTCCATATCCTTCCTGTGCTGGGCACCCCAGAGCTGGGTGCAGCACTTCAGGTGGGGTCTCACCAGAGCAGAGCAGAGGGGCAGAATTCCCTCCCTGGCCCTGCTGGCCACGCTGCTTTTGACCCAGCATGGGATATGGTTTGGTTTCCTGGGTTGTGAGTTCACATTGCTGGATCATGTCCAGCCTCTCATCCACCAGCACCCCCAAGTCCTTCTCATCAGGGTTGCTCTGGATCTGTTCATCCCCCAGCCTGTGATGATACCAGGGGTTGCCCTGACCTGACCAGTACTTGGTCTTGTTAAGCCTCATGGGATTTCCATGGCCCCACTTCTTGAGCTTGTCCAAGTCCCTCTGGATGGCATCCCATTCTTCAAGTGTGGCAATTGCACCACTCAGCTTCCTGTCATCTGCAAATTTGCTGAGGGTGCACTCAATCCCTTCATCTATGTCATCAGTGAAGATATTAAATAACACTGGTCCCAATATGGACCCCTGAGGAACACCGCTTGTCACTGATGTCCATCAGTATATTGAGCCACTGACCACTACCCTCTGACCATCCAAGCCCTTTCTTGTCCATTTAACAGTCTACTCATCAACTCCATCTCTCTTCAATTTAGAGAGAGGTATGCTGTGGGGGAGCATGTCAAAGGCTTTACAGAAGGTCAGGTGTATAACATCTGTAACCCTTCCCTTGTCCACTCATAGCCACTCTAGTGTTAAGGGCTAGAGCACACGGCCTGAGCTGGGTTTGTGTAGTCTGGGGAAGGACTGGTAGAGAGGCCTGTGAATCAAGAGGAGAGCTCTAATTGCCATTCTCTCCTGATAAAGGAGAATTATACAAGACCCTCAAACTTTTCTTAGAGGCACACAGTAAAGGAGTCAAAAATCACAGCAAGGGAAAATCTGATTTGCTGTAAGAAAAGAGATTTTTGCCAGGGTGGTGAGCACTGGTACAGTTCACCCAGAGAGGCTGTGGGCTCTGCGTCCACAGAAGTACACAAAACTCAGAGATATGGCCCTGAGGAACCTGATCGATTTTTGAACATTTGTGCTTCCAGAAGGGTTTGGACCAGATGATTGATTGAAGACCCTTTGACCTATCTTATTCTTTCATTCTGTGACAAGATATTTTATCTCTCAATTGGTATGAGCTGGTAAAACCACTCAGGGGTGAGATTATCGGCTTGGTACTTGAACAAGCTGCATCAAAAAGCCTTGAGAAACCAATCTTTAAATTATATTCCTGTGCAAATGTAAGTTTATAAAACCACTTATAGTTCTTTTCTTTCAGACTGGCATAATACGTCTAAAGTATGACAAAATATGTACCTAGAGTTGTGTTCAAATATATAAATATATGACAAGATTTTTCAAAATTTGGTGAAGGAGCCACCTACCTACTATCTTTGGTAGCTGATTTACTGAGACCTTCCAACAGGTTTTTGAAGCTTAACTAGAGACATCTCTATCTGCAAATGTAGCTAAGATAGCTAACGTGAGAAGAATGAGGAAAAAAAGAGTAGCAGTAAAATGTATACTAAATCTTCTTAATACTGTTTTTAATGACTTTTTTCTATTAAAATTACATGTGCAGATTTCACGCTGGTATGTTAGGAAACCTTATTGCAGTTCACTCAGAATGACCTGAATAGTTTGCTCATTTTCCTGTGACATAATGAGTGGAAAAAAATCGTCAATGTGTGGCCAAGCTTCACAAATGACATTTTTTGCATCATAATGCAAACTCACATTGATATGTCTATATAGTGTTGTGTGATCCTCTGGTCTTTTTATGGCCAGTTAATAGGCAATAAACAAGGATAAAGATATCAGCATAAATTCAGTAAAAAAATAAAGTCACCAGAACATATTTTTTATGAAAAATGTTTGACGCAGTTCCCCTCATTTCTAATGTTGCTGGAGGAATTAGGGTTATTTTACTGCAGTTAAACAGAAAGAATAAAAATGCTCACTAGTAACTTTTCTGATTGACTTTCAGGGGTTAAGGTCCTGTAAAATGGATTTGTTAAGAAACAACACCATGAATCTGCCAACTCCTTATCTTCCTGACAGTACCTGTGTACATTTCCTCTTTTGCATTTACAGGTTGTATTGATGTATCATACTTTTAGATAGATGAATGGCAGGGACAGGACATCAGGAAACACAGGAAACAAACACAGGACATAAGGCCTTACAGGGTTACAAAAAGAACTATAGAGTTACAGAAACACCATGGACTCATAATCACTCCCTGGACATTGGTGCTGAAAGGGAGCTGGTATCCAGAAAAGATGGAAATAATGGTAAAAGCAGTGTGTGTGAATGGAATGACAGCAGGATGTTTCAGAAAGAGTTCCCTGATAAAACAGATTCTGTTTGCATACAAAATCAGTTTGGGGAAAGATAGTGGGTAGTTGTTAGAGTCTGCTGTAGAATTCCAGAGTTAAATTTGGATATGGATTGAGATGTTCAAACCATTATTACAGGGAGAAATTCTGCACAGAATTGTCTCATTATGGCAGCCTCTGATGTGTCAGATACAGGCTGGAGAACAAGTGCTGCTGAAGGCAGCCCAGATATTCTGGAGTGTGATAACTGACAGCTTTTCTGAGAGCAAGCAGAGAGGATTCTTTCTAAACTTAGGTATGGAAAGTACAGAGGTTGTTACAGGACATCTAATTGTAGCAAAATAGCATTGGATCACAAAAATACTGATTTAATTTCTATAAAATGGAGGGATAAACATAAATAGATCTGTTAGTAAGGCTAACAGAATTTTAGAGAAATGAGTGAAGGCAGCAGAAGTTCATTGTTCTGTTCCCCACTTCTCTGTGGGGGAGACTTGGATTTTCTTTGAGGAAGAGAACAGAAGGATTTCTGGAGTTTTTGAATACTGAAAGCCAAAAACTTCTGGAAAAAAAAGCCTCAAAACCGACCTCAGAACTGGTTCTTTGATGGAAATGAAAAAAGGATGATGAGCAATAAAGGTTGTGCTTTATATGACAATTTTTCACAAGGGCTCTTGAAATAAGAGCTCAAAGACAGAGCCAGCTGATAGGAAATAAGAACAGAAAGGAAATCTGAATTACTGTAGATGGAAGCAAAACTCAAAGCTCCTTGTTTTCACCCAATGCAACCAAAACCTCTCTGTCTCAGTATTCAAAATGAGCCAATGTATGAAATCCTGCTGTTGGTGAGAAGCATCTTAAGTATCTCCCCTCAGAACTGGTGCCATGTGGCTGAAAAAGAGGCATTTCACAAGTACCTGGCTGAAGCAGGACTGCAGTGTAGGCTTCCATACAACACAAAGCTTTAGAGCAGCTTTTAAAGCAATAACTAACCAAAACCAAAGGTAAATATAGAACCATAGGATGGCTTGGGTTGGAAGGGACCTTAGAGATCATCTAGTTCCAACCTCTCTGCCATGGGCAGGGACAACTTTCAGGAACATCAGATTCCCCAAAGCCCTGTCCAACCTGGCTTTGAAACATGATAAAATGTGTGTGAAAAATAATGGATATGTTAAAAATGAAGTAGATCATAAGAGACCCACAGAGTCTAGAATAGCTCTGTATCTTTCTTTTATAACCCCTTTCTCAACAAGTAAAGTGTGGCAGATCTAATCTATCAAATGGCAGAATGGTGACTACAACACTAACGGGCAAGTACTGGTGACACTTGAGAGGTTAGGGAGTAGTAGAAGAGAAATAAGGCAGGTAAAGGAACTAGTTAAAGAAAGATACTGCAGATTATGTTGCAATGCTAAGAACCCTTGGGTTGGAGTAGAGTTACAATTACCTTTTCCAATACTGATTAGACTTGGAACTGATCTTGTCTGAATACTTCTCCTAATGACCTTTGTTTAAAATGTAATGTACTAGTAAATGTTTGGGAAATATTGTCAATATAGGAAAGGAGAGTGATACGTGGAAAAATCAGGGGCACCTTGCAGGCTGGAAAAGTAGAAAAGAGATGAAATTTCATTACCTGCATTTAGTTGCTAACATATTTTTTAAAGTAATTGAAGCCTCATCAGAGTGACATGACAGCAGAAGAGCCTGTGTGTTTTAAAGGATCATGAAATAACTAGGATTAACTAGTGCAATACATGAGTGAACAGGAAATTACAAGCCAAGATCATACCTAGTGAGATATTGCCATGAGAAATATGGGAGCTCTGGATAAATGTCATCTGGGGTCTTCTGTGCAGTCTTGGTCATCTGTATACACCAAAGGTGAATTCAGACTGGGACTGATGAAGAAAAAGTCTATGAAGAGAATTCAGAACCTCTCATGAGATGAGAGAATGCACAGCAGGAGGAATGAAACTTACTTTCCCATCAAAGTATTTCTTATTCCCTAATCCCATTTGTCATTCACAATAGTCCCACTGGGCAGGGGAAAGCAGTGCAATTCCTTGTCTGGAAGGATGCATATATGGGATGACTGGTGGCTGGTATGTAATAAAAAAAAAAATTGGCTGAAGTCTGACTGCTTTTCTCTGTAGTGGAGGCTATCCTTTTTATTTTTTTAAAATTATAATTATTTTTTCCTTTGTATTGACTGCTTTTTTCACAACATTTAAAAAACCATAATTATCTTTGAGATGTTGGCTATTCTCTTATACTTGATTGAAATACTGCAATGGATTAGAAGTTCTTAAAAGCAGGACTGAAGGACAAAAATGGGCTATATAATTGTATGAGCCCCATTTCCTTAGGGAACGAGTGTATAAACAAGGATGACACAAGAATAAATACAGACACACTGCTGATAACATTAAAAAGCTAGGACAGGCATCAGCAGGTCTCTGTCAACCAGAGAATTAAACTTTCAACTGGTATATTAGATACTAAGGTCATAACTAGTTTTAAGATGGTAATCAGGTTATAAAATGGATTATATGACATGATCGCCTTCAGGAAGTCCTCTCCTGTACTGTCAGAAACAAGGGTATGCTAATATGGTGGTTCTATCCTAATGGAGAGAGAGATAAAATTTTTAAAATGAACAAGATAACATTTTTAAAATTTGCAAAAGGACCTGCCGATCAGTTTAATAGTCATTTGCAGAAAACACATCTACTCAGTAGTGTATCACACTTGTTGATCCTGGTCACTGGAAATTTGTTTTGCCCAGTTTCAAGCAGAATCTCTAACTATAGGTGGCTCTGTTTTAGTTTCTCTCTGGAAAGGCTGGTTGCTGGACTGCAGTGGTGCAGAACCTTGACAGCACAGAGAAAAGTAATGGCAGCTTGCCCAGAACTCAAGTGCTGCACCTTATTTCCATACAAATATACATTGAATTGTATAAGATATTGCATCAGAATTCTTTTTATTTATTTATTTATTTAATTTATTTATAGTGCACTGCAAATGTAGGCAGCATTTTACAGAGCAATCCAAAATTGCTGTAAAGGTAACAAAAAAAGAAAAGCAGTGCAAAAGCATAACGCTGTCCACACAAAAAAATTGTAGACTTTCATGATTTTCAGTTTACTGCGCTGATATGGAAAGAGTCTGAATTCCTGATGCACAACGGTGAGCTGTGCCAGAGGATTTTTTTAATGAACTAGCTAACAACATAATTTGCTTCTGCCAGATAAAGTTAGGACCTATCAGCCATGTCATAAACCGCTATCAAGTCTCTGGAGCTTCTTCTTCAGCTCAGGCAGGAGCAGCAATTTGTTTGGAGTAGCAGGACTGGAGAATGATGCTCGGTGGCACTGTGAACTTTTGTATGCTGGCTGCGGTGTCAGCATATGAACAGCGTAGGGTTCCCAAGAGAGTTCATAGAAAATGGGACAACATTCGGCCAGGGAGATTTCCTGGAAATGCCTTTTCAGCAGAATCCAGTAGCTCTGTTGTGTGTGGTGACTTCAATGAAACTTGATGAATTTACAAACGGGTCTGAACTTTTCATTTTTCTTCTGCACTACTGTCAGTCCCCATTAAGATATGCAGCTTTATATGACATAAACTTTGATTAGACTTTGATTAAACTTTGATAGAGACTTTGATTAATAGCACTGTACAGAGAAGCCAGAACAAACCCCCCAGGGGCTGATGAAGGAAAAATTGTCAATGCAGTAAACAGGAATGAGAAGCTAATCTATAATTTAAGCAATGTGTTAATTAATACAGTATAAATAATGAAATCTGTGGTAAATCCAGGGAGTGATCCTTTCTATCTGCTCATCTAGGTGTAGTTAGAACACCATACCCTTGAATAGGAAAGTAGTATCTGTATGATAACCAACGGGAGTTTCTTTCCAATCAGATGGTCAGCGGGATTTTTCGCTTGCTGGTGTTTAGTCATTTTAAGATGAGAAGCCTTTCTAAAATCAAATGGCATAGTGGGAGAACCAAAATAAGTAAAAGGAGAGTGCCAAGGGATGACTGCTTGGATGGGCAGGGCAGTCTGTGGGCAGGATTCCAAGATGAGGTGCCACATAAAGGGTAAGCCCTGACCTTCCTTATCCACCCTGATGCTGTGTCCTCCCTTGCCTCCCCAGGGCTGGCATTACCCATTGTGTGACATCCCCCTGTCCCTGTGCTCAGAGCAAAAGCAGGAGAAACAGACTCCCATGAGGAAAAGAGGAAGGAATTACTTATTTCAAGGCACATCAGTAAGCCTTCTAGAGAGCAGATATTTGGTCAAACTCAAAGGAATCACCAGAGTGGAAAAGGTGGACGTAACAGGGGCATTACCACAGTTCCAGTTTAGTCCACTCTCAAACTGAAGTTGGTTATCTTCTTGAGAAATTAACACCTAGAAATCATCAGCTTCCCTCAAAAGCAATTTCACTCTTTCCACTCAGGTGGGACCTGTCTGCTGGCTGTAGGCACAATAAGAATGAACATTGCCTCTGAATGTGCCAGTTTTGATGAAATCTTAAAGAAGAATCAGATTTTTAGATCATAATTTAGCTATTGTTTTATTAATACTCAGATATCCCTGGATGTGGATGCAGAAGAGACATGCCACTCCATAATGACTGTCGATGGCCTCCCACTCAAGCCTTGCTCTGCTGCAGGGTCATGATAGGGTGGTGCACAATCCTTGCTAGAAGTTTACACTGCAGTTTTTAAATTCATGCTTGGAGAGCCCAGGCAAGTGCTAAATGATCCCTGTGGTGCACCCTCTGGGCTTTTGAAGTGGTCCTCACTGCAGTGCATGGGCTGTGAGGGAAGGTTTTGCAAACATTGCACAATACTTTTCACGATCCCCATAAGGATGCACGTACATGTCTGCACGTATTTCTCACCTTGATTAGCAGGGCTTAGTTACCAAAATAAGAAATAATCTGAACCAAGCTGACACCCAGTTACAAAACTTGGAACTTTCAGTAATGCTGATAGCATTCTCCTGTTGGGAATGATGTTATTTTGTTGCATTTGGAAGTGAAAATATAGAATTTCATAAATAAAAATACTTAAAAGTTTTTCTTGCTGTCATTAATGGATTAATATTTGAAATACCCTGCTTACAGACCATTCATTTCCCATGCCAAATTTGTGGTTTGTGAAAGTCATATACTTTTAAGAACATGGACCAGCGATGTCACTTAACAATTCTCATAATCACTTTATGTGGGATAGAGAACTAAAAGAACAACAATAAAAAACAAGTAGCATTCTCTAAACAAAGAAAATCAATCAAACACCCTGTTTATTGATCCATGTCAGAAATCTCTCTTAACAGTCTCAGTGAGTGGACAGCTAGCTGAAGCAGATACCTTATGGCTGGGCCTTTTAAAACACCCATTTGTAGCATGATACCACTGAGAGAATTTATGCTCTTCTTATGCAGCCTCACAGCTAATCCACCATCCTATGGTGCAATGCATTATCCTTATCATTTCTTTAAGAAAGGAGAGAGAACAGAGAAAGGATTTTCACAGCTGGCAAGATGCTAAGACATACTAGCTTTCATAATGAGATTATAATGGTACTACTGTTTAAGAAAATACTACAACCTTGTTTGATTCTTTTAGGTTTTTTTTTAATGGATCCTTTTCTCTGTGAAATTTGGAAGAAAATGGGGGAAGAGACCATAAGTAAATACCTTCAACCTTCTCAGATGAAATCCATAATTATAATTTTACTACTTTCTGGTTTCTTATACATAAGTTTCACAGAGCTGATTGCAGGCTGCAGGAACAATTTTTTCCTTTTAAATTGAAGCATTTCAGGTCTTCTCTAATTAACAACCACTTGCAGAGTGTATCACAGGCTTAGTGCCTACTCACCAGGCACATCTCTCAGAGACAGATCTGTTATTGCACTAAAATGAGGACGAGAGGCATTCTGTATTAATAGTTTATGAAGGTAGCTAAATTACAGCTGACCATAGAGTATTCTGTCTATGTTCTTCTCCTAAGTCTCTCTCTGGGCTCTCTTTTTCTGGGGAGACAAATCTTGAAGTGATAATACCTTCTCCTCAATGGTAATAGTTTGAACTTGTTGGTGTGGGGCATCATCATTTTGAGAAATAGCTGTAGGAAGTGCTTAGGCAAACTTCCTTGTACAGAGCACCAAATAATCAAAATAGAAACTTTGGTTTTTCTTTTCCCATTAAGGTGGCAGAGTTTTAGATCTAACGAAACAAGAACACAGGAAGAAGGACAGCTCTTCATTACATGACAGTTCAGAGCTCTGTAAAGGTAAAGCCTCTGATTTATCCACAGGAAACTGCCCAGGATCAAGATCTTCGCATGGTTACCCACTTTGTGCCCAATCCTTTTTTACCCAATCAGACTCACTGCATGTTACTCATAATAAGCTAACCAGTCCCAAAATTTTCCTGGAGCAAGGTACTGTCCCATTGTTGTCTTGCACAGTGGTAAGCACATGAGCTTGAAACAAAAGACAAAAATTCTCTATTTCCTTCCTCCCTCTGTCCTTCTGATTCTTCCCTCCTCCCTTCACTTCTCACTGCCTCACGACATTTTTGTCACCTTCTGGATCCCAAGATCTCATTCACTTCATTCCCTTGCAAAAAAATTCTGTCCAGGTGCAGCCATAAAGCAAAACAATGGCACAATACAAAAGGACAGCTGTCAGGTAGCCAAAAGCAGCATGAAAAAAGCAGTAGTGAATGAGACATTCTAATATCTGTATCACCGACTGACAAAGCCGTATAGCAGGACATATGCATGCATTTACCATTTCAAAGGAGTAACCACGCTTGCTGAAAGCATCAACCTTAGAAGGAAACCCAGAGTGTGAAGGAATGAGTACTGCTCGAGAGATGATTTGCGTTATTTCAGATAACCACGGCAGAGAATTGATGGGCATAAACATTGGCGTTTTCTTCACAGAACTGCTGCTATCTCCTGTGCCGTCTCCTGTTTTGCATAATGCCATATGAACCTCATTACTGCAGTTTGCAGGGTTTTGAACATTCACAGAAAAAAGCATAGGGAGAAGAGCAATAGTTTGATTGATGCAATTTTCACATTGGCCCAGTGGATAATCAGAAGAGCTCTTTTATTACAAGGACATGCAGAAAGCAAAACATTATAAATCCTACCCACGACCCAGGGCCATTAAGAAAGGCTAAAAACACCTCTAATAACACAGGCTTTCTTGACAGAGTTATTGTTAACAGCTAAATAGCAGCTAGCAGGCAAGATCTGCACTTATGCCAGGACTACAAGGCACACGGCAGTTTGAAAGACGGATAAATACGTACAAGTGGAAATTACCTCTTCCAAAAATTATAAAAAATAAATAGATTAAATGAACCCCTACCTTGGAGAGCCTGGAGTGTACGAGTCTGTACAACAATACAGAGTTGCAGGACCAGCTGTGGTGCACTTTCCAGAAAGGTGGCTAGCAAATGCAGCATACTCACATCTGCATACTCATACACCATTTTCCAATAAAACCGCCATCTGTCATTCTCTCCACTCTGACGACTCCGAATACCCAAGTACATCGTGTGAAAATACCTGGAAATGAAAGAGAGTGGTTACAGAAGCACAGAATGATATTTTACGGGTTATAGTTCTGCTTGCAAATAATATTTTGTTGAATGTACTTCAAAATAATGAACATTTATTTAAAAAGATTGTTGTATTTCAATTTATAGTAGTTGAACTGATAAGAGTAAACTAAACTGAAGACAAGACTAGCCTTTGTAAGGCCCTTAAAAAAGCTTATCATTGTCTTATTTGTTAAATAGTATTTCTTTCAAGGACCCAGTTTTCTAATTTGAAATACAAGGGTGATATATTGATTATCAATCAATTAGCCTTCCTCAGAGGTTTTTCAAATAATGAGGGGAACAAAGCTGACTCTTCAATGAGAACCTGCAAAGAACTAATCACCTTCTGCATGAGGACTTCGAGGACCACCTGCACTGCAAGTCTGGGGTGGTTTTAGCCTGGAGCTCTGCCATGGCTGAGCCTATTGTCCTGCTTTTCACCCCATATAATGCACTGAGCACCATATTTCAGATACTGCCCATATATATAGTGGTTTTTTCCTCATCGTTTGATTATTTTAGTTGGAGAGAAGATGTAGCTACGAATTCCTATTTTAAGAGTCGTGGAGATCTGGCTGTGGGTTCCCTTGGAGATCAGAAATGACTCACTACGGTAGCTCCCATGCAGCAGTAGCAGTAACAAGCAGCAGGAGCCAGGAACCCACCAGGCTGCTGCTGCTCCCAGTAGTAACCAGCAGATAAAAGGAGCAACAGTCAAAGCACGTCAGCTCTTGTGGCTTGTGCAATCAGCAGGAAAAACACCTGGCAACCAGACCATTAAGTAGATTTTGGCGGGTGCAGGAGTAATGAGTGGTTTCAGGAAGCAAGGGATGTCTTCTGAAGGCCAGTACCCCGATGCTGTGATGCCTGTGGTAACCCTTGCAGAGCTTGCAGCAGCATCCCGTGACACACGTGAGTCACAGCACAGTGATCACTCTGGGTGGCCTTTGATCCACTCTGTTGTTCTGATCTGATCTCAGTTATTCTGTATCAGAAAAGCGCCCACATTGTTCCTACAATTTTAGTTCCAAACTAATTAAGCCCAGCTGAAAAAAAAACCCCAGTCTCACTTAATGAAAAATTCTGAAGATTAAGGTATTTTCTTGCATCAGGGTGCCTTGTGTCCTACTGGAATGCCCTGGTGGGCTACTAACTGTTGTGGATTTTTGTTTCTCTTTTTCTTGAGGTATCTTTCACATCCTGTTCCTGACAACATTTTCTTATGATATTTTAATATGTTTTCACAGCAATTTTTTAAAGAGAGATCCTATTTTATAATTGGAAAAAGTTTAGTAAATTTTAACCACTTTCAATATGAATTGTTTTAATTAGTTAAGATAAAGTATTTCAGTATTTCTTCTTTCCACAAATTCTTGTCTTAAAACCCTTTTCGTAACTGGTGGAGCATGGTGAGTTGTGAAATCCCTTTTTACAAAGGTTGCATGCAATCTTTAATCTCTACTCTGTTCAGCTGTAACTCTGGAGGTGTCTCATGTTGATGAGACCTTTGGCTTCTGACTCGCTAAAAGCCCAAGACTTAGTTGCCCCCTTGAAGAATGACCCAATGAACCCTAGTACCCAATGCACTCTTCTACCCAATGCACATCCTACTGCAGAGCAGCAGTTTTTATTCAGGAATATTCGCCAGACAAGACCAGGGAGTAGCACAGAGAAACAGCTAAGAGGACAGATCTGAGCCTGCAGCACTTCTCTTGACAATGCACATCACAGCAATATAAAAGGAAAACACATTAAACTCACATTTAAATTAAAATCACACCAGGTGGCTTTGAATTTTGTCAAAGTCCCATGTGGGAGTGAAGCAGCAGTGAACTGCTCAGAGACTGAGACCACAGAGGTACAGTAAACAAGACGCCAACTGTAACTCTCATGCAAAACACTGAGCAGGTCTAGATGGGTCAGAGTGTGATGGGATAACTGGGGCTCTCTGGTGTCCTTGGGGTTAGGTAAAGTAAAATGGCTTGCTGCCCAGATCTGAAAGCCATTGAGCTGGAAAGGAATCTTTTACTGCACAGTTCTGTTAATGGGGTCCATTGGACCCACAGGTTCTCAGTCACTCTTCATTTAATTGTTCCTAGACCTCTCATTAAAGACCTGCAGCACAACAGGGACAGGTAAGGCTTGCATTTCCTTCTGCAGTTTATTGTTTGGGTGGGGTTTGTTTGTCCTGCCTAACATGTCCTCCCAAGGGGCACACCTTGGAATATTGCACATAGTGGGAGCATCTTCATCATCCTTCTTTCAACATATCACTAACCCTTGCTATAAATTCCTAAAGGAGCTGTGGCTGCTGAAGGTTGTGCCAGGAGGCTCTAGCTCTGCCAGTGGAGCCATCTGCAACTTCAGTTCTACAGCATTTGCACAAAAATTACTTTTCCTGTTAAAAAAATGACATACTATGGCAGGTGAGGACCCCTAGGGTTCTTTACCTGTTCTGCAGAGTGGTTATGCATGGCAAATATGTTGTGATTAATGAACCCATATGGAAATATTTCCTCTCCCATTGCACTTTCTTGTGAAACACTGGCATTGAGTTATTGGGGACTGGGGAATCATTGCTCTTTGTCTATTTAGCTCTCTGCAATTTAAACACAAGATGTAGAGGAGGAAGATACTTTCTGTTTTTACACACTGGGGACTAAATTTCAGCCTAGGGTGGTATTTTTTTTCTGTCCTTTCAATTTTGGCCAAATGAATTGCAGGCTGAAGTAAGCATTTACACACATAATTACTGTCACTGATTTATAGGCACAATCAGGTGATTAGACAGCTAAACATTTGCATCCACAATTAATTGCACCAGCAATTGATGTTAGGTGTGCAAATTAGCAGTTGTTAAAATAAAAAGATGGTCTCATAGAATGATTCATATATCAAAGACACTTTTTTCTGATAGTAAAATAGAAGAAAAAAATGGAGAAAGTGCTTTGTTGTAGTGGCTTCCAAATATAGCTTAACACTGCAGTAATGACACATTCCATTTTATATATATATGCATTATGTAATTCCACTTTAGACACCCTCACTGGAGGCCTATTGTCAGCAAATGCCATACAGACACAGTCAGAGGTAGTTCCTGATTTAAAGGGTTTTTATATTTTGGTGCTCTGGTATTGTTTTGGTGGAAATTCACATTTTTATGTGAGTCCAGGTTGTGACTCTTATACACAGGTATTCCAGAAAGATATAGGAAGAAGTAGTAAAGAGTAGTAAAGAGCACTGGAAAATGTCTTAGGTTTGTTGTGGGGTAAATTGATGTCAATGAACCTGAAAGAGCAGATGTTATTATTTTGGTTTTGATTGCATTCAGTCAACTACAGTCTTCTTCTGGTGCTTCACAAATGTACAAAAACTGCCTGTCCATGTTCCCAAAGAGCATTTAATTGATAAGAAAAGAGATGAAAAGGAGTAAAGAATTGAGAGTTAGAGCACCTGACAAAAAATGGAAAAGAAGCAGGATGAAAAGTGTGGTAACAATACTGCCATCTAGTAAACTACTTTGTCTAATAAATCAAGATAGTCCATTAAAGTTTCTTATTTCACTAGAAGAGTAAAACCAAATAAAACCCCACCACTTCACCCACGCCACAAAAAGACCCTACAATTTCATATCTCTCTTGTTTGTGGAGAAAAACTTAAATGTAACTGACTTTCTTAGAGACTTTGCAGTTAGAAGACTATGAAAACTCTCCCGCGAAGTCAGGCTGAGGGAGTTGAGGTTGTTCAGCCTGGGGAAGAGAAGGCTCCAGGGGGACCTTGTTGTGGCCTTCCAGTGCCTGAAGCTGGAGTACCAGAAAGCTGGAGAGGGACTTCTTACAGAGGCATGTAGGACAGGTGGTTATGGATTCAAACTGAAAAAGGGTAGGTTTAAATTAGATATAAGGAAGAAATTATTCATTGTAAGGGTGGTGAGGCACTGGAAGAGGTTGCCCAGAGAAGTCATCAGTGCCCCATCCCTGAAAGTATTCAAGGCCAGACTGGATGGGGCTTTTAGCAACTTGGTCTAGTGGAAGCTATCCCTGCCCATGGCAGGGAATTGGAGCTGGATGATCTTTAAGGCCCCTTCCAACCCAAAACATTCTTTCAGTCTGTGATTCTATGAAATGTACTATGAAAAAGCAATACTGAAACATTATTATTTAAAAATTACTCTTTTACTCTCTCTCTTTTTTTTAATGAAGATAGACCACTGATTGGGTTGTCAATGCTGATTTAAAGACTCTTATATTCAAAATTAATACAATGGAGTGAGAAGCACTCTATCACTGATAATCAGACGGCAACATATATATTGTTATTTGAGTCTTAATGTCCTAACCTTTGGAGGAACTAGAGAATTTTTCAGCACTTAATTGTTTTAATTTATTTCAGTGCATCACACAGCACAGTACACAGACCATTGATAAAGCATAACCCTGAAAGATGTGAATCTGAGACAAGACCACAAGTGACTTTCTTTTTCCATTATATTAATGAGGGAAGGCAGTAAAGTAAAAAAAAAACAAACAGAAAACCAGGCTACTCCTTGTGCTGTCCACGACAGGTGTGCAAGATGCAAGACAAATAGAAATAAAAAATTGCCTACATTTGTATTTGGGAAAAAATGTATTTTTGTTCTAGGGAAAGAGACATTCGTTCTGATAAGACAGTGGCTCTCCAATATTTCCAAAATCAAAAGCCCTCATTTTGCTCCAGGGTCACATACCAATCTTGAGGATGGTCAGCATAGACTGAGATACCTACATTTGAAATAATTCTGGTAACAATTCACTTACATGGTTAAAGCATGCCCACTTGTGCATTTAATTGAGATGAGGTAGTGTAATTATACGATAATACCACATACTTTATAGGAGTGCTTTCCATGTTTAAAGTGCTGTACAACCACTTCTTGATTAACTAGGATGAATGTAAATAATCTTACAGAGTTCATTCCTCAGGAGTTGGCAGCTGACCAACCTAATACCTTTCTGCAAGAGCAAGGTGTATCTTTCAGTCAGCACACTCAAATCCAGCTGATGTTCGGGAATCCCCGGAAGTGATTGGGAGGATGTGCCTTTCTCTTGTGTGAAGAAAATTCTAACTCCTTTCTCCCTTATTCTTAGGAACTTCTCCCCAGGTCTTGCTCCAGTACAAGGCAGGCAAGGAGGCCCCCAGAATACCTTCCAAACAGGAGACAATTCCTCAGAGTCAGTTATTCTGGAAGAGTGTTTAGGTGCCACTGGCACCTGTGCTAAAGGTTTCCAACTTGCCTACTATTCATCTACTCTTTTATAAAAGACCTTTGGTGAATATCCTGCTATCATTGAAACTGAAGATGCTTTTGGCAGTGATTTAACATAGCTTGAGTTTTACCCCAGTTTACTTCAGACTATCTGGGTGTCTTTTATGCCCATTGCTTCTAAGACATTATTTCAGAAGCTGCTCCCTTATGCTTCACAGACACTATTCTTTTTCATACAGATAGCTGAGGCTTATAATAAATGGAACAGAGAAACCAAACCCTTAGTTCTGGTGGATGTGTTATTCCCAGGCACGTGGGACTTTACTGTTCTTGCTGCATGCAGTTTGGCTCAGTCAATGTCTTTCAGTCTTCTGAGCTCCCCTGGGATTCCCACCCCAAAGTTTGCTATTTGCTTTTACCTCCTTTCTTCCAGTCCTACAACTTCTGCAAATATTTAGCTACAAATGTAGATTTTTGAGATCTGGAAAAGTTATGTTCATCTGCTGCTCATTTAGACAGCGTGCACAACAAGAATGCGCGTATGCGAGTGCAGAGCCATATGTGGGTCCAGCCTGACTATGGCTCTAAGCACTTGCTACAGATTTTCACCATAATGAAATTACCCACCTGATAATAATATATATGGCTCTAGAAAAGAGTCTTCGGTTCAGAAGTGTCAAAGACTACATTGCTACCATGTGCTTTATCTAAAAAGTCCTTAGGATGATACACATGAATAAGACACCATTTGCATTCTTTGGAAAAATGAAATTATTCTGATTTCATGCCTCATGTAGTCCATTTTATTGCAATTGCCTAAGTCTGTAGAGGACGCTTGCTTATGTTGCATAATCTAGAGAAGCTCTTTTGAGAAGATCAAAAGTCATTAATGGGTAGTTGGAGCAGTCCTAGACATTTACTCTGATGCCTAATTTGCCCCTACATCAAACACTATATTAAACAATTTAGCCATACCATAAACAGTTGTTCTTTCTGTTTTTGAGATGTAGAGGATGAAAATCACTACTGCAGAGCTAAAAATCAGTAGAATAAACAGCAATTCAGATAAGTGGTATTTTCTTCTGTTGCTTGGTTACCAGAGAAAACTTAATGGTGTTTGTATCTCAACAGTATTTGCCATGTTAAATAACAACTGATTGTTCTATTTTACTTCCTATGTGCCTTTTTATTAGTTGTGCCTGAATACTTTAAAAAAAGTTTCTTTAGCAGGAATACTTACTGCCTTAGCAGTACATGCTAATGCTTATTCTTTTTGTTCTGAAGAGAAAAACAAATCCCTACAGTTTTAATTCCTTATTCTAGGAAGGAAAAACCAGCCTACTTTTAATTTTCCAATCAAATTATTTTTGATGGGACCATTAAGGTTGAATCTGCAAAAGGAAACTGAAATGCATTCTGGAGCACAGCAGTGACCAAAACTTGTCCAGTGAAGCATGGTTCTGGCAATTTACCAGCAGTCAAAAGCCTGGACTTAATTTACTTTAAATTATGAGTGCAGCATTCTCATCTGTGTCACTGAGATGAGATCCATGTGAGGACAGATCCAACTGGGGAATATTTCATCATCAGAGACATTAAAAGGCTTATTTCCAGAATATGCATACTCGACAATGATAAAAAACAAAAGCCAACTCTTTGTATTTAATTTTACTTTGCGGTATTTAAGATATCAGAAAAATAACTGCTTTACTTCCTATAACATAAAGCAAGGCACTTTATGAGCATAAACAAAATGATTACATCTGTTTCATTACAACCTATAAAGCATTCCCCGGCATCTTCTATGACTGGGTGATCCTTCTCAAATGGCCATGAGTCGTATTACAGCAGCATTTTATGGTCATCTAAATTTTTATGGCCATCTGAATTTAGCTACTTTGTGAATTCCCCAACTGTAACCAGTCATACCCAGCACTTTCCTCCCTTCCCTGACATGTGCAAACTGCAGACCTCCGGTTTGTGAACCAGTGGTAAGGGGAGATGGTGGGACTAGGTTGGACTAGGTCCAGGTTTAATGAGGAGAAGGCAGGGTGGTCTAAAGAGATTCCTGATGTAGCCTGCTCCCCTACTGACTGCCCTCACCCCTGGGGCATAGCTGCTCAGCCCCACTGCTCAGCCCACGGTGGGATTCAACCCTGTGTGAGGCAAAGGCCCTCTCCAGGAAACAGATCTCCTTGCACTGGAATGAGGTGCAGCCTGGATGCTTGCACTGAATGGCATGGATGCTGGGCTGTCCCCTGCCACCACCCCTCTAGCTTTACAGTGATTTACTGTCCCTTCCTTTCCTCTGTACCCTGCAGATTCAGGTGAGACAGGCAGCAAATCCTCTGCCTCTGCACACAGTGAGGTGATATCTCCACACCATGCCTGTCACATGCTGCCAGATCAGACAGAAGTGCCCCTACACGTTTGCTGTTTAGTTTAATCATCTCCATGTTTCTCCTCTGAAAACTGGGATATTCCCAGTATGCACTTGCGTCCCTGTCAGCCTGGAGGCTCTGTTGCATCCCAATCAGCCTGTGAAGTCCTGTGCTGCCAGGTTGCCTCTGCCATGCCTGTGGTGCTCATCCCTGGGTCAGCTTTGCAGTGCTGGGGACCCAGGGCAGAAGGCAGATGGAGCTTGGTGGCCATGAACCCATCAGACAAGCAGCTGATGGTGCCACTACCAGTGACAGGGATGGCATAACCTTGTCAGGAAGTATGATACAGCCACTGGCCACAGCTCCTCTAGATGCTGCCCAGGTACTTCTCAGAAGTAAACATCATTGCACTTTTTTGCACTATCAACTATAGGCTAGAATTGAAAAGGAGAATGCAGAAGTAAAATAATAAAAAAATTCACAGTATGTTGCAGATGTCTATAGCTTTGTTTTCCAGAGTTTCTTCACCAGGCATTGCCACTGGTGCTACATATCAGCTGCTTTGCCTGTTTCAGTCAGGAGACAAGGCCATTTAGGCATGTTCAGCAGCACAACTAAAAAGTTTTACTGCACTGTCATTTCCTGTATGGCACTGCACACCTGTGTGCTCTTTAACTACAGGCACTGCTTCATCAAAAGCTGATGAAACCACTTTGGGCCTCAGAGGTTCTCAGAGGCTCCCTTGGTTTCCACTTGTGGGAAACACTGGGGTTTCTTATGTATTGTCAAGGCTGCAGCCCTGGAAGTGATGTCTGTGTGAGATCAGACCCCTGAGAGCAAGCAGCTTCCCAAGAGATTAGATATCTGCCCTGCTCTGTGCCTCTGAGAAACTGAGGGCTTTCCTGCTTTGTTGAAAGAGTCCTTATGGGCTTTCTGAAGCAATACTCCACTGAAACTGTTAGGAAAACATGGCTCTGTCAGTAAATGCCAGGGCTCTTTAAAGAGATTGGTTAAAATCCTGATTCACGGTTGACTTTAGGACTGTCTTCTTTTGGTTTCCTCCCTGCAGCCTTACATGATTTTGGGGGTGGCTGAGTGTAAGGCTATTTCTGTCCTATGAAGAGCTGAGACTACCAACCAATAGTGGTTTACACCAACTTTCTTTCTTCTCTTCTCCTCCCTTCCTCCCCATGTCATATTTTTCATTTGCTTCTAAGCCTGTCTGCCTGTTAGTCATACTAAAGCACCCCGAGAAGTGAATCCTGGCTTGCCTCTGTCTCAGTCTAGAGACATCAAGAAGAATCAGGGATCAGGAAAGCACAGAATCCCCCAAGGAGCTCCAGGCATTCCCTGGAAAGGCAATTAGTCATGGCCAAGGATCTGCACCATGCAGCTGTCACAGGAATATAATCATTATCATAGGCATCCTCACTTCACCAGCCCTTGGGGCTGGAGCAGGAATTGAATTGTTTCCCTATTCCCTCCCAGCTCTGACAGACTTATGATGATAGCCCTTGGAAATGGTCCTGAGACCTGCCATGTGAGACTGGCAAGGAAGTTGCACCTGTCTCTCAATCACCTATTTGATTGCACTTGAAGAAAGGACTGCTTGGAGAGTTAAGAGTGGGTGCAGCTGGAGAACAGTGTTTCTGGCTTCTCAGCTTGGGGTACCAGGTGTATTTCCCAGATCTCTGGAGAAGCATCCAGGCAGCATCCCATCACCACACAAGGACAAGACCAGGATAAGGTATTAAGAACCTTTGACTATCTTACCACTGTTTTCACAGGAGCAAAGTGTACCATGGCACACTCTGAAAACCAGTGTTCCATGGCTGGAGACCTTGCAGTCTGGAGACAGGCTGTTCCCCTGGGTACCAGTGTTTGTTATTCACACTGCACACAGGGAGATGCTCAGGCCCCTCTGGGAGAGCTGAGTTTCTCCCAGCATCCATCTCTCAGCCCATGTCCACAGGGACATGGGCTATTTATCGATCTGAACAGTTCACAAAGGAGGAACCCTCAACACAGAGGTGGAGCAGCAGAGCAGCTGGTAAGGTAAATACCCTTGAGCATTCCTGTGCCAGGTCATGACTGCTTTGTAAGGCAACCCTTCAGTGGCAAGTTCTCAGCCTCATGGTCTAACTCACCATCTGGAAGAGGGAATACCTTTACATGAGTATTCACAAGAATCCATGTTGTTTGTTGCTTTCCCTGATGCCTTTCATAAATTAAGTAGGTAATTAAGTAGATAAATAAGCCTGCTGATTATGCAGCTTTCCAGTGACTACTGTCACAGAACAAGAGCAGGCAATTGTGATTTCTTTGATCCAGGAAAGGAAAAAAATACATTTTTAAAGCAGAGGAGATGCCTGCAATATTTTTTTCAAAAGTCAAGAGAAGCAACAGTAGTACAAACACTAGAGAATCAGAATGGCTCGGGTAGATGCTGTATTTTATTCCTGCAGACAAAATGTAATGTGCTTCCTTCCATATAAACATCTTTCTTTCACGACTAGCAGTGTGTGCCAGGATGAATCTGGGTTGTGTCACTCTGGGGGCCTAGCATGTAATCTCACACTGTGAAACAGCAGGAGATAGCTGCCTCCACTAACCAGTAAAACTGAACTATTGCCAACCTTCCCCTTCCTTCCTCCAAAAATCCTTCCAAATTGCTTATAAGAGCTTTTATAGGACCTGCTTGCTCTTTCTGGATCAGAGAAAACACACAACTGAGAATTCTGTTTGGAAATATCTCCGCTGTAAATAACTTTTTATTCATCCTATTTATATAGCAGTCTATGCTTCAGCATTTTCTTTGGAAATATTCAGGAGAAGCCATTAGCTAATCCTCCTATAAAAAACTCCTAATAAATTGTATGGTCCTTGTTTGGATGGAGCAATCTATAAACACTCAGGAAATAATGTGGGATTAGTCACTCATTAAGATATAGACAGGTAGTGCTCGTGTGATCTTTATGTGACATTCAAATGGCTGACAGTGTTACTTAACAGGAATTCAGGCTAACTTCCTCTTGGTGCTTGTAAGTGGTCTGGACTAATGGAGAATGTTCTTTAAATGTTGCCTGCTTGAAGAATTTTATATAAGAATCAATTCAAAAACAAATCTGCCAGCAAATAGCATTAGTAGGGCTGAAAAGCATCTCACAAAGAAATGATCTTGAATACCAGGCTGAATACCTCACCATGCACTATATCTGTTGCTTTGCAAATCTAGTATTCAGAAATGTTAGGAATAAAATTTCTGGCTTGGGTTTTGCCTGGGGAAAAAGGTCTCGGGCAAATGACAGCATTTTCATGTCAGACTTTCATCAATTCCCATAGGCCAAATCCAAAGGGTGTCAGTGAGAAAAACACTCTGAGGAATCTAGAGGAAATTTTGCCAACTTACGGACCTCCCGGTTTGCCCCTTATCAATATATAATAGAAAAAGAAGAAGGAATATAAGAGGTGACATGCTGGCAGCATACAAGCCAAAGGAGAAAATAACATGAGCTGGCAAGACAGCAATTACATTCAGGACTTGAAAGCAAACTGTGGTCATTAGAGATCTACAGTTTTCAGTCTAACTAGAGTTCTGTATTCCAATATTAGCTCCATCTTAAAAAATAGCACAAAGTGCAAGAAGCACTGAAGGATAGTAAAACGCCTTCAAGAAAAATGCTTCAAGGAATGGCTTGTATCAAAGGGCATGAATTAATGCATGCTGAGACAGAGTCTGAATTCAACAGCCATTTTGTTTAAAAACTTATTCGGAAAAGAAGGCAGAGATAACACAGGCATGAAACAAGAATTAAGAAAGATTTTTTTGCTGTGGGAGGAACAGAAGAAAGGTTTGAAAAGGTTCAGCTAAGGCTTGGTCTATGAACATTTTTTAAATACTATTTTTAGCTGGATGTAAGATCAGTTTTGCAGCACAAAACACAACCATATTTGCATACATATGCATATGTATAATCTGTAATTCCCCTGCAGTTTAGGCATCTTATTCCAGCAGAGAAGGATGTAACATCTGATAGAAGACTTGTAAAACTTGGGAGACCATACTGTTGAAATGCTACAAATACAACTAAACAAACATAAAATCTGTGTGATGTAAGTCCCAAACTGACATACGTATATGTATAAACAAGACCAACACTTTAAGTATCATGTCTGAATTCACTGTCACACTGAAAATTGCTGAAATTAAGAGCCTGATGTAGAACAGGAATGCTTTCAAGGCGGTAAAACTAGACAGGGACTTGCCAGGAACAATAGGGACATCTGCTCCTCACCACGGTGAGCAGGGAAATCCCAGAGCTGGAAGGCTCTTTTGGGACTTCTGGAGGGAACACTTGCTCCTCACAAAGGATCTGACACTATCCCTTTGCACCTGGGCAGAAAACATCCCCCAGTTCTAATTCTCCTAAACTCAATAAAGGTTAAAAGAGCTATGAAGGATATCCAAACCCTACTTTGTCCACGGTATATCCACTGAAACTGGCAAACTTAGTGTGATCTGCTTTACCCTTCCATTGCAATCCTAATCACAGAATGGCTGAAGTTGGAAGGGGCCTCTGGAGGTCATCTGATCAAGGAGAGCCATCACCTAGAGCAGGTTACTAGGAGCTTGTCCAGACAGCTTTTGGACATCTCCAAGGATGGAGACTCTCCAGCATTCCAGAGCAACTTGTCCAAGTGCTCCGTCACCCCCACAAAGCGTTTCTTGATGTTCAGAGGGAACCTCCTGAGTTTCATTTTGTTCGCGTTGACTCTAGTGCAGTCACTGGCCACCACTGAAAAGAGCCTGACTCTGTCCTCTTTGACCCTCCTTCCAGGTGTGTAAGATTGTCCCTGAGCTGTCTCTGTGCTAAACAGTCCCAGTGCCCAGAAGAGTGATGCTCCTGTCCCAAGTATGTTTGTGGCCCTGTGTCAGACTCTTTCCAGCACTCGACATCTTTCTAGTACTGGGGACACCAGAACAGGACATGCCTTCACCAGTGCCGAGTAGAGGAGTAGGATCACCTCCCTCGACCTGCAGGCAGTCCTTTGTCTAATGCAGCCCAGGACACCACTACCCTTTTTTGCTGAAAGGACACACTGAGGGCTGATGCTCAACTCGGTACTCACCAGGACCCACAGGTCCTTTTGTGACAAGCTGCCTTCCAGCAGAATATATACTCCAGCAGAGGATATTCCACAGTATATACTGGTGCATCGGGTTGTTCCTCCCCAGGTGCAGGACTTTGCACTCTTCTTTTTGAATTTCAGGATGTTCCATTTCTCCAACCTGTAGAGGACTCTCCGGTGTATCAGCCATTCCTCCCAGGTTTGTGACATTAGCAAGCAGGCTGAGGACACACTGTGCCCCATCATCCAGATCACGTAACTCCTCTCAAGACGCTAAACAGGAGCAGAGCTGGCATTGACCCCTGGGGTTCATTGCTAGTTACTGGTCTCCAAATAGATTTCAGGCCACTGTCACAGCCCTTTGAGATCAGCTGTTCAGTTAGTTTTCAATCCACCTCACCAGCTGCTTCTTCAGGCCGCACTTCACCAGCTTCTCTATGAGGACCTTATGGAGACAGTGCCAAAAGCCCTGCTCAAGTCTAGGTAGAAATTATTCATGGTTCTCCCCTCAACTATTGGGCCAGTCATTTCACCATGGAAGGTTAATACAAAAACTAAGAAGAGATTGGTATGGCAGGACTTATGGTCAGATTCTGTAAGTACAGCATTAGTGAAAATGGAAGTTTACAAGTAAACAAAATATTAAAAAAATATGTTTAGGAAGCAGATAGATCTTTTAACTATCCATGCCTACCACTGAAAATCCCTCAGACATATGACAGATGCCAGTGATGAAATTCCTTATTTAGACTGACACCCCATCTCCAAAATGCCACATGCTCCAAGTCTGATTCTCAGCCTAGACTTTACTTTATGACTTTTTCAAGGCAAATATGATAAATGTCTTCCTAGATCTTTGCAAAATGAATAAAAATTCTCTCAGAATCCTAAGTGCAGCTGAAGTTATACATAACACTAATAATGATACTGTTAATAATAATAATAATAATTAGAAGGCTGTTTAGCATTATTTGCGTAAATTGAAAACCATTCATATTAATACAGACAGAAAATTGCATGAACTTCCTTTAACCTCTAGAAACCATTAAGAATTTCAGTATTTTTGGCTAATGACAGTTGCAATTCATGGGGCCTGCTTGCCTTCTAAGTTAGCTAGGTAAAATACCACTATCTCCCTGACATTTCCTTCCTCTGTGTATCCCAGTCATTCAAGTGCAGAACTGGCTTTTCCACATTTGTGATCACTCTGAATTTAAGGAGTATTTGAGGTGAAGGTGGAGAGGGATGTAAATGTGCCTGATAAAGGAGGCAATAAAAACTACAAATTGCTCTTCTCAGCTTTTCAAAAGCACAATTAAGAACTTGCTTTATCTGCTGGTATAGATGAGACCAGAAGCTAAAAGAGCTTGGGGAAGCAGGAAAAAGTAATTTTTGCAGTTACTTTCCTTTTTTTTTTTTTTCCTATGCAGATTATTTTAAAGAGAAGCCTTCCCTTTTTAGACCTACCAGTTTCCTTTCTAACAGCAATCTGCCTGATTGCTGCTGGCTTCCAGGCCACACATATGCCCTTGGTTTCCAGAGGAAATTCAAAAAGAGGTAATGTAACTCATAAGACTGCTTCTATACACAGAAATGTGCACGTATAGGGCGTGTAAAGAAAAGATACAGGGATACAGTGAAGACCTCCTTCTGGGTGCTCTGAAGAAAACAAGGGAGATGTGATGGGTTAAGAGGGTGAATGACTATGCAGATGGCTTTGCCACACCCACAGCCATGGCTGGTCCCTGTGGGTCCCTTGGCACTTGCACCCTATTCCCGGGATTTTAAGCCTTCCATGCTCTGCAGCAAAATAAATTTCCAAGGCCTAGTAAGCATTACTAAAGCTAACTCTTCCAAAGGCCTGTGTATTAGTGTTCAAAGATGCATATAATTTCCTACAGCTAGAGGCAGCCATTTAGTTTTGGCAGATGTTATTTTATTTGTTCAGGCTGAAAGGTCACTATAATTCTGTCAACTTTATTTTCTGTATTTAAAATGTCACCCCAAACAGGTAGCTAAGGTAACACATTTGCTTTCTACATGTCTTTTACCATTTTTCATGTCAGAGAAGGTCTTTTATGTCTTAGGAATACTAATTAAGTTTGAGAACTGGTCTTTGAAAAAAAACACTCGAAAGAAGTGAAGCACCTTTTTAAGATGATTGTCTCAGTTCCAAGCGTGCTCAATTCCATTGTTTTTCTAGGGGCTTTGACATGTTTGCTTCTGGCAGCATTTTTTGCTTTCTCAAAGCATCTCTTCATGTAGGAAGGCAATTATAATGATCTGAAAGGTTTCCTGCTTCTGTCCTCCATTTCTGTGCTCATATTTAGTTGTGCCTCCAGTTTGCACCTACAGAGATAACATAACAAACGTGACCCTGTGCTTTGAAGGCCGTTTCAAAAAAGCAATTAAAGCCATGGCTATAGGGACACCTGCACTAATCTGCCTGTTGACGCCCACCATCCACGAATCCTGGCTGTGCATACCAACTCCATCCTTCACACCACCTCCTGAAAGTGGCTGAATCTGTGCTAAGCTATTTTGACATGTCATGCAGGTCAAGAACTATCTCTGTTTCTCTAATTTAATTTTGGTTTGTTTTCTGTCATCTTAGCATGCTGGAATGGCTTCATGAGGATCACAGAGCAATAGAACCACAGGGAGAGTCAAGAGAACAACAAGCCATGGGCAAAGGGAGGAGGAAGATGGAACCACATCAACCAGCACTTGGATGGGGTCCCAGTGCCATGGCAGGATATCCTCATTTATTGGAAAAACCTTGGTGGCTCCAAGGATGCAGTTTTGCCTTGCCATATTTCCCCAGGGATAGCTTCTTCGCTTCTTTTTCTAATTAGAAACCCCCCTACTTTTTACTGACGTTTGAAACACAGATTTTAAATGCATTTGAACTGACATGTCAGTCAAATACTGCTAACTGTGCTCCAGAGAATCTCATCTGCTTATTAACTGTATTATACCAGGCACATAAAGGTAATAAAGATCTCTTGCTGCATTGATTAATTCAATGCACTACAATTTTTTTTTTAAAACTGAAGAATTAAAGCTCTTATTTTGTAGTATAAATGACTTGAAAGGAAGACAAAAACATTCTGGTTTTGAGACATATTTATGAATGGATTTCTTCTAACATTCTATTTTTCCATCTTGTCCTTGTCAAGATGGACATGAAGGTAAAAAGACCAAAAAGAACTCTACAAAAGAATACTTATTTTCCTTGTAAAATACAGTAATGATCAACGCTGTCTCTAAGGACTTGTGATTTTTTCTTCCCTTTTGTTCTGCAAGTTCTAAACCCAACTGTGGACTGGCATGATATCATTGTGAAGCACTGAGACCCTAGGTCAAGATAAAGACCATTGGATTCACTCTTTTAATTTGCTTTTGAAATTAAGTTCGAAAATGTCCTAGGTTACCATATAGATGTATTTAAGTATTCTATTACCACCAGCTGTGGGCCATTAGCTGTTATCGCCTGCTAATGACCCACCCCTGATAACAGACAATGGGCCATCAAGAAACCCCCACATGACTCATGGACTTACCTCTTCCTATTGTGAGAGGCTCCACCCAGGAGGGAGGAGCCAAACATTCCCACCTGGATATAACCTGCCCTCAGAACTGCCTAGAGGAGTGCTGTCTACTGGGTTACCAGAGAACAAAGCTACCACTGAACCTTCAGCTGGAGACCTTCTGTAGGATCATTGCTCCAACTGAGCTACTTCATCTGGACTGCTACCACCACTCTAACAGGGTGTCAGGTTGTATCTGACTTTGTCAGTGCTTTTCCTTATATTATTTCACTTGTTTCTAATTTTATTTTCCCATTAATTTAAATCCTGACTTGTGATCTCCCACTGGTTTGTTTTCAAACCAACACAGAAAAAGACTGCAGAAAACCTGTTCCTTTTATACTGACTATTTAAATATTTTCACAAATGTGTTTTTATCTTTTTTTTTTTTTTGTCTTTCCTGACCACATGGTTTGAACACACAGGTCAATGTGACCTTACAACTTCCTAGGGGAAAATTAGTTGCAGAGAGATAGCAAGCAAAGAAAGAGCCACTGACAAAAAATCAGTGGGTTTTCTGCAAAACATATTTACTGCTTCTTGGCAGTCTCTGCCCTCAGCTTCCACCTTTGCTATAGTAGCATCTGCTCTGATTTTCTTACCTTGCACTGAGTGGTCCAACTAGAATTTCATTATTTGGAAAGTGCATTCCATTCACTAATGTGTATCTGATTAAACTTGGCTCTAGATTTTACCTGAAGTTAGAAGCACGTTATAGCTACATCTTTACAGAATGCTGAAATGTCCCACTTCCCAGAAAGCACTGGCAGAGGCCCAAATTTTACTGAAATCACCAGGACTGAGACCTCTAATTTCCTTTAAATATTGAGACAGATTGATAAAAAGGGACAGACTCAGGGTTGCATATACAGGCATACACATATATGTGTGAACATGTCCCAAGCATACACACTCGTGCTATACCATACCATTATACATCTACCGGACCCTCTATTAAGGCAAAGAACTGAGCTAATGTCAATCAAAGCTCTCCTACCTAAATCCACCAAAATGGTAAATTCAGGAAGTTCAGACAAAGGCAAAGAACAAGCCCCAGGCTGTTTCTCATTCCAGTCCGCCTTGCGGTGGAGTGCAATTCCCCCTGCAGTCCCCCTACTTCCTTGGACTGAACAGAGGCCGTGGTACCTTTCTTGTGCTACAAACCACTGTCTGGCTCTAAATGTTTCTGCTGCACCTCACTGCCCACAGGGGTGAATCTGGCATTTAGCATTAAGCTGCCACAGGTAGGCTTAGGCCGCTTTGTCTAAAAGAAGAGTAGATTAAAAGGAAGTGAACCTGGTCTCTGCTATTCAAAATGAAAAGGAAATAAACAAACAAAATACCTGTCCTGAATAAGCCAGTCCAAATCCCTTCATTTAGCTGGCTTTCAACATTGTTTTTTTCACACTCTGGGACTCTGGTATATCAAGCAGGCCTGGAAGCTGATGAAACAAATTTCAGTAGTCTGGGAATCTGGCCTATGTTTGCAACGGGTGGACCTTAACTAGACACAGGGAGTGCCAGAAGTCATAAAGAAGACTGATGATCCTTTTGAGATCTCCAAATTAATTTTAATGAACTGAGGAATTTGACTAAGCTCCTGTTAAGCTTTTCACATTTGGAACTGCTGTTCCAAGGCAAAGCTATGTGGTTTCATCCATCTCTATCTTCCTGGCTTGATTTGAACTCTATCCTGATGACAAAGGGAAACACTTCAAGCAGGACGGAGGAAATGCTCTAAAGATTAGCCTCAGCAGTGAGGAAAATCCAGTCCTAATTCTCATTCTGTATATTTCTCATAAGCTTGCAGAATCACTTAAACAACATATTCAACACAAAAGAGAAGACAGAGATCCACAAAAAGCAGGTGTGCGCACAGAGTTGAATGCAACTCAATTTAAGCACCTTCAGCTGAAAACTGATGAAAATCTTGACTACTCCTCTGAGGAAAAAACAACTGGTCATATCTCTAGTTTCATCCACTAGGAACACCAAAACTATGGCAATGGCCACCACCCTGTCGCAGCTGAATAGCTCCATATCTTCTCCTTGCTGTTGTCCATCCCTATGGGATGTACCAAAGTTTACATGCCTTCTACTCTGATACAGGTCCAGTCTTGGCTACAACCTCAGTCTTCTGTCTGAGTAACTCCCAGGAGATGTGAGACTGGGGCTGGGATCCCCCAGGCTGGGGAGAACCTGCAGGAAGCCCATTCATTGTACTCTGCCCACCACACTGTAGGTTGGTCCAGTTAATATTTCTACAGTTTTTAGGCAATTACCGAGATCCAGCAGCTAATTTTCAGCATCCAGTAAGTAACAAAAAGCAGATTAAATTTTAGATACCTTCTCAGTATGTATTGCCTCTCAAGAATTCTCCTGTGCTTAAGGTAAAATGAGATGAGCCATTAAGTCTGGTGCAATATAGTAGCTTTATCTCCTTGCACACCTCTCATCATGTCTATGTGGGAATGGTACTGTTCAGTAACATTGCAGGTATATTCAGAGGCTAATTAAATTAGGAGCTGCAAAATACTAGCTCCCTGGGAAAGCAGGTGCTATATAAGTGAAAGATATTATATTTAAAATGTCATGCTAAAAGAAACTTCTTTTTTTTTTTGCAGATTTCCTCACAGAAATCCTCGACGAGTTTTAAAGCTGAAATTTCATTAGCAAGTTGTCAACACCAGCCCATCCTCCCAAACCCCTCTTTTCTCTCCCACTCTTTCCCCAAAACGCCACCCATCTTGAAGCATCTAGAATGGCAAAGGAAAACCTGGCATTTTTAAAAGAGGAAAAGAATCAAAGTAAGCAACAGGAAGCTTATTTCTTTCTAGGGCTAAAAATGCTCCCATGTCTCACACATACAGTTACCTTATACACAAACGTGTAGGAACTAACACGCTCACAGAATGCCTATGTACCAGGCTCCATAGATAAACTTACACACAGAAATACAGTTACCGGTTAAATGAAACAAAATAGCAGAGAAATGACTGGGGACTTCTACCCGCCTTGTTCCTCCATTTTGAACTATTTTTAAGCCTCATTTTCTACTCAGTAAATTAATGAGTTAGCAGATGACTGTTCTAGTTCTTCTAAAACAGCTAGATGCAAGTAAGGCTCCTACCAATTCAGTTTTGACAAAGAAAATAATCACTTCACAGTAGATACCAATTATAAATCAAAATTGCATGTGTCCATTCCATTAATGGCAATCTCAGATACTTCCTAATCAAGACTGCTACCCTCCATCTGTATCACATCAGGCACTATTTTCTCCCTTGCCTCTTAATGTACACTACAGTTTCCAATGGTTATTAAATGCATCCTGACCAGCCATTCTTTTAAATTAGCATCCCCCATAAGATGCAATATCCTCTTGAATTCCCCCAAGAACCATTGCAGCTGCAATCTGCACTTAATATTGAATTTGCACCAGAGAAATTCATTAGCTATGAACAGTATAAGACTTCCTTTATTCAGGCTTTCATTTCATTCATCCAAACCCACCTTACTCTTTGGCTGCAGCAAAAAAATCTGGCCTCTTCCCAGCAAAATCAATTGTTAATGCACATACTGAAATGTCCTACGTATTCAAAAATATTAGTTACATCTTGGATCCAGAGATTTTATCCTAAATATCTTTTTAGGCTTTGGCAATGGCTTGTAAGTTGAAACAATCCTGTTCATTATGTATACATCACAATACTTATTCCACTTAAATTCTTAGCAAAAGCTGTGAATATGATACAGAACTGTCATAATAGTTATGGACCATAATTCTAAAATCAGAGCTCCATACATACTGGACAGATTTGAAGCATTTAAATATTTATTCTTCCAACAGTAATTTGAATATTTAAGTTGTGGAAGCAGACCTGTTGTGCTTTTTTTATAAATATACAGCATAGAAAATAACACACTATATACACATATACACACAAACATGTAAAAATATTCTGTACTTTTGAAACTTTCTGTTAATACTTGATACTAGGTCATATTCATTCAGAACAGGTCGTGAAACTAATATCCTGCCCTTTAAAAGGCTTGTAATATTGTAATCAATTACTATCCTCTTTGAGATTCCAACAAATAGGAAAGAGCCTGAAAAATTAGTTTTGCAAAGCTTAAACTGAGAAGTGGGCAAGGGTACTGACTTGAGCATGCAGTATGCATAAACTAAGTAATTTATTACTGTTTGTCTTAAACATAATCTTGAAATCTGGAAAAACTACTTTTACAGCTTTTTCCCATAAGGAATGTGGCTCTACATAGTGTAATTCTTTGAAATGTTTAGTTGGAAAAGACCTCTAAAATCATCAAGTCCAGTCATTAACCCAGCAGTGCCAAGTCCACCACTCAAACATCTCCCCAAGACATCTACGTTTCCTTTAAATACCTCCAGGGATGGTAGCTCCACCACTTCCCTGGGCAGCCTGTTCCAATGCTTGACAACCCTTTCAGTGAAGAAATTTTTCTTACATCCAATCTAAACCTCCCCTTGTGGAACCTGAGGCCATTTGCTCTAGCCCCATTCGTCATTGCCTGGGAGAAGAGACTGACTTGCACCCCACTAGAACCTCCTTTCAGGTTTCTCTGCAGCTGGAGAGAGTGATAAAGTCCCCTCTAAGCTTCCTTTTTTCCAGGATAAACAGACTCATTTCCCTCAGCCGCTTCTCCAGACTCTTTGCCAGCTCTTTGCCCTTCTCTGGACTCGCTGGAGCACCTCAATGTCCTTCTTGCAGTGAGGGGCCCACAGCTGAACACAATATTTTAAGGTGTGCCCTCACCAGTGTCAGACACAGGAGGAATTATAGCAGCGTTAACTAGACAGAAACTCTCCAGCCCTCCATTTTAAAGGATACAAAAAATCCTGTAATTGTATACCTTTCGAGAATGACTGTGCATTAACAGAAGCACTGAAAACAATTATTGCAGCAGTCTAGGATTCTTGACAGTTAAATTACAACATCTGACATAAATGGGGATAGGATGCTTCAATACTTGATATTGTGCCTTTTGGAATGAACAGACTCAGAAAATATGTAGGTTCCTCTGTATATTAAAAAGGCTTACTCAAAACTCATTAATTAATTTGGACAGGCTAATTCCAACACTTTATTCCTGAATGCAGTACTCTTTAATAACTATATTTTATTAAAACATTTCTTAAAATCACATGCAATGAAGGTACAGAACCAAAACGAGCAATGCTTTTCTAAAACACAATCACTCATGAAAATTAAGAGAATTCAGCTATATACATTTAATACTGAGTAGATTTGTCAGGGATTTGAAGCAGCTACATCCCCTTTCTTTTTCTCCTTAGCATGAGCTTCTCTAGGCCATGTAAACCAGACCCAAACTGTGGCTACCCCAGAGAAAAAAAATCTATTAATGCACTATATGGCTAGTGCCTTTCAGAGGTAAAGTAGCCCTAAACTGACATAATGGGAAACTACAGAAGCTCAGTATCTCCTTTAAATAATTTTTGCTCAAGTGCCTTTACTTGAAAAAAATGGACACAGGTTATCTATGTGCAAAATAATAGGCCAAAAATCTCACTGATTTTCTTTACTATGCAAAGATTTATTACATATGTAGCAGTTCTACCCATATCAGTGCAATTACAGCAATATTTGACCTAGACTTGCATACAGCAGGGCAGAAGTAGAATTACATCCCACTCTCCTATTTTACACTTATTTTTCTACTTCTGAATTATTTCTCATGAGTGCAAGCTTGCCTTTGTCCTCTTCTTCATACTTTCTGTACCACCTAAGGTGACATTACTAAGCCCAAATTAAGTCCAAAGTTCTATTTTGGTGATCATTAGCATACACTGAAGATCTTTATATCTCAATGGGGAATCAATCTATGACCTTTTAAAGCACGTCTTCCTAGTTTGTAACCACTATTAATATCCCGGATTTTTGTTCAAATGCCATTATAATGATGTGACTTCTTCATCATGCATTTGATTGTCTTATAGTCAACATTAATGTCTAGTGCTGTCAATAAGCTTGATGGTTCGATGTCACTAATTTATTTTTCAGTTTATAACTGAAATATATCAGCTATAGAGGCAGTGGATTAAGGACATTACTGCAATAGTGCTCCCTTGCACTCCACAACCTCCTCCAGGCAATAAGTGGTCAGACTGAAAACTCAGGTAGCAGTAACAAAAATTTTGTTTGAACTAGTGCACCTCTATTTTGTTCTTTTATAACCTGGGAGCTTACACACTCCGCCTGCAAGCAAGAAAATACAGTAAAGGGATGCATTTGGCAGCTGCCTCTACTATTTAAAATGTCAAATTCACATTTTCAGCTATTGCCTTCAATTCTAAGGCAGAAGTTAAACTATTCTAGCTTGTGGGGTGGAAAAAACATATCACATTCCATGTTTGATTTACAGAAAAAGTGTGAGATATCCAGATATCCTGATGGTTTTTACTCTTGCCTATATCATGTAGATTTCTGTATGTTTAGATCTTAGTGGTACCAGCAGCTAATTTGACAATACAAGTCTATTTATTCACCAAGTTCTTAAGTTCTTTCCAGACTATACTCTTACATATGTTCCTTCTGGAAAAAAAAAAGTATTTTAAAGATGCTTAGATAATTTTATTAGCTTGCTGGTGTTTATCGGTTTGGTTTTTGGGCGGTGTTTTGGTTTATTATTTTTTGTTGTTGCTTGTTTTTTTGGTTTTTGTTGGTTTTTTTGTTTGTTTTTTTGTTTGTTTTTTAATTGGGTTTGTTGTTGTTGTTGTTGTTGTTGTTTTTTGGGTTTTTTTCCAGAAATTTCATTTATGCTTCATGTTCCAGACCAGAAAACTTTGTGAGAATAATTATAACCAAACCAAATTATATTAAATTATTGTTTATTCTGGAGTTAGCATGGGTAGCATGGGTATTTCATTTCACTGATGCACATTTTGGTTTCTTGTTTCATTTATTTTATGATACAAATATTTAAACTGCTAGAGTGCCCAGCTGGTGCATACAGAGCGTACACCAAAGACTGTCCCATTGATTAGACTGTCTAATCTGCCTGCCTTGACCAGAAGCCACTGACAAACTCTCTCCTCTTCAGAGTAAAATCCATGCACGGAGACATGTCAGTTTTCTTGAATTTTACTGAATCTTGAAAGTTGAAGTACTTTGCAAATAAACTTCAAAATGTTTTGTGGTGGCTAACGAGGACCTCATTTGCTAATAATATGAAGAACTCATGCACTTGAGTGAGCTGGTACAATTTTCTCTTCCAGAACACATTATTTCATACAAGCCTGTATGAATTTTCATTACCACAAATATCCCAATAAAGTGCTGTATTTACCCAACCAACTGAACCTCATTACTGTCCCTTGTCTCAGACTGCATCTTACCATGGTTTTAGTCTTCATATCTTGGTGCCTTTACCCAAAGTAAAGCACTTAGACCCAGGCAGCAGCCTTCTGTAGAGCATTTGTGATCTTGACACATACTGGAGTGCAATAGACTCACGAGATTCTTTTCCTGCTCCTTCTGGGACAATGAGAGAGTGAGGAAAAGCCACAAGATAATTCCTTCAAATTAATTTATTTAGAAAGCCTTTAGAAGCAGGGTTTTCAGGAGAAGAATATCAATACCATATTGTGTGCATATTTAATTTTTCACATTTCTGGAACAAAATGGCCCAATTCTGCTGGGCTTTCTATGCCAGCTTGTCTCTACAGACAGCTGCTCACACATGGCAACCTTCTACAGCTTTTCAGGTTTCCTTTCAGCTTTAATTCTCCATTGGTAAGACAAGCTTTTCAGTATCTTTGAAATCAGGAACAGGGTCTTTTAAGCTGACAGCTCCTTCCACTGTCTCAGCAATGTATATCAAGATGATCTCTTTTGAGAAGTGGTTATGATGTTTGCTATGGATTTAAGATAGACTAATCACGCAGGAAAAGAATCTTAACACTACATATTACTTCAGTTTTTCTCACATTTGGTGTTGACATTACTTAAGTTAAAAAAGAAGACAGAGTTTCACTGTCTTATTTGTTTGGGATTAATCTAATACTTAGTTATTCTCAGATCTTACCAAATCTCATTTCACTCTTAGGTCATTAAAGCACATGTGGATCATCAGCCTTTGTACAACACCCTGGAGAAAGCTAGTAATTAACCTACTTCCCTACTGACCATAAGCCATCTATAGCTCCTCTTTGTTTCCCTCAGTCAGTTTATAGTCTCTAACACTGCTTTATTTTGGGCTGGCCAACCTTGAGTACTTGATTTCTTTAGATACCGCAAACAAAACCATATCGAGATCACAGGGCCAGGATTTGTCCACTCTCTTGGTGAGTAGCACTGAGGTGGCAGAGTTGGTTTCTAAGAAGCCTAGAAGGAGTCATTCAGGTAATAGAAAAGATCAGTGAAGTATCATGCAGGTACATGGAGCATTTGTTTCCTCCTTAGCATACCCTCTACAAAAGTTCCTTGTTATACCTCGAGTAATACTCACTCTCCTGCCTTAGACAACCTCCTGTTATGACAAATGCCAGACATGGAATCCTGTTAGAGAACTTTGGCAAAGTCTTTTCAAAAGTCTAGATAAAGATCTAGCTGACATAACATTTTCTGCAATTATAATGACAGCCTTAAATTCTGTGAAATTAATAAGATGAGATTTTTTTCTTCATGGAAGCTGTAGCGATTTGTATCTATTGTATCATGCTTTGTTTAGTGTTTTATAGGCTCTGCCTTGCTTTTTTCAGCTATTGTTCTGGATCCTAATGTAAGTGCTTTATGCTCCTCAAGTCACCCCCTAATTTTTTTTTTAAGAGAAGTATAGTATTTGTTACACACCAGGGCTGTAGATAAGAAACTGACTCTAGCATTAAGCTATATTTTTATCAGCAGCTCAGCCACCTTCTTCTCAAACCTCCCTGTAATTCTTGTATGAACAGTGGCTAGACCCACTATTTAATTGCAGTTTATTCTACTGCTCAATATTTGAACATCTCATCTCCCATTATGCTTAGATTTCATTTGCAAGAAAGAAGACTTCTAGTAGGAGAATATGTCTCATCTTCTATGATAGGCACTAATGCAAAGTCATAATCAAGCTGCTTTGAAATCACATTTCAAACCTGCCTTCCTCTGACTCAGGGCTTTGACTGCAGCAACAAAGGAAGAAAGAACTGCACTCTCCACTTCTCCATTGGATGCAGGAAAACATCCTTTGAAGATGCATCTGCAGCTGAGGCAGGATGCTGGGTTTGTGGGGCAGGAAGCATGGGTTACCTGGCAGAGCTGAGAAACCTCTCATTTTCCTGTTTCTTCTAACTAGTCTGTGTGTTTAGAGGTAGAAAAAATCTGTGATCAGATTTGAGGGGAGGAAAAAGAAGAGGTCAGCCTATGGACCATTACCCTTTGAGAGGCAGTAGGCATGGAAGAACTTGCTTCCATCTGTACCACGGCCCTTTGGCAAAACCCAGTGTTGTGGGGATGCAGGACGTGTGTGTTACACTCTCTTCATGTGACACTGTAATTCTAGGAGATTTTTACCTTACAGACAGGAATTTTGTGGTGGCTGGTGTAGCACACACAGGCTGGCTTTTCCTCTGGCCTCTTCTGGACTATCACATCTACTACATGGTTGGCTGTGTTTGCCACAACAGGCTCAATGATCCGTGAACTGTCATCTATTCCTGTGGGGAATAATTGGGGATAGCAGTAACAAAATCTCTGCGATTTTAGAGAATTTGGGAGTCTTGTTCTCTGTTTCCCCTGTGTTCTGCAAGAGTTGCTGTGAATTCTTTAGCTTCCCCAGCTTTCAGAGGTGTTAAAAGGTTTACTGGGCTTGCAGACCTGTCTGGGAATTCAGAGACACTGAAAAATAGCAACAGAATGGCTCGATGAAAGAACAAAGGGCTGCAAGCCAGAATCTGTCCTTTGCCAGATGGTCATCTTAATAATACTTTGCATAAATGTAGCATTAGGAATTTGTACTTTGGCCTCTGAAGTGGATACATATCATTAAAACAGTTTTACAGATGAGGAAGCTGAGGATTGAAAAGGTGCACTCAGCAGCCACAACACTGCTAAACACATATGTGAGTATTGCCAAGAATTTTTACACACAGGTTATGCAGAAAAGGTCTTAGTGGCTACAGTGCATTATGAAGATCCTTGGAGTCAACTGTGATGCTCAAAGAGAACACAACATGTCTCAGCAGCCACACTACAAACCTGAGCTAAAGGAGATGGGCCCCTCAGTGTCAGGATGGACGTTGAGATGCTTGAACGTGTCCCAAGGAGGGCAACAAGGCTGGTGAGGGGCTTGGAACACAAGCCCTGTGAGGAATGGCTGAGGGACCTGGGGTTGTTTAGCCTGGAGCAAAAGAGACTCAGAGGTGACCTTATCACTCTCTACAACTACCTGAAAGGTGGTTGTAGTCAGGTGGGGGTTGGTCTCTTTCTCCACGCAGCAACTGACAGAACAAGAGGGCACAGTCTTAAGCTGCGCCAAGGGAAATTTAATTTGGATGTTAGGAAAAAGTTTTTTACTGAAAGAGTGACAAAGTTCTGGAATCGTTTGCCTGGAGAGGTGGTGGGGTCACCATCCCCGGGTGTGTTTGAAAAAAGATTGCATGTGGGACTCAGTGCCATGGTTTAGTTGAGGTGGTGTTAGGGCATGGGTTGGACTCTGTGATCTTGAAGGTCTCTTCCAGCCTGGTGATTCTGTGATTCCTGATTTTAGAGACAGAGATGTGTACAGCTGCTTTTGGGTATTAGAGTTTGCTCCATGTCTTATTATAAAGAACCCTGTCATTCAGTCAAGAGCTACAGCCAAGCATCACGGTAGAGGTCAGCATGGGCACTGACCCAAGAGCTGTTTTTAGTCAGTGTGCCTCAACAGGTCAGCAGGCTTTTGTCAGTATGTTCAGCCTGCACATTCCATGGACAGACGAAAGCTTGTTTCTGTCCGTGATGCAAGCAGACATCAGTTTAGTTTGCCTACACTCCAAGGCAGTAAAAAGGCCATGACCATATAAAATTTGGTTTGAAATTAAGCAGAAAAATTAATCTTTCCTTAAATTTCATCATGTAGGTCTAAACAAGGTACCAATACAGATGTATGATTTTCTCCCCCTCTAGTCATGCACTGATATCTTCCCTAAAACACAGCGAGTAAGCACATCTTCAATCTAGCTCTTCTACTCTAACCTCTAAGTAGACTTCAGGGTTTCATCCTTCTCATTTGGTTGTGAATATAATTTTGAAAGAACGCAGAACTATGCCTTTAAAGCATTACTCAGTAAGAGATACTGCCAAGAACTCTGAAAAATGTCTAAACCCAAACTGCTGTTCACTTTAACTCCTTTATGTTCAATGTCATTTGTCCCTCAACATTCAAGTACAATTTGATACAAAGGATACTTTAATAAGGATTTAGGGCACTGTTTCTGAACCAAAGGGTCACAAACACAGAAGGACAGTGAAAATAAATCAGGATGACTTGAAGTACTGTAAATTTTATTATATTATAAAGCAGAGAGAATGCTGGTTTCCAATTCTACACACATACCCCAGCCATTCAAGGTCAAATAATCTGTTAAACTCTCCAAACAGACACATGAACATAAGCTTATATGTCCTTCTTGCTACTGTGAATGTATTCTTTGTTCTTACATCTACAGTAAGTGGAAAGAAATCATAAATAATTGATTAAGACTTTGCCAAGTTGAAAAGCTTAGGAACACTGTTCCAATTTATGTTTTAAGAAGAAAAAAACCTGGGAATATTTAATCTGCAAACAGCTACTGAAAATGGTGAGTTAATAGGAAAGATTTTTGTTTGACAAAAGCCAGGCTTAAAAAACAATACGTGGAAATAAGAGTCACTTTTACATTTTGGAAAAAAGTATCATAAAAATTTTGATGGTCTGAGTACTATAGCTATAAAAGCCTCAGTAAGTACAGCTTAACAGTGATATACTGCTACGTGCTCCTATTTATGCTAATGGGATGTATGCTAAACACTTTAGTGAGTACACTGAGGGAAAAAAAATTATAGCATAAAACAAAGTAAGCAGAAATTATTCTCACACAGCATGTACACCCATTGACCCCACTCCAGCTCTGAAGTGCCTATATGTTCGGAAACGCTGTTTCAGAGAGACCTTCAGGGAGCCAGCTGAAGATCATAAGACAAATAATGGTTTGTGATTTCACCTGTACTTCCAAAAAACCAGTTACAAACCAGCTAAGTACCAGTGCAGTACTGTGACATATTCTTATAATACAAACAAATGAGAAGCAGAGACATGAGCTTACCAGGCAAGAGAAAGTTCCTGCTGCAGCATTAGAAACAGGGGTATTAAAAGCAAAGAGGTGAACTTCCCATCATATCACCCATACACATGAATAACTTTCTTTTACTGCTGAACCATGGAGGAAATGGCCTGGTCGTGCAGTGGCAAAGTTGCTTTGTTTAACACAAACTACTTCAGGATTATACACAAAAAAATACGGTATCAGACAGAGTCTGGCATCTGTTTTAGCAGCTGTCACACTAGTCCTGCAAGGGAGCATTCAGAGCTGCAAAAGAGGCCAAAGGGGACTATATTCTGCACAATCATCACCAGGAGAAGAGGGTGCCAAGTGGGTATTTGAGTCAAATTTATAAAGCAACTTGCTTTAGAACAGTGCTTCTATTTTTAACATGCAGGGATGAGCCAAGAAATGGTGAAATAATGTATTACAAATTACAGAAAGATATGGTTCTGCCCTAAGTTTCTCCCTTGTGCTTTTAATATTTGAGCTTGAAGGCTGCATTCAGCTTTGGGGTAGGTGTGTGCAGCTTTATTTAGAAAAGGAATAAAATGGAAATTGCTTACAATAATTCAAAATAAGTGCTTAAAAACTATCATTCCCTGTCAGCGACTGCTTAGTAATTTATAAATTATTTTGGCAGACAGTAATGAGTAAATGAGCTAAGTCTTCACTTAAATAAAATGAACTATGTCTTTTGGTTCAATGTTTCCCATTTTAAATTATGCTAATGTCATAAAAGAGTATTAAAATTATGTTCCTGTCTGCCCAAGACAAGGCAACGTCTGATGTTCTCATGTTCTCCAAATATCTATTGGATAAATGTAAAAATTCTAGACAGCAGAAACCCAAATGCCAAATTCTGAAGATTTCTTCATTTACATATTTAACATAAATTTTTAGAAAAGCAATGAATACCTCTGGATTTACACACAGTACTTTTTTGGCTTCTGATTAACACAATTTTAATAACAGTCCAACAGCTACACACAGAGCTCTTAATATCACTGATTTGGATCAGCCTCAGTTTCTCAATACCTTGGAACTTTTTACACAAATTTGCACCGTGGATTTTCATTTGGGTTTTCAGCAGGGTCAAAATATGTCTCTTAACACCCACAGAAAACTCCCATGTAACAATGAATAAGCATATGCAGTCCCATTATTTGACCCAGCTTGCAAAGCTCTGGTAATCCCTCACCTACTTTGTGACTTTATCCAAAGTTCACTATAATTTGTGTGTCCAAAGCTGCAGTGTCAGTGGAAGAGCCTCATATTAAATTGATGCAGAAATTAGTTGTCTTCCTGGTACCATCAGCCTGTGTTACTGCTTCTTGTCAACCACGGCTTCTGGAACATGAAGTTCAGCAAATCTTTTTTTCCCATAATAGAGAATGTTTTAACAGGTCAACAGGGCAGCTTTCAGCACAAATGCGTGTGATCTCCTCACACTGATAATTCATGCTCAAAGCAGCTTTTTGTGAAGAGATGAAGATGTGCTATCCTGCATCTGACTCTTAGAGACCACTGTGGCATTCATTCTGCGTGTTATGCCAGGTTAAAATCTAGGGTTTGAACTCCATCCTGGTTTCTGTTTAAGTCCCCCAGCCTAGACCCTTGTCAGCCTGGTGATGTTTTTGAAGCTACTTGTTTTTGAATACTACTCTTCCAAGGTCATATTAAGGTCTACCAAATATATCAGCAAGGCAAAGGGGCTTGTTTTGGTCTTTATACTCTCAGACCAGGTTTGCCTGCAGCAATTTTGTTTCAAGTATCCTCATTCCCAGGTCAGTACAGTCTATTTTTGTTGTGAATTTACCCTGCATCCCTGCCACACGTATTTACCCTTGCACAACACCTAGTTCTCAACCTCACCAGTATTCAGCTGCTACTTTGCAAGCTGTCAAACAACCACTCAGGTGTTAAAAAACCCAACCAAGTCTCTCTAGAGCCTTAATTTAAGTGTTAGCAGGGAGCTGAAAATTAGCAGCAACGTTTCTGCCTGCAGCTACAGGAAAAAGTGAGAAATGACACTTTAATGATTGTTAAGAAAGGGTGGGTAGTGAGTTTGCTTCTTGCTCTCCATTTCACCTTCCCTGCCAACTGCTGGATGCATAAGCACTGAGCCTACATTCCTGCAATTTCTCTCATGAGGGTAGGAACCTGAGATATGAATGCAACTTTGGACAGTAAATGCCCATGTCAGGTACATTGGTGAGGCCCAGCAACCTGCTTGGGAAACTCTAGAATATTCCTCCCATTGCTGACTGCACTGCAGAAAGTTTTGCACGTTGCTGTTTTTGAGTGCATTAGTCCACAAAATTCCTTCTTAGAGATTTCAGAGCAGTCACCTTCTTCAGCACCTACTGCTTGTAACTTTTACCTCCCTGATCCACCTGGAACTCCTCTATTGTTTTTTTTAAGCTGCTCAGGCATTGATTTTCAGGTCCCTGTTCTTGGCCTTTGAGAACTTACTGCCTCTTCGGTGTGGACTTATCAGCTATATCCCATACAATCATAGACAGTGCTTGCTCTGCTGAAGGCTTTTAAACCAGTTGTGTGTGCTTTTCACTTTCAAATAATCTTCCTATGTGTCTTTGGTGTACATGACTGCTTCTGTGTCAGGGCAACAGCTGGTTCTAATACACAGAGAGAACATCTCAGCATTTGCCTCAATAAGGCTGATTTTCTACCACCAGCTGATAAAATTAGCTACCAAGACAAGATGAGAATTACTACAAACATCAAATTTGCTAATCTGGTGAGGGATCTAACACTCACACCCTTCTGATATTTGCCTCGTTTCCTATTTGCCACCACACTAGTCAAGGTCCTCTTGTGTTATGCTCAAAGTGCCGTTGTGTGCAACCATGCTGCTTAGATATTGTGTGACCCAAATCCTAACTCCATGCTGTCACCACTAAACAGCATCACTCTGCTGCACATCCACCATGAATGTTTTTCAGCTTGAGGACTGTCTTGGGGTGACTTTATGATGTTGTATCCCCTGTCACTGTTCTATGCCCAGACGTGAATCTTGTGCCTTTCTGTGCCTTTAAAACTGGGTGTGAGGGAAAGAAAAAAAAGCCAGACAAACTTTTCAAAGCAGTTTTGTGCTCCAAGGTCACTCTACTCTACTCCTCTGTGTGCTTCTGTGGCAGCAAGAGTGGAGGAAGCACCCTTCTTCTTTTTCCCCCGAGCTTTTTGGCTTTTTCTCAGGAGAGAGACAGAGTTAAATTCTTTGCTCTTTAGCCAGCTCGCTAGCTGAGGCAAGAACTTTCCTTGGACTGTTCCGCTCCAGTCCGGATCACCAGCACCGGGGGGGCCCATGCCACAGCCTGGAGGGGCCACACCCCAGCTCCGGAGAGAGAACAGCCACACCTACAGAAGGACTTTGAATTTTACCAGGTTGTCTCCACAGCGAGAGGTTTTATTATTTAGCATTATTCTTTCCCCCTGTGTTTGTTAAAGAAATAGTTTTTTTCCCTCTTTCACTTTCTTCTGAGGAATATTTCATTCCTGAACCTGGTGGGGGAGGGGTGGCTGCAACCTGACTTCTATCAGAGGACATTTTATTTCAGACGTTCCTCCAAATTTTTCTCAAACCGGGACAAGGACCAAGACACCCCTGACTTCCTAGTGCAGCTTTCTTTCCCTCCTCTCTTCTTCTACTTCATCTTAAATCTGAGGATCTTTGATGGTCAGTTTAGCTATGTCATAACTTCTTAGTAGCACAGTAGCATTTTGCTAGCAGACAAAATGAGTTCCAATCTGCTTCTGTGCTGAAAGCCTATCATTCAGCTAACAGTATTTGACAGACTGCATTACCTCTGGTCCTGCCTAAATTGCCGGTGGCCGTAGCCAATGCGTAGGCAGCACCCACAGCTGGGCTTTCAGGACAATCTGTGTCGGCTACGTGGCCAGATGCACGTTATGATTAACTGCACAGGGAATGATCTGCTGGCCAGGGAGGCTCTAAACACACTGAACACTGCCAAGATTGTCATGGTTTGGTTTGGCCACTTGTGCATGTACTAAAAATAAAATTACAGCAGTAGGCACCAGGAAAAACAGTTAACTTCTGACAGAAATCTGAGTGACAAGTATCAAAATCTCATGTCAAAAAGTTTAATCTAAGACATCACAGGTCCAGCTGAACTCTGAGCCCAGGAGCACTTTCCATCTGCTGGCTCTGCTGTGCACCTTGGCTACGTGACAGCCCAAGGCTGAAGATGTAGGTGGGATGGGGACAGCCACCCTGTGCCCTGGCAGGTCTGTACACCAGGGGTTAAGGCTGTGGGACACAGAACTGAACAAACCCCTCCAGTGGTTTAGGCCCTGTGTGACAGAAAACAGGGTGCAGGAAGCAACAAAAACTGGAAAATTCATATCTTCTGCAATTCATATCTTCTTCTGCATAAATAGCTTTCTCTACATGAACTTTGACATCTCTTAGTTACAGTGTGCAGTTTTTCATAACAGAGAAGATATTTGGGATACTAGAGGGATATTAGGTTTGGTGGAGTATGGGCAACTTTAGAGATAGTATGAGCAACAACCCTCAAAATATGAGGCATTTGAGAGGTATTGGAGTAAGTGCCTATAGCAGTTTATGAACAGATTCAGAGATGATGGTTCACAGTTCACCTATAAAACAGTAAACAGTTTTGAGAGAAAGATTAATTCCATGGAACATCTTGGGAACGCAGTGTTCAGCTGTGATAGTCTCCTGAATGCTAAATGTATTTGTACCATCTAATACAAATATATCAGGCTTTTTACCGGAATGAATAATCACTACACAGTGTTTAGTAATGAGATTCTCCCTATAATTGTCTATTCCCTGCTCCTGATTGTTTCAGTGATTCAAGAATAAGTATCAAAGAATAAATAAAGTGGATGCAAGAGATTTCTTAATACATAATGACTAGGCTTCACTTTATAGATGAAATCTCAGACAATTCAATCGTTACATAACCAAGAGTCTCATGGCAATTCGTGAATTGCTGTAGATGAAGTCTGATTTCTCTCTCCTCTGCCTATCCTCACCATAGCTTAATCATATTCTATTTCTGACTTAAGTTACAGCACTTCACTCACAACTAACAGGCACTGATAGTATCTTGAAAACAAAGGAAAACTCTCTCTGAAGCACTGCAAAACTGAGTCATGCATAGTAATGCCCATTTTTAAAATAAAGTAACTAATAATTTACACATGCATTTCAAAGAAGAAATCTTTACAGTGACTAAAGAATATCCCATCCTTAGAAGTGTTCAGGGACAAGTTGGATAGGGCTTTGAGAAAACTGGTCTTGTGAAAGGTGTCCCTGCCTATGGCAGTGGGGTTGGAACCAGCTGATCCTTAAGATTTCTCCTAGCTCAAAGCATTCTGTGACTGATGCTACGCTTCTATGATTCAAAACAAACCCTTCCATTTTTCTCTTTGCATGGCAATCAGGAAGGCAGTGGTGTTTTTGGGTACACTCACATCATAGTCTGATGACATCCCTCCACACATCATGTATTGTCTGAACATACTGAACACAAAAGAATAGCTATAGGACAAGGGGGCATCAGAAAGCTCACCCATGCTGATCATCCCTACCGGCTTGTTTCTCTACAGTTTTTCCCTCAGGAGCATTCAGACTGTGCCCTTGTTCTCTCCCCTGCCTTTGCTTAGAGTCACCAGAACCAGTCCCAGCCCCTCTTTTCCCTGATACACTGCAAGCCTGTGATTGGGGTGGAATTTGCAAGTCTGCTCATACACACCAACTGGTGGCAGGAGGACTTCTGCTCAGTGTGATAGACCTTGTACCATTTCTATCTGAACCCAAATTCATAGACTTAATGGACTCTACATCCGTCACACTTTACACTAGTGATATCAGGGTTTAAAAATAAAACTTTGAATTTTATGGATTTATTTATGGAATTATTTAATTATGGAACTTAGAATTCCACAAAAGCTTCTAATTACCCCTTAGCCTTTCTATAGACATATATTTTAAAACCTGAAGACACCACTATCCCTGCCCAGTTTTGTTTCTTGAATAACAGAAGCTAAAAAGAATATCACCCAGCAATTAGCTGGGAGGCCTCAATTTTTCCCTCCAGGAAACGTTTTCCCCTATTATGTAAGTACAGACCCTGCACTCACATTGAACTCAGGTCTCGTATGATTTTTACAAGCAGCAGCTGTCTCAGTACCTTGTCATTACCATGTGATTGGCAGGAGGAATGCAGCTGGTCCAGAGTGAGGCAATGTGACAGCAGTGCAAAAGGAGAAAGAACCCGATGCACCTATTATCATCATCATGCACGAAACTGCTTCCTGAAACTTCACATCCTGCGTAATAATCTCAAAAGCCAGTTTAGCACAGCAATGGCATCAGAGGTAGCAAACACAGACCTGAGCAGACATGGCCAGAGCAAGTACAGACCATACAGAGAGCTTTAAGAGTGCCCATGTCATTGGTATATACAGAAGATGGACAAGTGCCTTCTCTTAGTTTCTGAGGAATACATACTTTCTTGCCAGTGCTCTAATTACACTCTTATTTAAGTCCAAATGAAACCCTGAGCCATGCTCTCATTAAAGAGCACTTATAGTCCAACAGTCTTTAGGTAAGCAGCTAATTTTAAATGGCTGGAACATAAATTAATTGCATTAATTTTAATAACATTTCATTTAGAAGTGCAGGAGAAAACAAAATGAGACCAGTTAAATAGATAATGCTATAAACATTCTTTTCATTTACTGATTTATTAGAGACATTCAGTGTTATTCAGGTAGCTCCCTTATTAGAAAGGCTGCATGGTATAAACCATGGTCATGTGTAGGAACAAATCAGGAGGCTTCTTCCCTGCAATGCTCCAGCTACAGGGCACTGCCATGGGCATTGTGGTGTGAGGTGTGATCATCACTGAGGCTACTCCAAGTGTATTTTCTCATTCACCCCTAGCTGAGACCAATTAGACAAGTGTAACAATCTCCTTGATGCTACTTCCCTTTCTAATAATGCTAATTTAAAAATTAGAATTCTTGACTGGGTTTTGTTACTGCCTTTTAGAGCAGTAAATAGAATATAAGTAACTACTGACTCCTAAAACTGAATTTTTAAGATTAAAAATAGTGCCTTTATACAGTTTTTCTTAAATGTATCATGGAAAAATAGCTACAAATATTTTATTATTTTACTTCTGAAAGCTGTCTCAAACTCCATACTTGTTTTGCCATCTCAAATTTTGCAAAATATATTTTACTGAAAGGTTTTGTTTTCATTTTCTGAACTTTGCTTCAGGATGCGTAATGCACTGATAATGTAAACAAGATCTGCTGTGATTTAAAAATCAAAGACTAAGATATGCAGTTAGGGCAGTAATATTAATGGGGTTTATGTTACACAATGAAGAAAAAATATTATCAGCTTGAACTAGTTTGGAGGCTTTTTTCCTTGCAAAATAGAAGATTCAAAATTATATGTCAAGTTAAGGACACAAATGTTTCCTGGAGCAAAACCTCAAACCCACGTGTCCACCTCCCAGTGGAATGCCCTGCCCACCAATCTCCTGAATCACAATATGCATGCCCCTGGATATTTAGTGTGTCCATGACAAGGTCTCATTTGGTTGGAATTTCAATTACTATGGCATTTTCAAATAGGGGAATCTACTGGAGAAGAGGAGGCACAGTCCTGCACCCTCTCTCACAACGTTTCTCGTGTTAAAAACAATTTCTCTGGTTCCTGCACAGCGGGATCAGTCTAAGTAGCATGTCAGATATGGTCTCAGTTGCCTCAGTAAAACCTTTCCATCCTAATTTGATTTTTCCTCTCATGGGTGTTGCACATTGACTCGTGCAATGATTCCCTCTGCAGTTATTTAATTAGAGCCTAATCTTACCTTCTCACACATGGCAAGACTTCCTTGTGCTCATAAACTGCAGGCAGATATTTGGCACAGTGGTGATTTTGCTGATAAAAGCAGTTTTCCCTCTTTAGCACCTCTCTAGGGCAGGATGTGCTGTTCAATTCCCTCCAGTCTTGCTGCCACTGCCCTGGTCAGCCACTCAGCAAAGGGAATCAGGACAATGAAATCCATGGTCCAGGTCAGCTCACAGCCAACATACCCAGCAGGAACTGGGACACAGAGGAGAAGGAGCAGGCAGGTATTGATGATGCAACACAGTCACTGCTGGGGAAGGAGGTGCACCTTCATCATGGGTGAGGAAAGAGGAATAGAACCCAGAGAAATTACTTTGGGCCAGTTACCAGTTTGTGTAACAATAGGGCACTGGGAGGCTGTTAAGTGCTCACCTGGAGACAAGGCTCCATTACATGTTACTCCATTACTCCGGTTAACTCTTATCATCAACAAGTTGTTCCAATTAAACACGTGCTTCTAAAGCAAACAAGGAAAAAGACAAGGGAAGTCTAGATCTTCCCTCAGGTATGTTTTTACAACTTTCAGTGGGATGAGAATCCATGCACTAAGTGCAGAACAGACTATATTGATGGTAAATGACGTTGGTATAAGACTAATTTTTTTTTAATTACTACCTTGTAAATTCTTCTACATATCTTACTACTTAGAGAGAAAAGAAAGTATTATTAGGCAGATTCTCCTGAGTGTCTGTATGGCTCCCTCTGATGCACAGGGGAAATGCATACTTCTCTTCACACCACTTTTGCAGTTTCCAATTTTCCTTGTGTTAATTGCTATATTTAAAAAGTAGATTTATATTATATTAACAGACCAAACCTTCCCTAGCATTTTTGGCAGCCTTTTAGATTTCATATTCACATTCTGTAAGCCCTAAAAGTATGCGGGTTACTTTACTGGAACAAAAGCATTTGTGTTTCCTTGGGACTTTACCTGCTTCTAGTTCAGAGCATGAAGCGTGCAAACCACTTGTAACAGCCAAAAGGGAACCTAAGCAAAAGTGTAGAATCATTCAGAAAGCTAATACAGACACAGAACATAGATAATCTCCTTTCCACCATAAATGTCCTGAAGGCATCTTGCTGTAAGCAATATGCATGGGAACATCTTCAAATATATAACTACATGCCAGGTTCCTGAGAAGACACATCTCTGGAAATGAGTCAGAATTATCAATCAACAGTTTTTACTAATGCAGAACGGAAATTGTAGCAAAGTGGAGCAATCTTCTGTCACACTATCACTGTCATCCTATTTGTGCTATGAGATGGAGGTTTAAGTATCATATATAGGAAAAGAATATTAACTGTATTAGTGATTTGAATTACACGTGCTGTAATCAGAATATGCACTCTGATGTCATACTGATGTGCTTTCTGTGCAGTAGGAGATGGAGGAATCCACAGCCTGCCTGGGTTGACACTTGCTGAAGTGTTCGGCTGGGGATACTGTCCCAGACACTGATAAAACAAATGGGGGGAAAACACAGAATAAGCCTAGAGTGGATGAGGGGGGAAAGTGACAGATTCAATGAGAAAGTGAGGCTGTTAGGGTCCATAAGCACAGTATACAAACCACAGTTAGCAGTCAGGCCAAAACCTGCTGTTCACAAAACTTCAAATAGGAAAGAATATCCCAAAAAAGGAGCAGAGCCTGGATAAATCAGGTAAGGCAGCAATGGATCTATCTTAACACTTGTAGAAGGCAAGATGAGGAGGAAGAGGCAGTTTGTGATGTTCAAAAGATGCAGGTCAGAGCAGATTCCCAGGCAACCCACAAGTTCCCAGCATGTCTTTATTGTGACAACAGTGCTTAGGGCACAGATTCTCTCCAAAGAGTTCAGAAGTCAGTAACCTGGGGAGTGATTGCCCTCAGCTGCAATAGCTAATTACAGAGACCATTCAAGGCATTCATTGACATATGCACCAATTTTTTTTTTTTTTGCTAAGTTGCCTATAATAACTTTACAGTTTTCCCAGACCCACCCTAAACCTTTTGAAATTCCAATAAGGAATGGACACAAAAAAGGTCTCAGGACCCCAAAACTCTATTGCTCCCAAAAGAACAAAGGTATAGCTTTCTCTCAGTTCAATCTATTGTTTTATCATTTTTATACCATCCCATACTTTACTGCATAATCCATTTGTGAGTTACTACAATTCTGAGTAGCCTCCAATGAGAAAATGAGTAAATATCTGATTTAATGGTTTCTATTAAAAAAAATATTGTAAGCATCCTCCTGTACTATTTGTTACCCATAACTGGGAATTGGTTTTATCACAACCTAGCACCCAGTGCAAATTTTTGTGCATGAAATTTTTAGGAAAACAGCCTAGACAGCAATAACCTAGTGTTGGACATATTGCCTAGTGCTCTGAATTGGTGACAAAGAACTTTTATGAGCAATACTAAAATTACAACATGCAAGGGAGAGACCAAAACAAAGCCATATTCTCTTCCAGCAAAACACTAAATGAAGCCTTTTGGAGAACAAAAGCATTGATCTTCCCATGCTTTTTTTTCCTGACTCAGCTGCTTTTTTTATTTTCCCAGAACTTTTCTGTCAACTTACATTCCAAAGTTTTATGTGAGAAAGCTGGCCTCAAAATGGGAACACCAGGCAGCCTGAGTTTAATGCTGCGTTCCCATGCCTTTCAAAATGTTTTTCATCTTTTCCCTTTCAATAAGACTGGAAGGAAGGAAAGAGGACAGAAGTCCATCAGAATTGCTGACTCCATTTGCAGTCAAGTTTTGCCTATTTACAGGGCATTTTTGGTGCTCTGTACTTGTGTCCTGACCTGACCCAGTTTTCATAGAATCATAGAATGGTTTGGCTTGGGAGGAACCTTAAAGTCCATCTAGTTCCACCCCCCTGCCATGGGCAGGGACACCTTCCACTAGACCACGTTGCTCAGAGCCCCATCTAACCTGGCCTTGAACACTTCCAGCAATTTTGTGTTTCATCTTGACAGTGCTTAGTGTCCTGGGATTATTCAGAACATTGCACTTTTGGAAGAAGCCAACAGGCATTTTGGAGAGTGACTGTTCACAGCCACCTGAATGTTTTGCAACACATAACCCTAAGCATGTGCTTTACTGACAGAAGACCTGCCTACAACTCAGATTTAAGAAAACACATAATCTGCGTGGGGACTTCCTTTCACTGCATGGTTATGTTGGTCCTTCATTCTCCACACTTCTACTCTGCTGCTTAGTCATGGATAACACTGCTGTTCCAGTCACATTAGTTAACCCATATTTTAATAGTTACAACCATCTATGGAATGGAGCAGGCTTGGGGTTGAGTCTTAGATTTGCATTTGCTGTGTCACTGTGAGCAAGGGTGCTGTCACGGCTCTGGCTCCCTGTACAGAAAAATGTAAGGATAAGCACTACACTTTTCTGAGGGTTGGAGCAGGAAAAATGCTCCAGTAGTCGAAATAAATTAAAAACTGAAAAGTTGCCAAGTCCAACTGTGAATCCAAGAAATCTAACCCAAGTATGTTTCTGAAAGATACATTAAGTATTTTGGGATGTTTATCAATTTGGCCAAAGGTTGAGCTTGATGATCTTGGAGGTCTTTTCCAATCTTAATGATTCTATGGTTCAATTCTGTGATTGTGTGCTGTGTTGCCTGGAAAGAAAAATCTGTGCTTCCCGTGGTTTCAAATCACTGAGTGGAGAAGTGGTTCTATGTTCTGTGACCAAAGTTAGCTCTAAAAAGTACAAGATCCATTGTAAGCCTGAAATAAAGTATTCTACAGCAGGAATGAGAAAAAAGAGAGAGATAACAGGGTTTCTCATGTGTCTGTCTCAAAGGCCATTAGTTGTTTTTCACTTCATACCAATGGCAATTCAGAACAAGAAATGCTCTAAGTTGATTGTATGTAGTTTTCTAGGTAAATTATCCTCATTCCCTATATTTTATGGGATATAATTTTCCTAATCTACACATTTAGTAATTAATCAAGCATAAATCACATAAATATATTTTATGCTCTAAATTAAATGACTGATTTCTACTCTACAGTACCTATTTTTGATTATGCTATTTCTATAGTTAAGAATGATTAATTTTGTTTTTTTCCCCCATGTTCATCTCTTTCTCAGAACAATTTTGGTTTTTCTTTTACTCTGTGCTTTACAAATAAACTTTTCATTTGAAGAGAAGTTAAGACCATGAAAATCTCATTTTAAGAAGTTAGCTTGTCCAGAAGGAACCCTGTCTTTAATCAGTGAACTATTTGCTCATCTCAGATGCATGGCACATAAACACATTTGGATAACATTGTGGGGGGATGCATTTGGAAAGAGTGCAATGATGACACTAAATGAAAGAACTACTGCAGTCCTAAAACAATTGGGAGAGTCAGCTTCTTGACAAGTCCTTTTAAAAGTGATTCAATGGAAACATTTAAAGAACATTGTGCCAGATTAATTAGAGGGGTTGCCATATGTAGTATGTGTCTATTAATTGTAGTAGAACTCTGTCTTTCCATCTTGATCTAGTACTGTAAGATAAATTTGAGTAATAGGTACGGGGTTTTAATTTTGTAATATTTTAACATCCACTCATGCTGTCTGGAACTGGGATCCGTTTCACCGACTTTTCAAAACTGTATTAAGTAAACTATGCTCCAAAAAGGCTTATATATGGCAGAAAAAAAGGGCAGTGAAAAAAAGTTCAAACAGTCTGGCATCAGATCAAATGCTGGCAGAGTTGGAAATAGACCTCAGGTCTCTAGCACCCCACTCTGGGCTTGTATCATCTCATCTCTCCTGCCTCATTTATTTACACTGGTTTTTCTTCGCTGCTGCTTAAATTAATTACAGAATCTACGTCAATAGCTGCACTTACAAATTGGGTATATCATTTTAATAAGAAATGTTTAAAAATTTCATTTTAATTGTCAGTGGTCATACATCTTGCACTAGCTCTTTTCCTTCTCTGAACACAAACACGCTGCTTTCGTGTGTTAAGTTACTGATCATTCATCTAAGGCTGGGAAGGCAATAATGGCACTCATGATAACAAAAATCAATAGAGCTGTAAATAAGCTTTGCTACAGCTCCTAACAATTTTAAGTCATTCATTATCTAGAAACGTAATGCCAGCCAAAGAAATACACTGGTTTCTACACTAGTTTCTACACTTTTCCTGTATTTGTACCTTCTACATGTGGGTCAGAAGAGAGGGTTCTGTAGACCCTGTAAAGGCCATGCCATGAACATGCTGCCAACCCTATTACACATAATGTAAAGATTTTGCTGAATAAACACATGGAAGAAGATAATCAGTGTGTTACCATACATTCACAGAGACTTCTCTGTTTCCTTTACAGCCTGCCTTTTGGATCAAATCCTTTTTCCAAGCTCCCAGCCAGGTTTTCCAAAGGCCTCCAGGAAGAACACAGTAAGTCATTTAAATAAATTCCAATCACATTTTGGCCTATGGATGGACAGTCAAAACATTCAGGGCACAAAGAGTTTACACTGCTAGGATTAGAGGTGAAACATCAGAGTGTAAAAGGACAAGGCTTCACAGGGGAAAAAAAGCATTTGAAAACTAAAACTGCTGCTTAAAATGTGCTAAAATGGAGACACTGAATTTGAACCCTTTCTGAAAGGCAGTGAGCAGAAGGGGAATTTGACAGTCTGACCAGAGTAGACCTGGGTAGGAGAAGACTCAACTACTGCAGAGGTAGTAAGGTCAAATACACGGGCCGTGGACTGCCCCACTTTTCATTTTGCCTTAAGAAAACCAAAACACACTGTGGAATGGTGGAAGACGGCATCAAGAGAGAAGATAGGTGAGGAAAAGTCATGGCATCTTGAGGTCCTCTTCCAAATTTCTGAGCAAAGTAGTGCTGTAAACCATATCCCATACCATTTAATACATTCAGTTCAGCTCTTTTGATCAAGAAGCAGAACCTTGGAAAATTACCACAGGCTTGTTAGCAAGGAATACCTCCTAATTGCCAAATTTCTTATACTTTAGTTGAAATTGACTTTTTTCTTACCACAACGTGAAGTCCTAGCTCCTCATATACTTTTGCAGAACAAGTTGGAATCTGTGGGTTTGATAAATACAGTGGAAAAATGTGAAGCATTAGAAATCCTGATAATCTTGATGTGTTTCACAGAAGACCATGAAAGAAAGCTGGATTTGATTGCTTGCCAAAGAACAGAGGAAAAAGTCTTTAAGCTAAATCTTACTGGATCAAAGATGACATCTGACCACTGAGAAACAAATCTTTTGCAGTTTAGTAAGTAGCAAAAGCCTAAATAACTCCACCAGAGCACCGTATATTAACACACATCTGACAACTTTGCCAACAGGAGCTCTTACTATTTAATCATAGAGGAATTTTGGGCTTAGCCTCCCAGGCAGAGATATAAATATTTTCTGAGAAGAAAACCTGAAATTTCTATGCAGAATGCACACACACTTTGCTTCCCCATACCTCTCTACTCACAGTGTAAAGAGACCTGGACTACGTCAGGTATTTTCAGCCTGGGACTGAATATACAACATCAGCTTTCTGATGTGAGGCTCAGACTGTCTGTATTAATTTAAGCTTGATGTTCACAGTGGCTGAGTTCCCTCAGTTTCATCTAGAGTTAAAGAGTCCAGCACTCGTAAATAAATAAGCAAGTAAATCAGATTCCCATGGCTGATCAGTCAGATTTACTACTAGACATGATAGCAGATACTTTCCTGGTGTAGCTATCCGCAAGGAACAGCTTATCTCCTAATCTGGGAGTCATTAGAGGAGGAAGGTTTAACTTGAAGAATGCTCTTGTCCTAGATACCTACAAACACATTTGTCTTGGAGCTCAGGTGCCCCTCTTAATTGGCACTGACTCTATATAGAGCCCATAAGAATATTCATAGACTTGAGAACACATTTGTAAATGATTCATGTTACCAATCCTCAATTACCCATTTGCAGCACCATTACCATATTAAATATGTGATGATATATGCACTCTTCATTATGTTCAATGTCATCCTTTATTCTATTTATAGGCCAAAATCTGAATCTGAAACAGACATATCAATTTCTGGGAAGCCTTGTCATAATTTTAGTGACTGAAATTTTGATCAGGGTTTAAGGGGCAGGGGAAAAAAACAGAAAAGAAGAGAAAATAAAAGAGTTTGACTGCAAAATCATTCTACAGGCCAGACAATATAAATACTGCTATAAATTTATAAGCCAGATAAGCTTTTCTTTGAACTGCCGGCATGAAGCTCTATCTAGCATCTTAAACCTAGATTTGGGAGACTCTGTAGTATCAGTTATTCTCAGAGAAGATTTCATCATAGGCACCACCCTAATACAACAAAATTTAATGTATGCACCATTTCACATTTCCTCCCACACATACTAGTGTGCATGGCTTATACAATGTGTCTCACTTCAGAATCACCAAGCTGAAATTGCTCAGCTATATGTGGCTTGAAAATAGCTCCAGTGTGGCTCCAGTTTGGGAGATATAGCCTGCAATTAATAAATGGTATGCCTGACAGGACAGTTGCCAGGTAACATTTTATTGCTAAGGCACAAGATTGCAGCCTAGCCGTGCCCTTGAGGCAACCTTTGGAGACTGGCTTGATACTCCTGGGACAGTCTTATGTGAAGCAGTGTAGGCTGCTTCTCAGCATCCCTGCATCTGCCTGCTGGCCCAGCATTTGGCTCAGAGAGTACACAAAATCTGAAGAGCCAGGAAAACTTCTGCTGAAAATTAAACTCAGTATGAACAGACTAACTTCAGCAGTGGAATGAAGTAGTACGTGAAGGAGGGGGTGAGAATTAGAAAAGGTTGCATGGTAATTCAAGTACCAACCAACCAACCAAAAAATCCCAAACCCCAAGAAACAAAACCAAACACTGATGAGAAACAAAAGTGAAGGAGTATATCTCTACTTTGCCACTTTATGAATATTTTAGTGTATATGATACAAAAAATCATCTTGCTAAATTGGGAGTTGATAGATTGGGAGTTATTGTGTCAACACTTGAAGAACAGTTGAGATCTACACGCAGCTTTTGCCTGTACAATCCAAAAGTTAATGTCTTCAGCTAGCCTCAACTGCTCTGAAAATCAAGATTATGACTCCTCAGAGCTTATTTTCAGAACCCTGCAGCTAGATTGCATGAGTATTTTGATAACTGCAACCATGACATTATTTTGGTAGGTGCGCCTCAAATACAAGTCCCAAAAGAAGTTAAAAGGTCAGGCTCAGGAGACCTTGAAGGGACACAGAGGATCAAGGCTGAGACAAAGCTATTTAATTCTATGAGAAAAATGGTACATTTAGGAAAAACTATAGATTTTAAAGTTTGCCTTTTTGACCTGTTCTTTTCTGTTTGTTATAGTCTAATGAGGGGAAAAGCTTTCTTTTGAAGAAGCTGCTCTCCGTAACTGTATTTTCACGGAAATCATAGATCTGTGAAAAATCTATAACCAAAAGCCTCTTCAATAATACATTTGCTAAACAGGGGGTCCCATTATCTATTGACCCAGGTAAGTAACAGTGACTCATGTGTTTCCACTCTGTTAGAAGCTTTGGTCAGGCCAATAATCTGGAAAGAAGTATTCACAGAGAAAATCAAAGACACTGCATGGTCATCTCATAACAGTCAGCTCTGTATCATCACTGCACAGTGAGAGAGCATGACTGAGTGATCAGGGCTGGAAGGTCTAGAAACATTTCCTCCTTTCATTTCGGAGAACCTGTGGCTACATTTGTACTAGAAAATAATGTGGTCTGAGACCTTACCCATAAGTCAACTATCCTTTGGGATTGTGTTTGTTATCAGTCACATCAATGCCTGTCTTTGGTCTTTTACGGGAGTGACAGCTGGCCCATGCCAAAGCTCTCAAGGACGAGGCTAATGGTGAGGGCAATCACATGCTGGTGCTTTGGCATTCATTATGAGTACGTACACAGACAGTGCAACCTGGTATCCAGGTCCTGATGTCTGACAAGGACATCCCACTGACATCTTAAGCTGTCACCCACCCGCTGTCCAGCTTCCAACGCTCCTAGGTACCAACCACTCCCTGGACACCTATGTCTCTACCACTGAAAAGCCTGATGACCTGAAAAGCCATTTAAACTTCAGCTCCCATAGCCCTGCCCCATGCCTTGAGACATGCAGAACCAGGGAGACTTGGAAGGAGACCACGGTTCAGGTGGGGAACACGTATTTCAACACCAGTCCTCACCACTCCTCCTGTGGACATGTCTTGAGAGGACCAAATACACTTAGCATCCTGCATTAGGTATGTCACAACTGGGAGGAGGGACAGGAATCTTGCCACCCAAGGCAGAGCAGGGAATACAGGTAAATAAATGCAGATAGCTAAGAGGGAGCATGAAACTGAACTGGTTTTGACGACAGAGCATGGGCGACTTAAATACTTGATCTGAGTTGGATGATCAGTTCCAGCAGTTATGGATGCTTGAGGATGGGATGTGAAGACAAGAGATGTGATATCCACCTTGGCCTACCAGCCATCCTCACAGCCTCAGGTACTGAGATGCCTCCCTCTCGTGTACACATCTCTCCCATTTCACTCTGACTTACTTACAGGGCCTCCATCAGCTAGACATTTTCTACACACCTTTCCTTGAAATTCCTCCTGTGCACATACCGTGCCACTGTATTGAAGCCAGCAAGACTTTTGCAACAGGGAGTAAAATAACAGTTAAAGGTCACTAAATATGGATTTTGGGAACCTGCAAGGAGGTATGCTATCAAAGTGCACATATGAGACCAAATGGATATGCTCAAACAATTGAAATCAACACATGCTAGGGCCCAATCTACACCGTGAAAATGTGTGGCACTCAGGCTAGCCCCATATCTAGTACAGATGCAGAAACCATCACAAAATAAAACTGTAATCAGGGCAGCTTAATTTAGTAATGAACTTGGATTTACTCTGAGAGCTGCACTCAGCAATTTCCAATTTGACAAAATATTCATGCACAGATATTCCTACCACTAACCCAGTTTTAGAATAAATGATATTTAATGAAAAATGAGAGATGAGCAGTAAATGTTGATAACAGGAACTGAAAGGGAATGAGGAATACAAAATTAAATTTATCATAAAGGAAAAGCACATAACCTATTTTGACATTTTTTTCTTGTACTTTTTTCCTCTTGTGTGGTAGGTGAGAGGAAATCAGAAAATGATCGTAAGAAACATGAGAAGCTTTGGAACTTTGTGTGTAGAATGGCTTGAGGGTCACTGCCATCCTCCCAGCTCTGCAGAATTTTGATAATTTGATGCAATCTGGAAGCTCTTTAGTGCCAAGTAACAGTGGCTGCCTTCCATCACCCGAGTTTACTGATCTGGTTTCCAGGTTCAGTGATTCAACCCTTCCTTAAGATTAGTGCTATTCTTGCACTTATTCTTCTTGAGGATGGTATTTTTCTTGACTGTGATTATGCATGAGTGAATAATTTTTGGGGAACAATTTATTCCCATGTACACATTGCAAAATATCTGCAAGCAGACTGTAATTCCCTTCAGTTTAGAATTCAAATATATTTGATCTATTTTTTTCTTCTGTGGATTAATCATTAAATTATTTGTTGTATTTGATATCTGAGCAGTGCAGTCTTACTGCATTGGTCAAACAAGTCACACAATCTTATTTCAGTCTCCTTTGTGGTGCAAGATCTTCATCTGGGCTAGTATTAAACAACAGCCCTGCATCTATTCAGGCATATTATTTCCTAACAGTGCTTTCAAAGAGTTTCTCTGGTAAAACTGCATTCCTTGGAAGCTGAAGAAGGAGCAAAGGAAGAAGGCAAGGCTGACATTCTTCCTGAAAATCTGGAATAAATGACTGGTGAAATAATTACAAACTAGACTTGAAAGAGAAGGCTTAAAAGGCGTAATATAAAAACCTTATTCCAAATGTTTGTGAAGACTCCAGCAGAGTTGCCTTCTAACATGGCAATGCCAAGGCACTTCCAGGTCAAAAACCTCCCCTGGAGGCGGGAGATCTGCACCTGACCACACACGTAATTCCCAAATGCCTCTAGGTCTGGCTGTCTGACTCAGTGCAGACAGCATCTACAGCATTTCACTTGCAGTATTCAAACTACCTTGAGCAAATCCACCCCACACTTTGCTTTTTGTGCTATTTTTCCTTTTTGTACTATTTTTCAGGGTTTTTTTGTTTTGGTTTTTTTTAGGTCGTCAGGCTCCCAGAAGGACAAATTTGCCCACTCTGTTTCATCCCCAGCACCTCCCTCTATCTGCACTGCTCTCCTGGGGAGAAAAGCACAAGGGAGGAATAGCACCAAGAGATCTTTCCCTGCCACCAGGTCACTGTGGTGCTGTCCCCAGGGTAAGGAATCTGCCTGAGAGCAAAGGCTGGTGCAGGCATGTTGCAACCATGCTGTCTGCAAATCCTGAGCAGGTAAAATCTGTCTGGTGTTGGACTGAAGTGAGAGACCTCATAGGAATGGGTCTGAAGGTGATTACACACTAGCTAGTGGAAACTTCTACATGGTGGGTAAGAACAGCAGAAAGGTAATAGGAAATCCCAGCAGCGGAGGACTCCAGCCAGAAAACCCTAGGTAGGGCTAAATGATCACTGTGCATTGGCTTTCATTGACCTTGGTCCCTGGACAAATTGCAGATGTTTGCAACTTCGAAGGAATTTTGTCAGACTACCTGTTGGAAAGTAATTAATTCTTTAGAATAAATTAAATCAGAGAATGCTACTGCTGTGATGAGAAATTTTAATGCTGCGTTTCTTTAGACAGAAAAAAAAAAAGAAAGATGCCAAGGCTGGGCTAAGTACATTCCCCTACATATTAATGAACTGTCGGGCTGTGATAGAGTCCTTAGTATAAATGTATATTTGGCACTTGTCTTAAAGTTGAGTACTATTCAGCATGGTTCTAGTCAGGCACTTCTACCCCGGAGCCGTAGGAAGAGAAAGAGCCCATGATGAGTGAGATAAAAGCTGGCACCAGGCACAGAAGGTAGGCATGAGCACCATGTATGCTTAAGAACCAAAGAACTCTCAGGACACAGTGATGTCATTATGGTTTTTTTTTTTAATCCTCTGCTGGATGGAAATGGGTTGTTTGTTTTGTCAAAGTGATTTTAGAGTTACTGAGCACTGCACTGTAGCACAAGCGTTGACTGGAGTAGACTGCTTCTCATTTCAGGGTACAAACTGTCTGCTGCTGCCTCTTATGCATCCTCTCCAGTTGCAGTCCTTTTGGCTCTTCTCGGGAGGGAAGTGCCCCAACCTGACGCCCATATCATCAAGAATTTCTTGTTTACTGCCTCCAGTTATTTTTCATTTCCACTTCCATATGGTCCTCCTCATCTTTTTCTCTCAGTTTCATCATGTTTTAAAAAAAGGAGTAGGAATACTCATGAAGTTGTACATTAGTGGTAGCCCAGACTTTTTGGCTTTATCATTGTTAGTGATTGTATTACAATCACTTTTTCTCCTTTGTATGTTTATGGCACCCATAGCATACAGCTTTGTAGAGATGTTTCTGGTACACAAATGCTTGTTGAAGAATTAACAGGAAGATTCAAGTTGACATTGCAAACATGCGTTTTCACAAGCATTAGTCACATCAGGGATACGTTACTTATTTGCTACCTGGCAGCAATCACAGGGCTTGCTAATACTTGTGCTAACATTCAGTTTCTTGACAAATATCTACCCATAAATAAATTTATTTAGATTTTTTAAATCATCATTAAATCAAACACTAGGCATATCAAATGGAAGACTTGGCCAAATACAAAACTAAACAACAAGCAATATCACTTTTAGAAATAGAGCACTTGACAAGTTGGCTCTCAACTGCCAAGAAAATATTTGTTATGATGAAGCAATACAGTTTTCCTTTCAAAATGCACCTGTAAGAAATTTATGAGTTTTGTGAAATTATGTTGACGGACAAGTTGCTTTTCAATGGAAGAAAATCAAAAGTCAAATATTAATAGTACTTGATTTATGCTTTTAAGCTATTAAACTTTAATACTAATTAGATGCCTACAGCTGAAGTAATTTTTAAATTTTATATGGATGTTGCACGAATGAAAAAACCCCAAACCATCAGCACTTATGTTGGAGATAATGAGAAGAGAAAGGAATGTCTCTTTCAAAAGAAATTGAAATTTGGGGTTTCTTTCCATTTCACATTAGCGTAAATCTGCCACCAACCTATGCTCCAAACGTTGGAATTATGCACAGATTTGAAATGTCTCTTTCCTACCAACTCTGGTTTCTATTACTGTGTCAGTCAAAGCCTTCGATATGCTAACCACTGCCCCCTTCACAAGAAAAGCCTTAAAGAAATAAGCAAGCCTTTCACAAGTAACACGGGCTGGCACAGTTGGACCTCAGCTACAGGCTTAACACTGATTCCAGCTCCTCTTTGGAAACTCCCTGGGGCCAAACCTCTGGACATCACAAGTGTGACATCTCCAGCATGAGATGCAGACAGAGCTGTTGACAAGTATGATTTCCTGATGGCAGGAAAGGGATATTTTTTTCCTGTCGTTATTGAGTCTCATTTTGGTCAAAATGAGACTAAATGCAAATGTTTCTGTATTTCCGGAGAACCAGAATTCCCCTGAGCCTTGCAGCTGCTTGGTGAAAGTGACTTTTCCATCAGACACTGCTGATGCCGTCAGGGAAATAGATACTCCTCTTTTGAACTCTGCTTTGGTTTTCTGGAAGATTTAATCAAACACAGCACATTCTGGATCAGAGAATTCTGCCCCAAGGAATGAGCATTTCAGGATGAAACTTTGTTCTGTCAGACATTTCCTTAACATGGTACTCAGAGACACTTAGCAACTGCTGTATCATATGAGTAGGAAGAAACTTTTTCAAGTAATCAGGACCCAAACTCAGTATTTGCACTCAAAGGGAGATTTAACTAGGAATTTATTCTTTTTTTTGCCTTTATAGTTTGGTGTCCTGCTGTTTCCTTTGCTAAAGATTTTTAATCTTACCTGGTCCTTTTTAATCAAGACTACTATTACGGCATAATTATGTCGTATATTTGCCAGTAAATTTGATACTGAAATAGTGCCTCTTCTGGGAAAATCCAGGATGTTTCACATATAATGCATAAGAAGATGGCAGTCAGCTTAAATGGGAGTTTGCAAAGATCAAACATTCTTTACAATCAGCCTGCTCTATCATGTGCTGTGAACCTTACTACTTGCAAAACTGCCTTTGGCATCAGTGCACTGTTTGACAAGTTCAGTGTGTGTGACAGTGCCTTAAACCAGGATGTTTTCCTGTATACCCTTTTGCTTATGATAATATTAAGTAGAAATATCTTGTACTGTAAGGTGCAATCACTTAGCAGAAGTGCTTGTCATGGATATTTAAAAATACCACAGAGCCCCCCAAACCCAGTAAGCTGCCATTGATTGTCACCTCATCCAAACCTTACATAATCAAGGCTTCTCATTTTATGAAATACATGTGCTCCTACAGATCTAATGTAGGAATGTGGAAGTGGATATGGAAGGAGTACATTTGCTTTTCAGGGTGATTGCACTGCCTGAGTCTACCCAGCAAGGAGCTGCATCTCAGCTGTGCCCTCAAACACAACACAGGCTAATGTCATGCCATGAAACATTTCATTACCTAGAGGCTGAGCTGCTACCTGGTTTAGACTAAATTTGTTAAATTAAGAGCTTTAGGCAGTTTTCTATGAATGCAATCAAACACAGGGAGATCTGCAGAGAGGAACAGAAAACAAGGGGAAATGTTGCATTGTTGAAGAGTCTGATAAGTGAATTGTCCTAACACTATTTGACATTTCTGTATAAGCCAACGGCATATTCACATGGGAAACATCTTCAGATGAAAATAAAACAAGAATGATATTTATCACTCATTTCTTTTCATCTCCTTTGCTAATCTAGTGTCATCAAACTTGACTTTGTGTCAAGATCAGAAAACAACTGTTCCTGTGTGGTTTACGATATAAAATATTTTCTGTGTGTGTCTGTGCAGATCTTTGGTTTGATCTGCTAGTCTTTCATCATAAACACAAATGAGAGTAAGAGTATCCAGAGTGTAGAATGAGAATTATAGAACTGTGGTTGCTCAAACTGGACTATATCCAAAGAGCCGTTATTTGGAATAAAAGCCTTTTGTCCTGTCACTTTAGCAGTGCATTTTGTAGGGAAACACTTACTGGGAGTTATAGTTTCCTCACTGAAAGCACTGGAAATGATTTTCATTGCAGAGTTTTTGCATAAATAGAGCAATTGAGAGAAACACAGAACAAGTTTGCTTCTTGCAGTGTAATGGAGTTTTTAAAACTATCTCCAAGAATATGGAATGATCGTCTCTTCTTAAGCATAATCAGTTTCTCGTGGTTTTATTGCTTTTATGATCCTAGGTTTCTGCAGAGAGATGTAGTTTTAAGGATAAGAAGCCTGTCCATCACCTGAGTGGTGATTTAGAATAAGAAGTAAAATTAATGCTGCATGTACTTTAGAGTCTTTTCTAAGCTACTAATTAACACACAGGTCTAGCAGGGAGACACTGTTAGGAGTTTTGTATATTAAAAACCTCACCTGTAATGCCTTGTTTCTGAAAGCATAACAAAGAGAGGAAGGGGAAAAAAGATGGAAAAAGAAGAAAGGAAAAAAAGAGAAAATCAACGTAGAGTCATAGAAATAAGACAGCACTAAATATCTGACTACACTGAATTTCCATTCTGCCACCATTCCTTTGGCACGATACATGACATGAATGAACCTTAGCCTGCAATTGCAAATCATATTATTAATAACAGCAGCTACATTCTTGTTGAAGAGACTTTTATTTTAACAACTATCCAACTCATTTGAATAGCATTTTGACAGGAGGAGTATGCTACCACTCTATATTTTAATGAAGATGAGATAGAGAGTGGAAATGAAAAAAGTAATGATACTGTAAGCAAAAGGTAGGATTCCTTGAGAGGAGATTATTGAGTCCTTAGAGCCACTGTTGAACTATAAATAGAAAAATCCAATTGCTACGTTGCCGTAATTCATTCAGGTGTTTGCCTCTTTCCATGAAAAATGGCTATGCTTTTATCTCAGCCTCCAAACAGGATAGGATGAGCTAAATACCCTTTCCTCATCCAGCTATAAAACTGAAAAACATATGCTTTTCCATTATAGAAGCAGTATATTATGCTCACTACACCATTTTGTGAAGTCAGTGACGGCATCTGGCTGATGTCTAGGTTATTTAGCATAAGCAATCACAATCTATCCATTATGTTAAATGAATAATAATATCTTCTGGGCTATGAAATGACAGAAATTCATAGTTTCATAGACTTTGAACAGGTTTTTGCTGATTTAGCAATATGAAGTTCCATGATTGAATACTCATACAACTTTAAGGGACCACTAAAAGAGAGAAAATGTAGATGTTTGTCTCCTTCCTTCCCTTCAGGAGAAAATTAAATTAGAATAGCAATCAGAATAATTTCCTGTCAAAATAAATATGTAAATATGGCCATGTCCACATTATTTCTTCATAGCAATAACTAAAATGTCTTTCACCCAAGACAGAAAAATATGATCTGCTTAATCTAAGGCTTCACAGAAGGACCAACCTCTATAAAGGATGAGCCTGACTACACATTTTCATCTGGAGAAGGCTTTCTTTGAACACAAAATAAAAACAATCTATTCAATGATATAATACAAGACTAATTTATTATCCCTGTCTACTTTATTATCCCTGATTTTGCCCACATCCAATAATTTCCCAGAGGCACCAGGAGGCCTCTACTCCCAAAAACATTTGAGATTCTACTCAGTTGTTTTTTAAAAAAATATCAGGTTCCTGGTACTGTAAGGAGCTGAATAGGAACTCTCTGAAGGGATCAGCTGTTGCTGATATGTAAAATGAAATTCAATAACCTCCATTAAGGTTCATTTATAGTAGCTTGATAACAGTTACTCTGTATTTAATGAGTGTTGGCTTCTTTTTAAACATTAATCAAAATCCAGTGTGTCACCCTAGGTATGAAAATTGTGTCAATTACCAGCTTTGAAGAGCTACATCCACCAAAAGTAGGTCTTTTGAGGTAAACACCTTATCTTGCTGCCCACAACCCACAACATAAATAAGAACAACTACGCATAAAGCATTAATAAATGCAGGTCCTATATTTACAGATTAAAAAAAAAATAAGTCACAGCTTGAGTTTGAAATATTAAAAACTGAAGGGCAATTAAGCCATTTATATGCAATTTTAATTCTGCTTACAGAAGCTGAGTAGCACAGCTGGAGCCACATCTCTATATTCTACCACAGGATGGCTATAAGGTATTAAATAAAGAAAAGAAAAAACCAAAAACCCCGAATTTCTCAGGCTGTCACAGAACAGTAACTTCTCCTTCTTCCAAAAAGGCACTTAGACTTTTGAAACCAATGACATGGCATCCCTAAAGGAAATTAATTTTATCAACATCATCAATAGAGATGTTCAGAACTCACAATTCCCATACTGTTGACAAAGTCAATATTTTAAGAAAAGTTTTATTTCAAATTGGAAAGATAAATGTTTCTGGGTAGGTATGCTTTCTCAGAATGCCTATCAGGGAGAGAGAAAGAACTACACATTAGTCAGACTTGTAAAAATTAAGGTAAAAGTAGAGACCCCAGTTATGAAATGATCTAAACAATAAATACTGACAATTTGACATTACAGCTCCTGTTAATCCCAAATTAGAAATATAAATACATAAATTAATAAAGTACATAAATCATTCATCCTGGTAATAAAATATACAGAAATGAACATTTTAGCAGGCTAATATCACCTGTCCTTATGCAGCTGGCATGAAACTGACCTAAGGCTACAAAGCTGGCCTAAATTACATATAACCTAGTTCTGACTTATTTGTCATGTTTGTCCTGCCTCCTGATCCAGCACCACACAGCCAGGGTGTGCAGGTCCTAGTCCTATGAGTTTCCACACAGCCCTGATGCCCAGACACCTCAAGGTATTAGCAGGGTGGACAAAACCCTGCATCCCCCCAAGCATCTCTCAGGCTCAGACCACCTCTGAGTGGAAGACCAGAGAAGTGATGGGAAGGGTTTCTGCCAGGCAAAGTATGAGGAAGAAACCAGGCCCACTGGTTAGGTGATCATTAAAACCAACTGACTCAGTCCTTTAAAACACTGTGTTTCAGCAAACAGCCTTCCCTGACTCTCCTCCTAACCCTCAGTGGCAGAAAGGGAATTTTTTTGTTGGAGAAGCTTTTGACCAGACCTGAGAAGTCTTCACAGAAGAGTTGACTTGGCTATTCAATGAACTTTTTTTCATAACTCCTCTCTGACTGTAAATTTGGTTTATTTATATCATAAATCAAAAGGTTAAGGATGAAATGAACTCGTGCAAAGAATTACTTAAAGGCTCATAGCAACATCACCAGTACTTTATACAAAAGTCAAAAAACCAGCAAAACGTTAATTTTAAGTGTCTAGACAAATAATTATTTTAACCAGTAATCAGAAGATAATTCCACCTCCATAAAAACACGTTAAAATCCTCAGGAGGCATAAAGTTCAGTCTTGGGCTATATAACCTGCCAAATCTTACATTAACAAATGATCAAGAGCTAACAGGGATGTCAAATATTTTATACCAGAGTGGTTAAGTGTCTTGAAAACACAGTGTTAAAACCTTGGAGTTAATATCCACCATTAAGGGAAAAAAAAGTGTAAAAACAGGAGTGATATGACTTAAAAGTAGAAATTTTTGTACAGCTTCTCCATAATGTCATGACAAGGCCAAACCTCAAAGAAGATACAGGAACTCCTTGTTAAAGGTTAGACTAATCAGCCCACAAAATGAGAGGTATATGCAGATTAGTAGTAGTCCAGTCTTTTTTTCTGATTGGAAAAGATCCCCAGTATAATGATTTTTTAAGTGTTAGAGGTTGCTATGCATTATAAACTTACATTAATTTGCATCTACCTTCTTAGAAGCAAAACACTATTGTTATATGGAGCTAGGATGAAAAAGAGATTTCATTAAAGTGCTCACAGGTTGGAATCTCACTGTGTAAAAATTGATACAAACTCAAAATCTTTCTGTGTTCTTGCAGAGGGGCAACTACTATTCAGATAACTCTGGACAAAAAAGGTAAATGTTTTTAACAGCAAAGAACAATTCACAGATTAAAAAAATCTCTACCAGTCATATCCAAGGGACCTGAGAACAGGAAGGACCAAACACTTCCTCAGCATATGGAGGATCACCATATTTAATAATTTAAAAATTATTTGAACACAAGCAAAGCAGCATCTGTGAGCTCAGCTCAGGACAGTGACAGTGCATTTGCTGACCCTGGCAAATATTCAAGGACTCCTAAGGAATCTGAACAGACTCTGTTCAGTAGGTTATGATATGCTTTCACCAAATCCTCCTCTGTGAAAAAGCATTTTGGGAAGCCCATATGGGATTTTTCAAATAGGTCAAATTTGATAAGGTATGTACAATTCAATGCCATTGACTTTTTCAGTTTGTTAAAACAGAAGCAAAAATGTGATGCTCAGTGGGGGAAAACCAAGCATTCCCCTCCCCCTCCAAAACAAACATGACTACTCCTTCTTCCTCAACCCTCCTAAAAATTCAGATCCCCCTTCATGTGGGAGTTGTTCACACTTTTAAGCATATACTCTTCTATACCTTAGGTTAGCAGTTATCTAGGAATAACATTTAAAAAACCCATTGGCTTGTGGAGGTAGTGTAATATATCAAAACATGCCAGATACAGATCTGTTGCTCATTGTTCTTGAACATCATGATAAACTAGTGGTGGTGAAATATAGAAGTGCATCTGGATTCACCAAAACAATCTGCTTTCAAGCTATATTGCTCAGACAGAACAGTGCATGAAAAACAGTGCAGAAGGAATAAATAAATAGGCTGTTGCACCTTCTGGATGAAGGAGTTCATGTAGAGTCTGAGAAAAGGTCGTACACGTGACTGCTCCCTCCAGCAATAAGGTTCATTATACAAAATTTCTCCTTGGCAAAGGTGACATGAAATTTTGCCATTCGCAATATTCATACCACAGGAGACTCATGCCATTTCATTCAACCATCTGGCCACAGAACTTTGTTTTTCAGGGTATTATCCAGTCTGCTCAAATTTAGATATTGCATCATCTCAGTTTTACATGTTTGGCGAGGGAAGGCAGTTTAGCTTGCCCGGCTTCTCTACAAGTCAATGGAGAGAGTCAGATACCTTTGAAGACTTGTAAAAGTATATGCAGTCTTCCTAGCTTACCTATTTTTCCTTTTTTCCTGCCAATACATGGAATTCAGATATCATTTTCAGGTATCATCAATGCTGTCTGCTTAAATGACGTGTACATCTTTTCAACTGAGATCACAGAAAACTAAAGAAAAATTTTGTACTGCTCCATTCACTTAGTCCACAGAGTGGTGGCACTTCACAGAACTGCGTTGGCAATAAAAATGTGTGAAAGAAGTGAAGATCTGGATGCCAGGCTATCTGATCAGAGCTGAGGTCATGTCTCAGAAATGTAGCCTAGTGATTACTCAGCCGAGAGCTCTTTAAATACCATGTCACTGTGTCCAGAACATTGAAGGGGAGCAAGTGCTGGAAAAGTCCAAGTCCAACTTAATACTTAAAACATTCAGTTGTGAGAGGACTTACTTATTTATGCACTTCTCATTAAATCACATCCTTGTCATAGTGCTGATAACCAGGGGCAGAAACTTGGATCCCCTCTCTTTCTGCCTTCCCAGCACTCTCCTTTTATAAGATGAAGCCAGACACAAATACCACACAGTCTAATATTTGGAGCTTCTTGCTTCAGGTACCTTTCTGCCTAGTCTTAGATTGCAATATACCTTTTGTCATTCAATTCCCCAGAAAGAAAGGCTCTTTTGTGCACACAGACTGACAAAATGTTAGTGCCTAGGGAACATTCAGACTACATGGGAGGCATCTAATGAATTTCAATGCCTCCTGGATTTAATAGCCTTACTAAGTAAGCAGGCTGGATCAGTGTCTAGGATTCAGCAGGGTTAAAGCATTCTAATCCTATTGTAGGCAGGATTTAGGCAGACTGGATCATAGCCTCACTTTTTCACGTCCTTAAATCAAGAAGTAGCAACAAATACTCCAAATTGCAACCCACAAGGTATTAAAACAGTTCACAGAGACAAGCTTCACCAGAAGTCAAGTTTCTGACTTCATATGCATATATGTATGTTTGCTTAAATTATCAGTAGTCAGCTGAGATCTGATGCAAACTCTACACAGAATAAGCTGACACATTTTTAAGGGTTAAGAGACTCCAGAGTTCTCAAACACGAACAGTTTGCTCCCACCCTGTTAGTTATGCTACAGAACATGTTCGTCATGGTTAGAAGCTTGTATATCAAAAGGACAAAAGCAAATGAAAAATTCTCTCTATAAAGGCCAGATACTGGTTATCCTACTGCCTGAGAGAGAACTCTAGAGCAGTTAACATTTTATAGTGTAGGACAAGGGAATATACCAGATCTATACTTGAAGGTCTATTGTTCTTTCAAAAATCTCTGATATTATGCCTTGCTTACACTCATTAAACCTAATGATACTTTCTTTTACCAAGGCGTACTGTATTTTTTGTTGATCACACCTCCCAAACCAGAAGACTCTCAAATCAAAATCAAGAGATAAAGCTGCTAATTTAAGTGTCTTTGCTATAAAAGCCACTGAAGGTTTGAACTTGAATTTCTTTCAGTCTGTGAACTCACCCCAAGGAAACTAAGACAAGAAGCTTCATACATAAGTGGCATGCACTTCTAAAAGATCACAAATGTAGTTTGCTGTATAACTCTGTCATTCTCAACTGCAATATTGTACACAGAGTTGGTTACTCCTTTCAAAAAGAATATTGCTGAACCAGTGGAGATGCTCAAGGAAGAGAAATGAGAACACTTTTCAGAAAAGAAAAAAAAACTTCTATCCATGGGTATAATTGGAAAATACTGTTACTGCCAGCTCAGTGAAAGAAATAGGAATGATACTAGAACAGAACTGATGTTTTGCTTTGCCTGCAGAACAGAGGGCTACATTGACGAGACTTGAGAAACAGGTAAAGACCTATAACCTCAGTTCATTCCGCAATTTCTGCTATTGATATAAAAAGAAGAATTCAGCTCTTAGACTCTTCCTTTCCTCTCAGTGCAGATCAGGTTAAGTTAAGGAACAATTTTCAAGAAGATAGACTAAGATAAGATCTTTCCAGTGTCTTGTGCAGTGTGAAAGTGTTCTCTTCCAATGGCAAAGGACGGGAGCTGAAACTCTCCCAATAAGGGGAGGGATTGTACTTGTTTTGCATGGCCTGGTTTTTGGTAGCAGGAAGGCCACAGAGATGGCTCCTGTGAAAAGCTCCTGGAAGCGTCCACCATGTCCAGCAGAGCCAATGGCTGATGGCTCTGAAGATGGACATGCTGCTGGCCAAAATGGGGCCAATGAGAGAGGTTGGTAACACCTCCGTGATGACATATTTAAGAAGAAAATCAAAACAAAGTCACACAGTTTTGTCTTCTAGCCAGAGCAGAGGAGGAGGTGAGGAGGTCAGTGGAGAAGGAGGGGGCAGAGGTGCTCCAGGCCCCGGAGCAGAGATTCCTCTGCAGGCTGTGGTGAAGACCATGGTGAAGCAGCTTGTCCCCCTGCAGCCCACGGGTCCATGGGGGATGCAGAGATCCACCCACAGCCCATGGGGGAGGTACCCGTGCCAGAGTGGGTGGATGCCTGGAGGAGGCTGTGATCCAGCGGGAGACCCAGTGGCGAGAGAGGGCCCTTGCTTCCAGGCTGGAGCAGCCTGTCCTTGGAGGACTGCACCCTGTGGAAGAGACCCACGGCGCAGCAGTTTTGGGAGGGCTGTGTGCCCGTGGGAGGGACTCACGCTGCAGCAGGTGCGGTTTGGCTGCTGCTCCTGAGAGTGGACCCACACTGGGAAGTCCGTGGAGAACTGTCTCCCGTGGGAGGGACCCCACAGCCTCACAAGGAAGGACTCTTCTCCCAAAGCAGGGGAAGGAAATCTCAATGATGAACTGACCAAAACCCTCATGCCCTGTCCCCTGCGCTGTCAGTGGGAAGGAAGGAGGGGATGGAGGGAAAAGGTGTTTTAAGGGCTTATTTTACTTCTCATTATCCTCCTCTGATTATGTTAGCAAAAAATTCACTTTGTATCTTTACTTTAAGCCTGTGTTTGCCCTGGAAGTGTTTTCTCCTGGTCCTTATCTCACTCATGAATCTCTTGTTAATTCTTTTTTTTTCTCTCCTCTGCCCAGCTGTGGCAGGGGAGGGTGAGTGAGCAACTCTTGTGGGTGCCTGGCATTGGGCCAGTGCCAAACCACAACAGCGATTTATGACCAGATCCTGTTAACTACTGCTCTCAGTAACAGGTATTGCTGTCAGTGGTAACAAAGAACCATTTTTTTGCAAAAATATAGTAAATTAAGCATAATTGCCTTGGAGTGAACAATTTTTCACTTCTTTTCAATTTGTATTTATTAGAGCAGAAAACAAATATACAAAATAATTCAGGTGGAAGTGTGAAAACAGAAGTTCAAAATCATAAACAAGAAGTCAAAGGGTACCTAGTGAAACAAAAAATAATATTGTTGCAATTTTTGGCATCAGCATTGACTCTCAAATTTCCAGATTTAAGTCAAACTCCTGTTAATCAGAAGGAAACTGAAAATAGTCTTCACCTTTGTCTTTCCGGGATTCTCACATCCTTTTTCTGAAAAAAAATTGCCCTAGAGAGATTCTCACAATAATTAGACTTTCTTAACATGGGGTCTGATATAAAATAACTATGTCTATCTTCCTTTTCTTTTTTTTTTTGTCAAAGACGCCATAAACACAACTTCTAGTCCATTTGAATAGCCAAATTCTTTCAAGTCTAAATTTTATGTCAATAGCTTCTCTGTACATGCAGCCAAACTATAATCACAGCCATGGTTTATTTTGAAGCCAATAGGTCTGTTCATGACCAGTAGTTAAAAACACCAAAAAAGCAAAAAAAGCCAACCAAACCTCACCGCTCCAGAAAAAGCCCCAACCAACCAACCAAGCAACCAACCAACCAACCAACCAACCAGACACACACACAAACACACACACAAAACCAGCAAAAAAAAAAGCATAGAAGCGCAAAGGATAGAAAGAGAAAGTTATGACCATTAGGAAGAGTGCTTAGTTTTCAGGAGAATCTCATGCGAAAGTGGTGTTTCAGAAGCATGCTGTAAAGATTATCCTGGGAAGACTGAAACATTTATTCATGAAAGGAGCCCTTTTCTTTATTCCAAACATCAAACACCTGAAATACATTTATAGTCAGCACATCACAAAGTAGATGAGACTGTAGTCAAATTTGCTTTTATCATTTAAGTATATGATCTTGTTTGGCAATGTTATACTACTAAAGTGAATTCAGATTTAAGTCACAACTTTGGCTTGCTATGCATCTCAGCCTGTTCTGCTTCAGTATTCAAGCCTGACTACCATCATGTCATTTTGCTTTTCATTGCTATCCCTAAGAGGAAACAATAAAGCTTTCCTATCTTACAAAGTTACCATTAATAAATTTAAATGCTGAAATGTCACTGATCATAAGAACATAAAATATTTTTTCTGAAATAAGAGATTCAGACAGCATTATTTTTTAAACAGAATATTACATGCTACTTTTCATAAAAGTCTCTGAAGCAAATATAAATGCATGCAAGAGAGACCAGATTGTGCCAAGGCTAAACAAAGGCTGGGCACAATGAAAAACACAGAAGCACATTTGATACTACAGAGCTTCACTCCATCCCGCTGTTGAAATGTTAATAATTTTAGCATCTTCTTCACAAGACATTTCAAAGGTATCTATTCCATTAGGTACACACTGTACTGCATAACCTTAGAGCCCACCAGAAAGAAAAAAAGTCTATATGAACATACTGCTCATCCCTCTGTGGAATAGAATGGCAGTAATGTTTATGGAAGTATGTCACAAAACCCACCTGGAATTCTCCTTTGCTGGGTGGACTGCTCTTAATATGATCTTCTAGCAGCTAGACCAAATCAAAGGACATTAAGATAAAAATATGAAACAGCCAGACATTCCGGTAATCTGAGGAAAGTTTTTCTCATCATGGAGGAATCTGAGCTATAAATAAGAGATATAAATGAGATAATGGGAAGAAATCCCTATCACACCACAACCAACCAGACAAAGAAAAAGAAAATAGCATTGTGAGCTACAATTGCTCTATAGCTCTCCTTGCTGGAGACGCTCCAGTGTGTATCTTGAAAAAGAAAAAAAAAATTACGATGATTGAAATTGAAAGCTAAAAACCTCCCACTTAATCGTGAGTTTGACTGTAAAACAAATACCTTTATTGGGACTTAAATTGTTTTTTAAAAACATTGCAGTGATAAAAATTGAAAAAACTTTATAATTAATTCTGAACTGAAAGTAAAGAAAAACATCTTCCTCTCCTAGAGGAATAACTCTGCAAAACCAAGGTGATTACATTAAGTGCTCTGCATTTTTATTAATATTTTTGTTTTCTTGCTAAATATTTGGCCCAAAGTTCAAGTGTAGGTATAAAAGAATGACATGTTGAACTGAACTCAGTGGATCATCAGAGTATGATGGGGAGAATACTGGACAAGGCTAACAGTGCTGCTCTATAGGATCCATACAGCATGTGAAAGAAAACAAAACCAAAACCTAAGCCAGTCTCTGTTGTGGATCATCTGGAATTTTAAGCACAGGGTAGCACAGTAAGACATTGATATAAATTAAAACCCAGACTTAGTCACCTGGATGTTCAGAGTCATCAAGTGACCTTCTTGCAGGTCTTCCTGGATTGACACTACTGACTGGGAAAGAACCCTGGAGGATCTCAGAGAGGAGAGCCATGGACACATGGAGGCTAGAAGACAAAGAGGTTCTGCTGTAGGATCTTCACATTCAGCCTCCCCTAAGGAGAATACCCATTGCTCCACACAATAACCTCACAGAGTACCTCATAACAAAGAGAAATATAAATGCCTCCTCCCACTCCTGAGCATCCTGAGTCTCTGAGCAAGCTCTAGGAGTCATTGGAGAAAGGACTGCTAAGAGTATCTCATAGCAGATTTGAATATTAAGCAATTTTGTTCTGCTTGGCCCTGCAGACTATGAAGAAAATCATTGCATTACTCGGAGCTGTTCTACATACATTGCTTCTCACTTGCTAAATACCTGTTTAACCTGAAGTTTAGGTTGTTGAAATAATTAATACTTTGCTACATCAAACACAAATATTACAGCATTAGTAAAATAAACTCACAAACCTAAAACTCCAGGACTGAAACAATCGGGGATGTTATTGCATATAAATAAATACCTCAGAGTTGTTATTGAGTGCTTTTCTTTCAAACACAGGAGAACTACCAAAAGAGCAGTTTCTCTGCTCCCCCTTCCTAATCATGCATTTCAGAGTTCGGCAATGTCAGAAGAAAGGTTGCCCGTGAAAAATTAATCCAGTCCCTTTGGGTAAACGCATTATGATACAGGCTTGTAATTACACATTCACACACTATTTTTTCCCTCAGGACCACTGCTGTATTCAGTTCACAGGAAGGAAGACTGCTCTGCTGAAAATCAGCTGGACAAGCTTCAGTTTCTCTTGTTTCATCTTCCAGGGTTGACATGTGGTCCTGTGCCATTGTATTTACTGCCTCCTGACCATCCTTGCTCCAGTAACAGAGTCAGCATCCTCACTGCCTTTTCAGCAATGCTCATCACTGTGATAATCACAGGATTCACATCTATTAACTGATTTATTTTCTGAACACTTCTCTGATGGGAATACTATTACAACTCCTCCTATTTGGCATGTGAGAGGCTGCGTCAATAGAAATTCAAGTATAAAATTTCTGCTCACCTTGAGCGGGCATAAACCAAGAGTTAATGAATTCAGCTGAGCACCCAGATAAAAAGAACAGATGCAATCAGTGTCCATTTGTGGAGGTCTGGTTCAAAAGATTTATCTAGTATTCTTCTGTAGAACTTATGGCAGGTATAGAATCCAGGTTCACAAAGGAAAATTTAGCTGTCTTGAGCCTGAAACTCTTTCTGAGCTGCCTCATGCCGTTCAGAAACTTTCAAATTTCACAGAAGATTAAAAGGCATTTTACAGAAAAAACCCAAGCTCCGTTACTACACAGTCCAAATTCACTCCACCTCCCTTGCTCACTCTGAGAAATTTGGAAATGTGCTCATTTTTTGACTCCTTCTGCTCCACTGCTATCTTTCTTACTCTTGATTCTCCTTGCAGTCTCTCCCCCTACCACCACTTTTGATGGGAGAATAATTTTATTCTAAACACACTCCAAATCCTGTTGAAATTTTGGAAAGACAATCTATAGACACTATCTGTAGACAAATCTGTAGACACCAAGTTCCTGGAATAAACAATTCCCACTGGTCACAGTAGAGTCTGGCACCTGCACAAATAAACAACTTTAAAATAAATTTAACAGAAATTTCTTGTCATTTTAGTGAAAATTGATATTTTTATTCAATAGCACACACATGGGGAAGGAGACTCTCACAGTATCATCCTTTTAGGTACAATGCTCCTTCGAAAGAATACTTACATCTGCAGGAGCTGGGGACTGTTTATGCCTAAATTTCTTTTGGTGTAAGGAAACCTTTAACTGACACGTGCACTTCTTCAATTGGGGACATTCATTCAGTTTTCTTATGTAAACCATATCAGTTCATAATTTTCAAAGCATGAATAGTAATGAAGTTGAATTTATGATGCTTAATTTGATTTTTAATTTGGCCTCTGTGGGTCAGTGCCTCAGAGATACTGCTGCTGCTGATAGGCATCATCATGTGAAGAAATCTGCATTCAGGCCAGCTGTGTTTATGTACCATTCACACTGCTACCATACAATGAAGAAAATCACAAATATGACTCTAATTGTGGCAGCTGTGTTCAGTGAAGTGTCCAAATTAGAAGCGACCTATAAAAGACTGTATTACTTGTAAAAGGAATGTGCTCTGGGGCATTTTCTACACAATGGAATATTTGGAAGCAAGCTTTCAAAACAAATAGGAGATTATATGTGAATAAAAATCATGAATGATGCATGTCACCATGAATGAACTTTCTGAATGTACCTTCATGCCCTTTGATAAAAAAAATTTCTCAAAAGTCTCAAAACATTTGCATTTCAAGTTCCAGTAAAACTGATTGAAACAGGACCTGACAAAAAAAAGTCATTAAAGAACAGTTTTAAGAGACAAGCGTTAAGAATATTCTGCAAACATTAAACCTACAGTTCTGCATACACTGAAAGCAAAAAAAGTCACTTCTGCAGCATAGATTGTCAAACCAAAAAGCATTACCTCATCCAGAGATCTGATTCCAGGAATCCCAGCCAATTTGCTAGTCTACCTGGTGGTTTTGTCAGCTCTATGCTTGACTTACTTATAAATTACATCTAAACTCTTCTGTTGTGCCACACAGATCTCACTGACTGAAGGACTTACTGAAAACCCTGTGCTGGAATTAATGACACTTGCCTTGTAAAAAACAAAACAAGCCAAGAACATTCACACATATTTTTTAGATATACTTAAAATATTTTTAGTTCACTTTTTATTCAAAATATTGGCTTCTCAAAAGTGGCACTGTTTTCTATACATTCAAGAAAATAGATTTATGGAAATTTCACCATTCAGTATTTTTTCTTTTTCGGTATAGCCTGCACCACAATAATAACCTGGCACTTGCTTCACTGAGTGCCTAAAATACTTACAGAATAAAATAAATTTAAAATGACTGAAGCCTCTCTCGACTTCCAAAAAAAACCCGTAAAGTTTCAAAATTTCGGAGTGAATCAGACTCTGACAAGATTTGGAATATGCATGTCCTGGTTCTGGGTTACAGCAGATTTGTTGCAGAAAGATTTAAATAGAACATTCAATTTGTGGCTTAGTACTGCAGCACTCTGAGCATTTTTTGCTAACTCCCCAAAATACAACTGAATTCTCTATCTCCTAAACATAAATTCCACTCTTAAGTAGGTCATTAAGTTTAACTTTATGTAAAGCAACCCATAATATGAAGAAAGCAGTATGACACTCCCACAGACTTAGAAAACCTGGTCTAGATGAAATCCTCATAATGGGGTACTTTCTACTTGAGAAAAGATCTCCCAAAGACCTCTTAAAATAGGGTTTGGTCAAAATGGAATGGTTATCTGAAGAGATCTCTCTGTGGTTTCACCTGAAACCCATCTCAGTCTTTTTCAATGGATGATGTAACAAAAGCGGCAAGAATTTCAGATATTCCAGAGGAAGGATGAAAACTCAAGTGGTACTGGGAATTTCAAGGAATGGCCTGAATTTGATCCTATGAAATCCAAAATATCAAATCCAAGCATGCTTGGCAAAAAATATGAAGTATATCAATAAATGAGTAATGGTTTGCTTGACAGTAGAGGGATCAGAAACAACAGCAGATTATGGACAAATAGGGACTAACAGAATGACAATGTTGCACACACGTATCCAGAAGAAAACCTTCTGGTCTGCCTAATTAGTGCTGACACAGCTGGAATATCATGTCTGTTGTTGCCCAAATCATAGTAAGGCCGTGACAGGCAGATTGGGGCGAATTCAGAAGACAGCAGCAGAAATTGTTAGATACACTGTTTGGAAACACAATGTTGAGAGGAAAAACTGGAAGACTTATATTGGTTCAACATGGACTAAGGATAAAAAAGGACATGTAAATAGTGCATATATAAAGACAGTTGTTAATGAGGAAAATAAGGAGAGTCTTTTACTAAATGATCGAAGTCTGCCGCAATGTTGATACATTAAGCACATAAATAATAATTCGATTGTGGGTACTGACCCACTAATATGGCTGCACCTCCAGCTCATTTTTTTTCCTAGACTAGCTGAAGACCCAAACAAGTAAATATAGAACTCTGCTATGCAGCACCTGGATAGAATGATATAAACCGGTTCCTGGAAGTTTTTCTGAGGTTAGGACTAACCCTCAGCATTCAGTGCCTGAAAGATGTAGGTGCTGAGCATAGAGAAAGAGGCCCATAAACAAGCGCTATATTCAGACATAGCTTGGGCCGTTCCAACCCACTACAAGGTAAACCATATGATGTCTTATACAGATGGTTCAGCATATAGCGGAGCATCACCACCTCAGGAAGGGCCCTCTTTCTGGGGCAGGTCTTCATTGTGTCATTATGCATATTACTGCCAACTGCAGAACTCAAGCCCTCCAGAAAAGGTGGCAGGATTCAGGGAAAATTGTCCTAAGTAAATTTCTGTACCCTTTCTGTTCAAGCCTGAACAGGCTTCACTCACATATTGTATGCTGTGTAAGCTAACCTCTGCCTCACAGGAGAGGGCAAGACCATTTCACAGCTTCTGTTGAAGATATTGAGGTACATTCTACAGCTGCATCCTCAGAGAGCAACCCATGGATGCAGTCCCTCTTAGGAAGGAGGCTGGCTGGGTCATGTTCCGCTGCTGACTTCTTGCATTCTAGTCTTACAGCATAAACAGAGCACCCCACAGAGAATAAAAGGCTAATAGGACCGCCTGTGCTTGAATAAGAGGCTGGAGCTTTTATTCACATACTGACTTGCTTCTTTTAAAAAGTCCTGATTACTTCTGAAGTTTGGTTCTATTTCTCTTTGGGCAAATATACCATGAGAACAAAATTAATTTTCACTGTGCCTCTCCATCAGCAGCAAGAATGTCTTGCTTTTTTTGTGTACCGTCGTGTCTCAATGGGAAAATAACTTGAGCAACAAGTGATAAAAATGCTAGCAGTTTAAATCTAAGAAAAGGTACTTCTTTGAACTGAAAAATGGTCAAAACAGTAGATTTGTAAGAAATACATCTTAAAGTTGACTTCTTCGTTAATGGTTGCAAAATGTATACAATATGCTCACATGTTTGAAGAAAGGTTGCATTTTGCTGAAATACTGAAGTGATTTCAGCTTTCTCATTCCTGAACAAAAGGCAGAGAATTTTTTTTCCATTTGCAGTGCTGCCATTTGAATATCAATTTCAGGAAAAAGAAAAAAAGAATAGAAATAAAAAGCCTGTAACTTATAGGGAATCTCAGAAACTGACAGGCATACCTTCGACTTGCCATCTTCAAATCTTCAGCTACACATATTTTTCCAAACAGAACTACCTAGTTTGCTGGTTTAGTTATGTATATAATTATAAAGCATTGTTGTGAATTTAGTCTCTATTACATTCACTGCGTTTAGTGCACTATACTTGTTCTTTATGCTGCAACATTATTTCAGACCTCCCTGGACTGAAATGTAATCTTCTTGGATGTTTTTTCACTGCTGTGTAATCACACACCATTCAATCATTTGAGACTCTTATCTACTCCTCACTCTCTTCAGCAACTCTAATGGATGACCCTTGTTCCCAGTTCGTTCGTTCCACCTTCACAACGTATGGCTCCCAACAAGACACGTTTCCATCTGACTAGCTGTGGGTAATACAGAAGCAGCAAAGACATTTGCATTGCATTCAGCTCACTCCGAGCAGTGCAGTTGATCCAACACAATCCTACCTGATGTGTTCATTTACATGAGTTCAATTTGCAGTCTGTATTTGATTTCTCCTTACAAAATTGGTTGCGAGGCTTCCTGGACTTTGTTTTTTTTTCCTACCTGATTGTTGTAGAATTACGGGTAAAAGATACATTGTAAATAGAAAACCCATATACATGTACACAAAGGTAATGATGTTTCACCTTTTTTTTCGCTTTTAAGATGAACTAAAATCTAGAAGCAGAGGAAAAGGAATTGTCTTTGCTTTCACCTGAGTGTAACTCAACACGCACGTTTCAATTCTAGTATGGCTAATGTGACTCATGGAAAAACCTAAGGCCAGGATTTTCTCTCATCATAAATCTTGATGGACCAAAAATAGACATTTTCTTATATAGTTTAAATCTTTGAAACCATACGTTAACAGAAACATATGCAAAGGGCACATGGATTCTATCAAAACAAATCAACAAGTAATAGATACTGGCAAAAGAAAAATACAGTGAAGAGAAAGGAAAACAATACTTGCATCATTTAAATACTTACATTAGACATAAAAAATACATCACAGGCACCTCAGTTTATGTGGTCCAATGGTTTTAAAGCACAGGAGGCTAGTGTAGATGAAGGTATCAGGAAACTACAAAATCAGAGATGAAGTCTTTTCACTGAATGGTGCCTGGAGCTATTAATTGGAGAATATTGCTGCTTGACTATATCTACCCTAGCAAATACTTTTCTTTTTTTTCACTTCCTCCCTTTTGGAAGAAGACAGAGAAAAACAAAAGACTGGTGATGAAGATGAATGGGGCTATCACCAGAAGCCTGAGAGAGTTCTGAAAAGGAAAAATCACAATATCTGCGGTTTGTGGGTTGTCTGTGAAAGCAGCTGAGCTGAACAGCATTTCCCAAAGCTTGGGAGAAAAGATTCAGATTTATGTGAAAGCAAAGGTGTGACTGAAAGCTTTTTTGCTTTTTACCGTTGTTTTTATGACCCTTAAGCAAGCAGCTAAATAATGTTCTGTTTTAAATGAATTACTTCTGACTTGCTTTAATTTAGTTGCAGGTATGAAGAAAAGGACCCAGATAGCTGAGATGTGTATGGAGGTAAAAGATGCGTACATCACAAGTGAAGTCCTTCAAAAGTCACCAAAAAATGTTATTTCATTCCTGTTTCACCTGGAGAGACTGAAGCACATCCAACATATAGCTAAAATAACCTTCTTAAAGGCTGAAAGCAGCAACAGTAATAAGAAAAAATGGAGTTTCCTCTGCATTTCCCATCGCCATATAACACATGTGAATGGACGGATGGCTTCTATTAACATCACAGGCGAAATCCATCTACAGTTCACAGAACCTAGTCCACTGTTCAGAGGGCTCAATCACACACCATAGCCCCTCCACTCAACAGCCAACATAGAAACGTAGTATTGAGAAACCTGTATTAAGCATACAAGTTTCGCATGCAGTACATACTATAAGGCAAAATGTCTCAACACGGTAACTCAAAAACCCAACACATTTAAAGAATTAAGTGCCCAGAGCTTATTTACCAGAAGCACTTAATGCAGAGTTGTAGCTGATGTCCTATTTCTCTCCTAAGTTAAAGTACCTGATTCAGTGCTACACCAACAATACTTTTAGGTGCATGGTGTGACTCTTGGGGATGGTGCTGTGCGGGGCTGGGAGCTGGAACTGGTGATCCTTGTGTGTCCTTCCAACTCAGCTTATTCTGTGATTCTGTGATCTCAGGCCACCAAAACCCAGAAAGCCTCACTCTCTGCTGAAGAAAAACTACCTACCTCCATAATCCAACCCAATAAACCCTTCCTTTTCCCAGTGAGGGAGTAATTTAAATTACGTATTAAACCACAGCTGTATTTTATGATCAGCTGAGACCAATCTGTAGGGTAACATCTTCGTGATTAAAATCACTCTCAGACATAGGAGACATCCAATTTTCCTCTTCCAGCATGAGGCATTTCAGAGCTAAGATTGTGCTGCAATTGCCCAGTTAAAAGGGGCTGAAAATAATCTTTTTCTTACTGAGGTGGAGACCACAGAAGAGAGTGTAAGGCCTCCAGGACTGACTCCTCCCAGCACGGTTCCTACTCAAAACACATGACTGCTATATAAAAGACAGGTAGCATCATTGCTTTCTCGGATGGGTCCATTTAAAAGAGTGCAGTCTTCCTCCTCTTGGGAAGGGTCTGAATCCATTATTAATTAATTCAACAGTTATCCTAGTGTATTAATAATGTGTGGTGGAAGTACTACAAATGCATTACCAATGTGCATCCTTCAGCTGCTCTTTAAAACCTTTTGAAAAGTATTTTTCTCATAATCAAAGTCATTAAAATGCTCTTATCAGCAGAAGAACTGCTGATGATGTTCACTCTCTGCAACTGGAAAAGCATTAGAGGCTGGAGTCTCTGAACACAGTTTTGAATGGCGCCAGTGTTAAAACTGGCCTTAAACTCTGTCAGTGCTGAGTGTGAAAAGAAACAATTTAAGAGTCAAGTATTCCCATAACTCCTATCAGTGCCTAAAAGTGACGTAGGTTAAAATGGTCCGTTCCCTCAGTGGTCTTTTTATAGGGGAAAGGCAAGGACTGAAAAAAGCAGTGTGGGCTTGGGTAGGGGTAAGCTCCTGGGAGTTACTGCTGCAGTTTCTCTTCCCCGTTCCCAGTCACTGAAGTCAAGCACTGGGATCACAGAATCATAGAGTATCCTAAGCTGGAAGGGTCCAACAAGTAATCTTGCCTGCCTGCTAAATTGAATTTGCAGGCAAAAACTGAATATTCTTCCTTCTACCCTTGAAAAGGTGGTTAAAAAAGAAAAGAAAATAGTCCTATCATATACATTTCCAATACAAAAGAAATGTAATAATCAAGTCCTTTATGAAACACTTGATGGTCTTTTACCATCCATGTAAATCACTCTTCAATACTGAATAGCCAAACTCCCCAAAAGGCAGAGTATTTTCAGACTTCTCTCATTCAGATTTGTGTTTACTGACATCTACTGGCTATTCTGACTCATATCTTCATTTGCCAGTGGAATGAGAGAGGTGGGTCCTTTTGGCACTGCTGTAAGTCCAGCTACTTTGGTAGCATCAGCCACAAAAGGGGAAACTGGCCCTTCCTGTCCCAATGTATAACACAGATAATCTAATTTGCATGTACTACTTCTAAAAATTATCCTTCTAAAAATATGATTCATGAATAAGCTGCCTATAAAAACACCTCAGGTAGAAGGACACACAGTGGAATACATTTGCCAAATTCATCCCTCCCTACACACTTTTTTCCTTTGTGAAACTCAAGCACAATCCAAGGAGAATCTTTCTTTAACCAGGAAACACACACTTTACAAAGAAGCAGTGCTTGTAACATTCAGTCAATAGAATTATCTGTTGGACCACAAGAATGAGTTAGATGATGCTTCTTTCACAGTGTATTTTGCCAACAGATACAGAAAGAGATCATTCAGTATAATGGGATGATTCGCCAGCACCTATTAACTATTTAGGAAAGAATACCCCAGCTAGTACTCTCAAAGAAAAACCAAACCAAAATGAGCAAGCAGAAAATAACCAATACAGACTGCAAAACAACAAATGGTACATTTATTCAATGGGATACATGTTGCCGGAATTTTTTCAGCTGAAGTCTCAATGGTTCTGTCATCTCATCCGAAAGACGGCAATTTCAGGGAAGGTTCACTACACATCCTTCTATTGTGACTTGGTATTTTTTGAATGTAGTCTGGGAGACACCACTGCTTCTTGACCCAAAATCTAACAATTCTCTCTGAAAAACTGTGTGAAAGGAGAGGAAGTTAGAGTTGGCTCTTTGAGCTAACACAGCTGGTCAATTTGAATGGCAGAATTTGAATAATCTTTAAAGAATTTCAGAATCTTGAATTTTCTTTGCTATAAAAAATTCTGCTAGGACTTGAATCAGTCTTCCAAGAGAAGTATTCAGAAGATTAGCATTTAATTTACTACTAAATTAGCTAAAACCTTCACAAGAATATTTCACAGGGTTTCAAAGGAAGCTGTTTATCTCCAAGATGAATTTAAGACCAATAGATGACTCAATCTATGGCATTTTCCTACAAAAACTGACTGTTCTCCTAAAATCAGTCAGTGCTGTCTGATGACATCCAAAGTTGAGCAAGTAGCAAGGTTCTCAACAAAGTGTCATTCTCCCATTACCCATGAGGAAAGAATTCTGGTTTCCTGAAATCTCACGTTTTCTTTTCTCTCTTGCTCACTGAAGTCTTCCAATAAAAGTACCATAGACATTAAAAGTATTTACCTCCATCACTCTTCCTTAAGTAGGTAACTTTTAAAATATAAACATAGAACACTGGATAGGTGTCTGCTTTAAATAAATCATGCTTTCATGAGGTTCATTACTCATTAACTCAGTGCAAGAGTTTTAGATACTTGCATTATTTAGGTCAAATTTCCTAAATTTTAGAGAGGAAGAGTTAGAATGAGAACTGATCTCTTGTGGATGAACAGATGAAACAGAATACTTATTGATAAAGAGCAATGCAAAAGAAATATGCATCAAACTGAAGGCAAAATGTGGGGTTTTAGGCAAAAATCTCACAGGAACCCAGGAGAGATGAAGAATATTTGAATAGACATTGAAGAGTTGGACAGTTCACTATCAAAAGCAGTTCAACTTCAGTTCATGCATTCATAGTCTAGAGATTAATTAAAAAAATTCAAGTTAATATTCCAATAAACTGAGAAGGCTTATCAGTATTCTGTACCACATGCTGAAAAGGAGGTTCCAAAATTCTGTTATCACCCTCCTCTGAATATATACCAAAAAGTTTTACAGTGTCAAACATTGCTGAATGCCAGAAAATTCTCATGGTGTTGCATTGCCAAATAATATTCCTTTTGTTCCATTCTGTTAGGTGCTACCTGAGATGGCAAGGGCAAATTAGGAAACTTAGCAATATCACAGATAAATGCTCCCTTTAAATATGGAAATGCATTCTACAGCTCCCAAAATAAACTTCACAGGATGATGCGTGTTCATCTGAGAATTTAATTTGCTACTGTTTGGATTTGTTTATTTTTTTAAAAACAGCAGCCTTTTTGGAATAGTCTATAGAAGCTCCTTTAGTTGGTCATTGAAATGTTCAAGGTCTAATTTTCTCTCTGTAAAAGACACACCAGTTTCTGAAAACTTAACTGGTCAAATCTTTTAGCATAAAACTATGAAAAAGTTAAAACCAACATATTTTCATTAATAAAATATCCTTTCCACATAACCCTTCTAATAGAAACAAATCAGGGGCAGTCCACTAACTTAACTGGAGCATCAAGCTTATGGTGATCACACTGATTTTTATTTTTAAGTAAATTTAATTCTGTCATCTAATCCTTTAGCCATATTGCTAAAACAAAACTGCTGTCCAGTACATAACTAAAGTTTTATCTCTAAGGACAAAATGCTGTCATAAAAATTCCATTGTTAGAATGACAAACATGAAGTGCTATTCTTCCTTATTGCTGCAGAGGGACAAACACCACTGGATTGGTTGGGCTTGATGGCTCCTCTTGGAGAGGTTTTCAGAGAAGCACACAAAAGAATCTTAAAGCCTGGTACCTAGATTACAAGCAGCAAAGAATTCATATTTTGACATGTGAGACACACAATTTCACCATCATGAACAATGCATTGTTATAAACTCCATAAAGATAATTTTGAAGAAATTCTACCCACAATAATAATTTTCTGTTTTCCTGCTTTCTATAAACTTTCCTGAAATGTTCCTCAAAAGCAAGATGATAAAGCAGAGAGGCTGCATACTCTGAGGATGACCAACACCTTGAAGATCTATTACATAAGAAGAGAAAGCATTCCAAAATCAAAGACCATTGCTAGTAATCCCATCTGAAGAACATCAACACTACCTGAAAATCCAGTCAACACAGCTCCCTCCTGAGTTTCAACAAGAACGTAGCAAACAAACAGCTAGGGCAGATCAGGAGGTACACAGGTAATACACTGCTTAAAAAACCACCAGCTACCATCAAAGATCACAAGGTAAGAAGCAAATGTAGTGCTGTGACTGGATATATAAGCTAATCCTAAATGAACTTGGTGGAGTACCAGAAGTAGTGGAAGGGCCTAATAAATCCTGTTTTCTAAAGGGTTACTGAAGAAACAACTACTTCAAGACCCAGACTGTCTTTGCATGATTATATAGACCACACTTCATTCTTTCGTAAACAGATGAAACATATTTTCAAGCAGGAGCAGTTATTACAAATATTATATAGATTTGAAGACTTTTATGTCACTGTAAATAAAGGTAGCGAAACTACTTCTTCTTAATCCAGTGGGTATTTTAGCCCTCTTCAAAGGTGGAGGTATACCGACCACATGGGTTAATACTGAGAAGGAGAGGGGAATGATGTCTGTCCCTTACTGAAACAGGATACATTTTCCCACAGGTGCAAGGATCTTTGCCCATGTGTGAATCTGAGCAGCTAAAGATCCAGTGAGACCAAAAACCCAAATAGTTACAGCCTATCACAGATTTCTTTGGGCAGATTGCCTTCTGGAATTCCTAGACCAAATACATGTAAGATTACAGATTATTTTGCTTACTCACCCATTACACCAACATCCCTATTCTTGACTATTGTTATTTACTAATAAACATAGCCTTTCTCTAGACCATTTTATTGGTAAATCTCAAAGCACTTTTCAGTACTTTTATTTAGTTAACTCTTCATTCTAAGAGACAATGAAGCACAGAATAAACTGATTTATTTGGTTTCTCTGGCAAGATACACAAAGGGGAAGGAAACAGAGTTGATTAAGGGACTGTAGTATTAAAGATACTACCCAAGTAGCATGGTCTTTAGCTGCAGTATTGAAATAATTCTCTTTTCATTCATCCTTACCAGAAATATTCTTACACTTCCTGAAGGACCAATGAATGCCTTGTCAAATGTCTACCTAAAGACATGCAGTGTCTCTAGAAGAGTCCTAATTTCCTTGGGCAATAGTGGGAATGACAAATAGATTCACAACTGAGCAATTACAATCTAAAAAGAATTTGTTGCCGTGGTTTGTTTTCAGCAAGCCATGCAGCACTGTATTGGAAGCACACAGTATTTCATGACCTGATTTACAGAGTTGTAAAGAGTTACAGTATGAACTCTAGCATGTGTCTCATACTTTGAATCCTATAATATTTCAAAAGATGCCTCTTGCCCATGTTTATTGCTTCTCAGAGATCACAGATGAAGAATATCATAGTCGGAGAGACAGCTATTATTGTTAGCCCCGTAAATAAAGTCTGGACTTTGAAAAGCAAGCTGTGTTCATTGTGATCATTTATCAGCAAGATTTTGACATTCACAACTTCATTAAATAACTTTGCCCGTGACACAAGACAAACCAATGTTCTTGTTATCCTGCAAGGCATCATCACTACCAGCATCACTGAAAGGGTAAGAGGTTTCCAAAAGAATGACTCTTACTAAAAAGAAAGTTCTACAATTTAGTTCTGAATACACACACAGAGTAGAATGACGAGGAAAAGATCATTTTAAGGAGCACAAAAAAGCCACCATCACCACTCTAAGCCTCGTTTGAAAAATACAGGCATTATTTAATCCTGTTCCTATTGTAAATAGTATACCCAAAGTCCCATTAGAGCTTTTTTGTGACATTATTGAAGACAGTTCCCACCCAAGGAGTTTACAGTCTAAGGCAGACCAAAGAATCCCATGAAAAAGCTGTAATTTTAACTAAAAATAACAACATATATCATTCTCATATATGTTTTACATTTATAAATAGCAGTCTGAAATCCAAATTAAACCAAAAATTTCTTCAGAATATTTGAAAATGAGAAAACCCTTTTTAAAAATGTTTATCTAATCTAAAGGCTATTTTATATATTCATGTATATATATTTACAGGTTCAGATATGATATCGGATCATGGAATATATTTCTGAACAAAACACTGAAAATACAGCGCATTGACATATTTAATATCTCAACTTAGTGCAAATACATTCTGAGATTAAATTGCCATTATTTTTAATTTCAAAAGAGCAAGAGGATGTGCAATTGGTACCCCTATTGAATTTCAAGCTGTTGGGAGGTATGGGAGAAAAGAAATGAAGTATACCTGTGTGGAAGCTCTCCACGTCCCATACTGCTCATGAGATATAAGAATAGTTGGAGTCAACTTTTCAGAGAGAACTAGGTAAGGATACAATGAGAATTAGCTACAATGAGACTTTAGCAGAAAATAAATCCATGATGACACCAAACATAAGTATAAATTCTCCTGAAAAGAATTGTCATTTCTCCTGTGCCAAATGGAAGCTTTAGAGAAGAAGTTCAGCTTCTGTACTTGTAGAACTCTTCTAAATGTCTTAATCAGGGTAACTGGAGTTAAGCACTTTACAGCATGCCACTCTTCTGAGTGACAGAGACTGTGGAGCTGCTCCAGAGTGAACCCGGCGACTGAACTAAATATTTGGGATCAGCTGAGAGGAACATATTTCCATATGAAACACAGCCAGAGCAAACTGGCTTGTGCAATCTGCATTCAGCAAGAGACTCGCTGCTACTTCTTCAGTCTCCCTCTATGGTACCAGTCACCAAGATGAGCATGTGCCTCAGTCTGGCATGCTGAGTATGGCTCCCTGGCTTGAGCTTGCAGCATAGTGCTAATACCTAATTCTCCCCATGCTCATCTAAGGATCCTATATGCCAGACACAACTCTTCAGTGAATTTCATGCTCCATAACTCATTTTTTCCAAAGGTTTGTAGCCCTGACAGATGGGACCTGCCATGCTGAAGTGCAGCAGAGTGTGAACTGGCAGCTCTGTGCTCGAAGAAACCCCAGCTGAATCCAAATTTTCCTCTGCTCCAACCTAACCCTTCTCCATCCAGCGACCTTGCACACAGGAACCATGCACGAGCACAGAAAGGTGCACATTTTCGCGTGCATGAGATGTTTGATGTTGAATGAGAGCTAAATGGAGATATCTGCTGAAATTCAAAATTCCATTTAGAAGAAAAGTCAAAATCGTGGAACTAAAAATAACGCCAGTAGAAAAACCCTAATGGAGATCATCTGGTTCTAACTGGGGGCAACTTTGAACTTATATCAGGTTGCTCCTGATATATCAGGGTGGTTTCCAGTCACATTATGAACGTCTGCAAGAATGGAGATTCCACAGGCTCTCTGTGTAACCTGCCCTCCTGTTTGACTGTCTTTAAGGCAAAGAACTTGTTCTTTATGCCTGGCAGTGATTTGCACCCAATGTTTCTCATTCTTTCACTCCACACCTCCAAGTCGGTCTTTCACCATGGTGTATCTGAAGTCAGAAAGAAGTTTTGCTCTCTGTAAATGGTCAGGGATAAGGTCTGACTCAGAAAAGATTTCAGACTTAACTCAGAATTTCCTAGTTTGGTCAGAGCAGTTTATTTAGAACCCCCCCAGTGACTAAAGTATAATCTGCTGCAGCTTTCATTTTACAAATTATTACACAGATTGAATGCTACATTCATTTCTCTTTGTAAAATAGGCTACTGGCAAGTGTATTTCTCTTTTTAATTGTGCACAGCTTGAGAAGTGATGTTAAAAGACATTTTTAAACATTCTTGATAAAAATCCACTAAATCAGCTTCATGTCACATCATATGTGTTCAGAACATCTGCATGGTGAGGAGGGGCTCACAGCAGCTCTGTCACAATTTACATTGCAACTTAATACTACCAGAGAGGGTTCATCTAGAATGACTACCTCACTAATGAGCCAGATATGGTAATGGAGGGGGTAGCACAGATTGGTAAGGGATAAGAGCTCCTTTTTCTGGACCTATACTCTCAAAAGAAGCATGTGCTTCTTCTCCAAGTCAGGAACTATTAAATGCCAGAAGAGAGGTGTTGGTATCTCCAGCCACATAAATGTGCTTTGTGACAAGAAATAAGCAAAACTATAACTCTAGAAGATTTTTGGAATTGCATTCTCTCTACAAGCTGAATTGCATTCCTCTCCACAGGCTGGAGAGAGAGGAATGGGATGTAAGTCACACGCCAACAGATCTAACATAATTTGGTTTATTCTGATAGGTCAGGTATTGGCACGGGTAATTTTCAGATCAGTTTTCTTCCAACACAAATTTCAGTACAAACCTACAGCAATTCTGTTTCAGTAACTGGCATTGTGCTAGTGGAGAACAGCTGTTATTTAGTGAGGACTCAGATGTTTATCTAGTTACATATTCACTGTTCGCTCAGCTGGGTCACGAGTGCAAACCAGAGTGTCTGACAGAAAACCTACAGGGTGCTAAGGCTTTGCCCCAAAGAAACAGTGGAGAAAATATATTCCAGAAGGGTCAAGAGAGAAGAGAAAAAAGATAAGGAAACAATCACATATATAAAGTGGATGTTTAAATCTTTTTCCTCCTGGAAATGTAAAATGACAGTTTGGGTGAATGACTCTCACATGATGCTGTCACCCTTCATTCTGCAACTCTGGCTGAATGGCATCTAACAGAAAGCTCTTTTCACCTCACCTTCAGGGATTAGATTCTTGGAGCATACTTAGGTAACTTCTAGATAAATGTTCGAGGCATTCAAATCTGTAAAACAAGGAATAGTCTAACTGACAAATGGTATCACGGCTTATTCCTCTATACAGCTAATGCACTGTAGTGTATAGTAATAACTACTGGCTTGTACAACCTCATTATATCAATAGACAATAAATCATTGTTCTTTCTTCACAGTAGGAAAATGTAGAAATGAAAAACACAATATTTAATATACCGTCAGTTACAATGTCATCTGTGTACAGCCCATCCCTAATACCTATGACCAACACTAAGTATCTTCCCCAGTACAGTTTTCAGGACTGGGCTCCTTTGTGGCAAGGTCCTTGGCAAAAAGATTGTATTACAGGTACTGTGTTACATAAAATAATCTATTTTTGCTTGTTGGAAGTTCTGTTAATTTAAGAAGTAATTGTGCTTCCATTTTGCATTGAACCACATTCTTTTAAAAAGCCCTACTAATCATACCTGCTCAGTGTATGCTAGGTCATAACTTTTTGTTGTGCATCATGATCATAGATCATGATGCTACTCAGATGAACACTGGAAAGGCAAAGCAAAGCAAGGCAGCAGTACCCAGAGACACCAAACTAAAGCTAAAAGATGTAAACCTGGTCTGTGTGCTCTAATTGCATTACCAGGACTTTATGATCTCCTAACTAACTCACACAGCTATGCTTCTTCAAGTACTTGGGTTGTTCTCCACATATACTGTGTGGTGATCCCTGACCTGATGAGTTCATGGGCTGTAAAAACAGCCATAAATGGAAAATGGGAAGAAAAGGAGGCAACGTTCTCAAGTCCGTGAAGCCTGACATGAGCACGTCAGCATGTGCTAGACCATGAGGGCTAATAACAGGAATGAAATGACCAGGGCAATAGCAGGCACAGGTTTTGCTCAGCTCATGCAGTTTGCTGGGATTTGTGATTACTTTCTGTATTGCTTGCTAGGCAAAGGACACTGATGAAGGCTGCAGTGGTAGTGAGAGTATTAAAAAGTAACTTAAGCTAACACAAGGAGTACTACTAAGTACTACTATTCTGCAAAACTACTGAAGGAATTTATTTCCACAATAGTCAGATTCTTCAGTAAAAGTATTATTTATTCAAACCCTCTTTAGCACAATAAAAAGCAGAAGTTGCAGATGGGTGCACAGACAGTCCTCCAAAATGTCAGACAAGTCAAGGCTAGCATCTTAAGGAGGAGGATAGTTGGATTCCATGGCAGGAATGTAAATTTATCAGTTACCTGATGTAAGTTAAGCATTAGTTCAGCAAATTTTAATCTCAGTAGTGTCTAAATGCTGTAATTTCATTTCTACAGCAGTAACAAACATTCAAGTCCCTGTGTTGATGAGCCTTGGTATCTGCTATTAGTAAAGGTACTAATATTGTAGAAGACAGGTGTGCATGGCAGGAACCACTCTCTTAACACCAAAAAGAAGTTTTATTTTGTTTATTTGTTTGCTTCTCCAGAAATACCTCTGTTTTTTGTAGCTATTATGGTACTAAGATTATTACTTCATAATAAAATTGATGTATTATCTTGAAATTTAGGACATATGATGGCTGGTGAAAAAGCTTTGCAAAGGTCTTAACATTCCACTACTCTAAAAACCTCAGAATTATGGAAATGTTCTAAATGGAGGTTCTTTGAAAGGCTAGGTATAGAGGAATGCACTGAGTGCATGAGAAAGGTCTTTTTCCAGCCAGTAGAGTGAGACTGAAAGCCTAATTTATCACTCACATTAATATGGTAGATTAGCATGCTATGTGGCATACATTTCTCAGACTCAGAAAGTCACTGTAAATTATCAAGACAGCCATTCAGGTAAGTCAGCTAACGTATATGGACATAACTATATGAGAGAAGAGGAGGATGGCTCCCTTCTGAGCACGGTGCCAGCCTGGGGAGAGGGGGCACACACACGGAGAAGCATGACCTTGCCAAACTGAGCCTCCTTCCCCAAAACCCAGGGGAAGAGGGAAGGTCACAGTGCAGGACTACCCTGGTTCTGCCAACCATCACTGCTGGTGATGGCTGTGGCAATTTCCTCAGCTACACAAGGCTCCTTGCCAGCATAGGAACAGGGAAGGGGATTTAGGGTCAGCTCTCCTCGTTTCATGCAATAAGTGGAAATGGGAACAGAAGATACACTCAGAAGAAAAAAGGGTGTAGAAAGCTCTTGGCAATTCTAATCTTCCAAATTGATATCCAGTGCCCACTGAGAATTCTTTATCTTTGTTTCAGAGATATTATTCCACTGTACTAGCAGTGTTGCTAAAAGTATACCTCTAAATATTATAAACCTATTTACATCATGCACAATCCATCTACTGGTTATCTGTGAAAAATTATTGACTATTTTTTGAACTACAATTATTTTTTATTACTTCCAAGTAAAATTTTTCTTCTCTTTTTTTTTTTTTCCTGAGCTACTTTACTAAAAAGAACAGGTCTTTCTTTTCTGTTTGGTGATCCAAAATATTGGGTGAGTACAGAAAACACAGTATAAGCCTCAGATGAGCATTCAAAGTGAGGATCATACCACTCAAAATTAAAAGAATTTACTAAAAATTGCACAAAACATTTTAGCTAGGTTAGCAAAGAGTTTTGCCTAAACCCAGTCTGCAAGTTTTGGCAAATGACCACTGAAAAAATTTTGCCTGTGTCTGTGTCTTGTATTCTGCAAAACCTATCTACACTTCTGTCCAACAATTATATTTGTACATGTCTACTGGATTTACACCACAGCTGCTTATTAAAGCCCTGTCTTGCAATCTGACCCCAACTACTGACATGTAGTCTCCTCCTGCTGTGTTAATGCTACACAAGGAGACTTTTTCTGTATTAAATCGCATAACCAAAACACCTGTTTTTGCTTATACTTCAGGAGAGGTCTCGAACTGGGACAACAACTGCTGACTCCCTGTAACCTTGGGCAGATTGCCTCACCCTTGCATGGTTCATTTTAATCTTCTGTTCAACATGACTAATAACACTGGAGAGCCCTTTTATGTCTTTGGATGAAAGACTTAATATAGTACAAAGTATTTTTATTTAATATCAGAATATAGCTTTCACAGTAACATCTTATATGGAGTGGAAAATGATGATCTTATATAATCTGTTGTATACGGACACTGACAGCTTATCCTTGAGGGTCTGGCAAGAAATAACTATGAGAAGGTAATGACTGTGAAGAATATTTTTCTCTGTCCATGACACATCCCCTAGGACACAAAGGTCTCAGCAATTAGTTTTGTTCCTCTTTTGAGAAAAACACATTAAGCAGTACCAGAGAAATCCTGTAGTCACTTGGGGAAATGCACCCAAATCTCAACTACTGTTCTGTATGGGCAGAATCTTTTCTCATTCCAGGCCCTAAGTGGCCTTATGAGCCCCTTTCCAAGAGAAGCATAAAGAATGAGCCAGTAAATAGGCACCATTTTATGTAAATTTCCTCAAAGGCACAGAAAATTCATTCCGGTTGTATTTTGAACACAATCCAAGCAAGAGCTCAGACTCAAACTCAAATTTAAGCAGTACATCAGTGCAAGTCTACTCCCATTCACACACGCAGGGCAGCTCCTGACTGTGGGTGGGGTGGAAGCTGTGTTCCCTCTGCCTGGATAGGAGATGCACACAATCTGGCCCATACGCCTCTGGATATCATGTGGCTGTGCAGGAACCATACGGGAAGGGTCTTATGAGGTATGCCACAAAAGCAGAAGGAGTTTATAGCCTGTGAGCTTTAGAGAGTCATTTAAAAGTACATATGTTTGCAAAGCACCAACCTACCAGCATCCTCCTTCATAGAACATGTATTTGGCACCAAGAAATTCTCCATATCTAGACCGCCAGCTAATGCTTAGTGAAGCAAGCCCTAAGTCAGGCTCCATCAGCATGGAGCGTGTTGAAGGGGGTTCAGGCCAGAAACCACAGCTGAACATTTATGGAAATGCTTCACCCTACTATTGGCAGAAAACTGAGTAAGTCATAGATGGGTACCAAGCAAATATTTGCAGACTAGGGGCTTTGATGGGTTTGTTTCAGTCTTCCAAGTCTTCCCTTCAGAATGTTTCTAAAGAGAAGGCAGTTTAAAACGGAACACAGGATAATCTCTGGGAATTTGATGTATAAAAAGCAGACCTGAAGACAAAAAAAGTATAAAGAATGTACAACAAAGTGCAAATCTTTCTAAACTAATAACACGGCAAACACTTTCGAGCTGAGACTGCTCCTCTAGTGCATTTCTAGATACACTGAAGTCTCTTGGTGAAAAAAAAATGCATGCAAAATAAAATCATCATTTCTGAAAGCATTTTTCTCTAATTTTATAATTAGAAATTGAGATAGAATGATGGAAAGCAGTAAGAGATGTGTTAATTTAGAAAAAGGTAACAGACTATTAGGAAAAAAGGTCTGTTTTTATCTAGTTTTTCTGTGGTGGTTTTGGTACTACTTTGGTTACTTCCTTTTCACCATCAGATGACCAAGTCAATAAACTGTGTGGGTCCCACATGGGAGACCTGATAAATGAACAGCTAGAAGAATTTAAGTTTAATGTCAGCTTCTCCATTAAGGAAATACTCAATGTATCAGAATACAGAAATACTGAAAGATGACTCAGAAGTATAACGACACAGCTGGTGTTCCACAACTAAATAACCTTAGGAAATTTGTATCTACTCAAATGGAGAAGAGATAGTAAATAAATATTACCTGTAAATAAATCTCTAGCAAATGCTTTTGTAAAGCAAACAAACCTTTCCAACACAGTAAATACAGATGTTTACTTGCATGCTGCTGAAGCCAAAAATCTTGAATAATTTTGGCCATTAAAGTGTACTTACTCTGCTTCTATTTGTCCTTTCCTTTAAATAGAAATCTAATACTCCATTCTCCCTCGAAGGCTTATTAGAAGATAAAATGCCAAAGGATAAAACAAACACAAATTAAATGGTGTTAAGAATCCCAAGAGAAGAGTAATTCAGTTTACATATTGGGGGGTTTTAATTGCTGGTAAATTACACTTCTGAAATCATGTTCAGAGGATAAAATGATTTCTGCTCTGCTTTGTAAACCATTTTCAAAATTTTCAGGCATGAAGCCAACTGACTACAGTGACATATAGAAGTACAGAGCTCATAGGATCTGCCCTCCCCATACATTCACTGGCATAAAGAAAAGTTCAAAGTATGCAGTATATTAGTTAAGAGAAAAAAACTTGCTTCTTGCTCATTATGCACTGAGTTACACACCAATTTCCAAGCAAGAAAAAAAATCTCCTGATAAAACTGATCATAAACAAAAAGAAGCAAAGAAATTAAATGAAAACTTGACCATATCTGACCACATAACTTCTAAATAAAATTTTTTTAAAAACTAAAAAAAAAAAAATTTGTTGCTTGTGTAGCCCCATCTCTAACGTGAAAATACAGCAAAATATGTAGTTAGTGAATGGCAATTTTCCAGGACACAGCCCTGTTTTCTTACTTCACTCATAACTGACACCTGACATTTTAGAACAGGACTTCACTGCTGCTAAGGTCAGCCTTCAAGAACCAAACACCCACAGTGGAGTACAGGTATTTCATTAAAACCCAAACAAACCACAACATGTAATGGCTACAAAAGCCGGGAGCGAGAGAGATGGAGTTATTTATATGTTTGGTAGCTCATGTGATGAGCAGATAATAATAACGAAAGGGAAATAAAAAATTTGGTATTCAAAAATGGGGATTATTCTTTAAATATCTGTGCATCTCTCTGTGTATTGCAGTACCTTAATTATGGGCTGGGATGCACTGAATATTAATGGAGGTCAAGCAAATCTTTCACCATGCTTAATGTTTTTAGCTCTTAAGGACCTAGCTCTAATCCTTAGAGACATAAATGTCCTAAATGAGGACTGTTTATAAAAGATCCATCCCCTCAGTCTTAGAAGTAAAATTCATACCAAGGTGGATCTTGTGACAAGGTTTTGTCTTCAGTATTCTTCTCTATTATTGTTATACAGGATCAAACTATTGTTAGACAGCAGGACTCAATCATGTGAGTACTTAAAAATATCATGAGTCATCCCACTAACAGCAGCAAAGTTAAATAAATCAAAGTCACAGGTACTGTGCTGAAAAGACAGATAGCTAGAAGGTAAAAATGTGTTGTCCGTGGGATCTGTCAAAGCTCCATTTTCACAATTTCCCAGGCATCCGGGGATAGAAGCAAGGAGCAAGTGGTTTTAAGTTAACCTATTTTCTCTCTTGAAGTAGTCATTTGGCTCCTAAGACCTCACTAACTTTGGCTGGTTCATAAACAATTGTTCAGCCAATTTACTTTCACAGCCATTAAAAACAAGCAATGCAAACTTCCACACCCAAAGAACAGCATTTTTATTTTTTAATTATCTAAATCAAAGAAATTAGAAAAAAAATATTAATCTAGCAGTGGATTAAATTCATTGTCCTTTAACTATGTAAGAATTCTTTTCATGCCAAAGCAGTGTTTTTTGATTTACTGGCATTATGAAGGGATATCTATGTTTATGCTAATTTACAATGCATAGAAGAAAAGGTCTTTTGATCAGAGCTTTTTATTTTCATCACTTTGATTGACTGTCAGCCATACTAATTATCATAGAACCATTGATCATCATTTGCTGCTAACTAGAAAATGTTGACATGTTTTCTACGGCATTATTTAGTATGCAAATTTAACAAGAAATGGTGCTAGACCTAATAGGCAAAATTTTCATGTCCACTTCATTTAAGGAACTCAACAGCTATTTAAGAATAAAATAAAGTTCAACAGGGAAAAGTCCCTCAAAACATCATACAGAGTAAAGAAATGGAATGATCGACAGTACAGAAATGCTTTCTCATTTTTGCTTATATTCTCTCTACACCTTTCTTGCTGAAATCTATTCCTTATCCAAATTCAGCTCTTGAAGCAGAACTAAGAATAAAGTGCAAGTTCAGCATAACTTTTTCAAACATATTTTTGCTTTAAAAACCACATTTAAAAATCCTACCATATTTTATCCAAAAAAAGTGAGTTTTTCTCCTTTATGCACCAATGCAATATATAGAACAAAACAAAACTATTATGATACACCTCAGAAAAGGAACTACAAACAATACTTATCCACGATTCAAATGGATGCACTGTAGACTGTGGAGCTCTATCTAATATATTAATTAATAAATAATAAATTGTAATAGTAATACATTATAATAATAAATAATGTATACAGTAATATTACATAATAATATATCAATTAATGATAGACAAATAATGAATTATCTACCTTTTAATCGCTCCATAAAAAGTTTGGGTAATCTCACAGAATCAACACAGTAAAACCCTGTTTACTTCCTTGGCAGCTTCTTTATTATGATCAATTCCCAGAAAACCAGGCACAGTTCTCGTTCAGGACCAACACAACTCAAACTTGTAAATGTGGCTTCAAACAACAGTAATTTTCTATTAAAATGTTCTTTATTAACCACAAAAATCCTGCCTCAGCAGTCACCTAATCATCATTATAGCATTTATAAGTAAGCACTGCATAACTAAGAGCAGGACCTCACAAATTCCTCTGACCGTCGAGTGCCCACGAGGGTTCTGTAGCACTGAGAAACCACGGTAGTGTCAGGAAAGATCTCGAGGAGCAGCTGCGTTGAGGCTCACTGTCATTCATTAGAAAAGTAAACACTGCTGGCAATAGAGTACAATACTTTTTTTAAAAGACGTAAAGCCACAAAAATATGGGGTTTTCTCCACCATTTTTTGCTGTCCCAGAAATGAAAACCAGGAGCTGGTTGACTAAAAAAGGTTATATGGCAATCTTTATGACCAGGAACAGAAAGCTATTGCATATCTGGCCAATTGAATATTCTGGGGATGGACCTAGAGGTTTGCAGGCAGTATCTCCCTCCCTCAAAATTTTCCTTGCATCTGGATACAGGGCCCTTTTCAGTATATTCTGTCCAAGCCAAAGTTATTGGTTTAAACCCGTGATCATGAATGAGTAAGAAGACACAAGTCATATGAGTTGACACTGTGTACAATCACTAAACTATACATGGTCTTTCTTTTTAAAAACCCTCATAGGTCTAAAAATGACATTTTCTCTTTTTGGAAATATACCTGAGTTATTTGCCTTATGAGCGAGAAATGATCCTTTGGGTGGGAACACTTCTCTGACACATCCTACAACCCATGATTCCCCTCAAAGTAGCAAAAGTTTAGGAGCCACAATTTCATCCCTGTTTGGTCAGCAGCCCTAGCTGTCCTTATCCTTCTCTGTCAATTCAGAGAAGACAGATGCTAATTTTCGGTTGCATATTGCAATCTGCTTTTAACAATATTAATGGAAACAACTCGTATTACCAGGATGTTTTATCAAATTATATTCTTCCCTCAAAGAGAAGCATTTTTTCTGATACCTTTGAAATCAGCTTTAGAGATGATTCTTTCTGATTACTGCCAACACTGAAATGTCTCATGTGGATCTATGAATACATTAGCTTTGAAATCTGGATTTTTTAAAAAATTCCTACTACTCCCTTCAAATAATTTTCTTTAAAAGCAGTACAGGCTTTTTTAAAGTCAATGGGAAAAATAATGTAGAAGTGGATATCTTCTCCTCCTTGTATTTCAGACTATCCTCATTTTCTATTCTTAGGTAAAAACCCACACAAAATCATAAAATTAACCTGAGATCACAATCACTTTTACTCTATATTTACTTTAAAAAGGGCTGTTTCTTTCCTTTTCATGGATGAAAGTCTTTAAAAAAAGAAAATAGGCAGGTATAACGAAGTTTGTTGTGCCTTAACCTTGAGGTATCTAGGGCTTTGAAATAAAAGTTTTTCGTGTTTACAAGAGTTGACTTGATATTGCATGTAAGTCTGAATGTAAATATTACAGGTAAAATTAGCTTGTAAAATTTCTTGTAGCTGTGAAGCTGGATTTGCCACTGGTCTGTATTTATACAGTTAAATTTCCAGAAACCAATACGGTTCAGCCAAGGAAACAAGGGACAGAGAATGAGATGAGGCACAAGGACAAGAAAAAGTCAACCTGTAGCTTAAACCTGTGAAAATGCCACATCCTTAATCAACATTTTATTCAACCACTTTATTCAGAATTGTAAATTATTATTTTGATATAATTAATCACATTAATTATAGAAGTTTTGCTACAGTAGCACAGAGGTGCCCTAAATGAGGAGCATCACCCATAGTGCTTCTCTGTGTGTAGCAACGTACCAAAAGTCAGCTCCTGTGCCACCCAGTCTGTCATCTAATCTGGCAATTAAAGCACAGGAAAGAGGATATTGACCCTATGTTAGTAAGAAAAGCAGAGGGAATATATGGAGATTTTGTAGGAGCAGATGCAGGAACTTATCCCAATCTATATTTCTTTATACCACTCATTTCTTTAACCACAAAATCACTTTCAATCTCATCTACACTGCAGATCCAGCCTGGCTACAGCAAACAAAGCTTAGCTGGAGCCCAGTTTAGTGTAATTGTACTGTCTAGGATGGAGTCAGCCTCCCACAGCAGTCCTTGCAGGGCTGTGCTGTGCATTGGTAGCTGAAAAGTGATGGTAGTAGGTTTTGGTACTGCTGAGCAGCACAGGCACAGCATCAGCACTGCCTCTGCAACATTCTGCTCCCCTCCTCCAGCCGGCTGGGGGTGGACAAGGGGTTGAGAGGAGACACAGCCAGGACAGCTGACCCATGCTGACCAAGGGGTCCATACCATATGGCACAATGCTCAGCAATAAGAGCTAAGAGAAAGGAGGAGGATGAGGGGCATTAATTATTAAGGTGTTTGTCTTTTGACGCAATCACTGCATGTACTGAGACCTTACTTCCCAGGAATTGGGTGGAATCACCTGCTGATGGAAAGCTGAGATTAAATCTTCGCTAAATTGCCTTTATCTTGACCCATGAGTTTTTGATCTTATTTTCTCCCTCTGTCCCATTGAGGAAGAGGAAAAGAAGTGAGAGATTGGCATGGTGGGTTAGTGGCCACCCAAGGTCCACCCACAATAACACATAAATACTGATAAAGTGTAATATATACATCAGCTGAATAATTAAACCTTCCTTGTCTTATCATCAGAGCTTGTTTATGCTAGTATAGATAAATAAAGAATGGCAAAATTTGATGAAGAATCTTTATTTTAGGGAATTCTCCAATGAGAAATTTCTTTGAAGGTGGTTAGACTACACAACTGTATTTAGTAGCCCGCACATACTTCGTAGAGTAAAAATTTTAATTATAGAATGACCAATGTTGATTTGGAAGTCACTCAGTGACAGCAACTATAATCGGGTTCTGTTTAATTTTAACAGTCAATTTTTAGTATTGACAGACATTTTAAACACAAAGGTGTTCTTTTGGACCATTAAAATCTATTCCTGTTGAACTCTTAATGGACATATAAGATGTTTATGAAGTAAATATTGTATTTCTCTATCAAGCTACAATAGTATTTGTTCAAATACCTTTGTTCTTAGTCACATACTGTATCAAGTAATGTGATACTGTTGATGCAATTTCTCATTTAGGAACATTGGGCATAGGCAGATTTCATATCCTTAAATAGCAGATTTTTTTAAGCAGTTTGTTCCAAATAAAACAGTCCTTATAGCCAACCTTGCTGGTTCTAGAAGGGACTTGACACATAATTTTGCAGGTACATTTCACTGCTACAGACATAACTTTCTGCCGTCTTTAAGTATGTCTAACAGCTAAAATGTGCAATTTACTTTTATATTCTTTATGCCTTTATATTTTTTTCTGACATCAAGATGTCTGAATAGGCTATTTAATCCCTTCAGAATCCTTCAGAGAAACCTTGGTATTGCCAGTGAAGAGGCTGTATTTTATGTAATGTCTTTTACTCATGCAGAAGGAAAGGCACAGTGAACTGCAGTGTTCATTGCTGCAGCAACTAACCCCCTTCCTCCTGTGGGTTATCTGTTCTTTCCCTTCCTAATTCTGACCTTTCACATGCCATCAACTTTGATCACACTCCTTATTGTTAATATTTATTTTTGCAAAATTGTTACAAAGGAGAAATTATCGGGAATACTATATACGACATCTTTAAAGATATTTAAAAACCATTGGGGATAGAAAGAGATTAGATTCCCAGATGCTTGGGAATTAGGTGTAAAATTTCATAACCAAGAAAGAAGAGGAAGAATTCAGATGAAGAACACATTTCCCCTGCCTGATCTGCCTGGGCAGTATAGAAAATAACTGTGCTGCAGCCCTGCATCTTCAAGGCCTGTGTCACCCCTGCACTTGACAAGGGAAGAAAAGGCAGAGTTATGGCACGTTGTACAGGCCATCTGCCTTTCAGCTGCACAACTGGACAGCCGATGGCTTCCATGCAGCTTAAGGCTTTCAATCCTCTCCTGGCAGAGACACACTAAATCCACTCTCTCACAAGTTGCAAGCGGATCTAAATCCACTGACTTGTTGCTGCTTTGGATTTGTGTTGGTCCATGTGAGAGTACCAGTCTGATGTGACAATGGGTAGCATAGCAAGGATTAGCTGTAAGAAGTTGTAACTGCTATTTGATTTTTCCAGTAAAACTGATATTCATCAAATATTAACATGAGTTTTCTGACTGAGCTGTGACCTTCCCAAAAACTGGGTTTTGTTTAAACATCAGATGCTGCAACACCTTAAACAATAGTAAACAATAGCCAATATTAAATCATAATAATATTTATAAGATGGACATTTTTGAATTCTGAATACAGTTTATAATTTGTGAATACTTTTCCAAGTCAACTTTTTCAACCCCTCCTCATGTCTGGTACAATATCACTGTTTATTTGTAACACATCTTCACTGAGAAATACCAACCAAAACCAGGGCTCTCACAAGACAGTCCCTGTGTGAAGAGTCTCTACTCAAGGAGGTTCAGGCTAAATCAACAAAATTAACTGTGTATGGAAGTAGAAGGGGTGAACCAAGGGGGAATAGATTCAAACTAAAAGAGAGAAGGTTTAGATTAGACAATAGGAAAAAACCTTTACTGTGAGGTGGTGAGGCACTGAAACAGGCTGCCCAGAAAATTTGTGGATGCCCCATTCCTGGAAGTGTTCAAGGCCAGGCTGGATGGAGCTCTGGTGTACTGAAAGGTGTCCCTGCCCATGGCAGTAGGGTTTGAACTAGTTGAGCTTTAAGGTCTCTTCCAACCCAAAGCATTCTATGGTTTTATGATGATTCTGTGAACTCAGATTTGCGTAACATCTTAGTAGTCTGAAATGTATATTGTCCTAAAGAGAAAGCTCCTCTCTAAAAATAAGTCCTGAATACCACACAACTTGAGCTGGAATCACAAAATGGAATTCCATTATCTTTCATATGTAAGTAGACAGCCAGAGTCAGTTCAGTCTCTTGCCTGGCTTCTACATAGTGTTCTTATACGGAAGTCAACATTCCTTTTCTACATAGGCATTTCTACATTTCCTAGAACAAAAAAGTTTGAGGAGTTCTCTCTGCCCACAGCTCATTTCTTGCCCCTGTGCTACAGTTTGTCATCTGCTGAGCTGGGACAGTACGGATGTTTATGGACTATTCTACAAACAGGGTCACAAAACTCAACCAGAGCAAATCCAACCTTGTTTTAACAACTGCAACAAGGAAGTAGTTCAGGAGAGATACACAAAGTTGCAAATAAACTTTCTGAATAAACTCAAGTGCTGAGAGAGCTTCTAACACGTGCTTTTACATATGCTGTTATTATCCTATATATTGATAATACTCTGTCTGAATGTCTGAAATTGACTCAAAGTAGCAATTTCGGTATCTAACCTGAGTGATTTTCAGGATCGTCTACATGACAGGGGTGGTATGGCTGCCTGTGTCTGGCTGCCTCTGTACTGCTTACAGATCCTGTCTGTGCTAATGAAATTGCTGTTTTACTGAATACTTCTGAGCAGATAGGATTGACCAAGGTTGTGTCATGTCTCTCTCTAGCCAGGAATAAGGAAGGTCTGTTTCTAGAAAGACCTATTTAGGTAGAAGCATCCCATAATAAGGATATACTTCAGAAAATCCCCCTTGGAGAGCTTCTTTGAAGGAATTGGGCTAGAAGGAGTGGAATTTCCTCAAAAGCAAAACAAAAACCAGATGTATTGCTGGGTTTCAGAGGCCTCAAAGCGTGAACAACTTGAAAGGAACTGACATTTTCAATGTCAGAGGAAAAGAAAAGACGACAGCTCTGCTGCCTTTACACAAGCATCTACTGTAATTATCAGACCATGGGTGAGGTAAAACGGCTACACAGAGGAATGAGAGTGTCCTTTTACGCAAAAGAGAATAATAAGGGGACCAGTCACAGATCCCATCCACGACTCTCATTAATACTAATTATACTCAAAAAAAGGTGAAGAAAATAAGGCAAATACATAAGGATCTGCTTCTCTGTTCAAATGTATACACTCCTGTTATCAGTTAGAGAGGTTTCCCTTCCTCCCTGCTCAAAGGTTTTCTTTCTGGTCAGCTCAGCTTTCAGATGTCCTTTGGCCAGCTGATCCATAAATATTAAAATGACCAAATGCCTGGGACTCTGGGGGATGTTCAGAGTGTCCTTCCTTTGGGGTTTTCTCTTCAATCAGTGGCGTTTTTCCAAAGTAAACCCCCCAGCTGTTCTCATTTCCTTTAAGAAGGCACATTATCTCTTGGTCATAAAGAGATCTCAGGGCATTTTTATGTCTTCTTTTAGATGTTAGAACTCCAAAGCCAGGACACAGAGTGCACCTAACCCACTTGAATTTTTAGTGAGCTAGTTCAAAGAAAACAAGGGAAATTCTTGCAGCATGAACATGAGGACTTCAGCCAGTTTCACTCCAGAGTGCCACGTCAGCTGCTGCAAGCACATCCTTACACATTTCCATGGCCAGATATCCTAGGACTGATCACAGATGCTTTTATTTCAGCATTGGGGTAATGCTGGGGACTGTGTCTGAAAAGCTTCACAAGACTCCAGAAAACATAAAAGCCTCCAGTGCAGCAACCTGGCATGTGGCAGTGGACAACATGTCCATGCAATTTCTTCTAATTTTTGCAGCTACTGTCTTTTAGTTTTAAATTTACCCATTTCAAAAATTTCATTGCCATGTTTACATCTCACTTGATTGAAATAACTCTCTACCATTTTAGATTTAATCATAATCTCCAAAATAATGCAATTTCTATTAAAATACACGTATTCTGAAGACTATCAGAGACTGACATGGAATATTTGCTAAAACTACACAAGGGAGCTCTTCTGTGGACTAAGAAGAAAGAATGACTGAGACAATCCATCAACATAAATTTAAGCTGTATAAATATTTTTATCTTGCAAACTAATTTGCCGAGAATTAAGTGTTCTTCTGCACCAGTCATGACAGCACATTTAATTCAGAGTTTTGTGAGGTTAACTTCATTCATTTAAAATTTTTCTTTCGGAAACCAACAGCTAACTTGTTAAAGGAAATTTGAGTAATCTTAAGTAAGCTACTTTTTATTTCAGTACAATGCAGTATTAATGGGAATAACATAAAGGATAATGGAATTAAGAACTCAGTAACAGCTCAGACAACATCCCATTACATCAGACTAATTCCAGTGTGTTTCTGTAGTAATCTGTTCTGCACCACTCCAGTGTGCTTATGCAATCAGAGCAAAGAGCTGTTACCAAGGAAACCAATCAACCCAAGACCCCTTGTGTGTGGAAAATGCAGATATTTAACACCAAAAAAATCCCATACAAAATAACTTCAAGTAGCAACCCAGACTGGACCTACCTCTGACATTTATAAGCTCATGCAAATCTGGCTATTGTTCTAAGGTTTCAGCTAATCATTTTGCAACTGTGGACTGAATAAGAAAGTTTCTGTCAAAAAAATTAAAAAGTATATTGGTCCAATAGACAGAAAAGCTTATCCAATGTTATTCATTACAACAAAAATGCAAACAGCAGAATTGTTTCGCATAATTAGTTCTCCATTGGTTTTATTAAGCCTATAGCTGAAAAACCTAGGTCTGCTCTCAGTGTTGGTCAGAGGAATGATAATTCTATTGCATAGCATGAACTGATACAGAGCCTTGCTATCAATGAACAGGTTAATCATAAAAGAAAGGCTTGACTTTATCCCTTCATACCTGGTGGTAAGACACTTCTTTCCAAAGCTGCTAGTAAGCAGTTAACTACTTAGCAAATAGTACTGCCCAAATTCCTGAATACATATTTAGTGTAAATGGCTACAGAACTGGACACCAAGTTAGCTGCATTCTCCAGCAATGTACAGGCCTGGATTCTACACAGAGAGAAGCAGAAACGCAAAGCCCCCTGCTCATCAGGGTTCCAGTTATTAAAATTACCAACTAATTTTGCTAATATAGGTGGCTAACTTCAGATGCTCAGTAACAGTGAACATAGATGAAATTTCAATAAATGTTTTTAATTTTCAGTTTTCTCCTATACTAATTTAAAGATTGTTTTTGGAGAGATTGTCTGAAACAGTAGTGGCTAAAATTCAAAGCAGAAGTTTTCTAAGCTGTACAGCTCACATAAGTGGAGATCTGAGAAAAGCTTTGTGCTGAGAGAGAAATTGCTGCCCATAGACACTGAGAGCTCTTAAATGACGATTAAGTCCTCCAGATGTAATCTATGAAAGCATGGGAATACTACTTAAAATATGTGTGTAGATAGCACAGAGCTACTTTTTGTTGTAGTCCATTAGCTTTGTGGCAAATAATGTTGAAAATGAGCCTGTATTTTAATGTGCATAGTACAATTTACTGTCTCTTAACAAGCACTCATACTACCTTATTGTAGGACTGTACCTGTAAAGGACACACCGTAGATAGAAAGATTAAACTGGAAATTAATTCCTTACTGAACAACAGACGGCCTAAAATGAAAAGATTTTGAACATATGGAACTAACAAATACTAATCAAGCTTAACAAAAATTTGCATGCTTCAGGGGATTTAACAATAGCTCTAAATCATTTGTGTTACTAAATATGCACACACTGCTTTGGACAGATCAAACCTTCCAGTGAACTTCATCTGTGCTAATAAAAGTCAGAAGAGATACAGCTGTCCTGCTCCACTGGTAGAAGGCAACATTGGAGTTAGGAGGCAGTCACACAAAGACCCAGATCACCCTTATTTTTAACACTGAAGATGTGAAATAGTTTTTACAGAGGTGTCTGTCACTTTTAGGAGAGAGACATTACGTTAGGAAACTGATCCATGTTACTTGAACAGTTTAACTGAAGCCAGTGTTGTATATGATAATGTTTTATAATTGCTAAATTTAGTGTAGATAAATACAAAGGAACCATCTGTCTTAAGGTTTCCTTGAAGCTATGTTAACCCTAACTGCTTATCTACTGTCTTCATCAACTCTGAGAGCTTAAGTGGTTATCTAGCTGTAAAAGATAAATAAAACCCATTTTGAGGGCATAGTTGCTTTTATCTCAGTGAAAGAACCACAGCTCAATTTTACTTCATTCTGTTCTAGCATGTGTCATAAGCTGAACTCTGAAATAGATTAATCTGAAGTATTCTACTGCTTGCTCTTACAATAAGCTTTGAAAGCAGCAGCCCATCCCTCCTCCTGACCATGCTCCAACAATATGTTTATTTTCAGGTTCCCTCACTCATGACCCAGACCTTCTCTTGTGAAAGGAGTTCTGAACAGATAAGGAAGTCACCGTGACTGGTTTTGCACCAGCTGAATGAACATCTGTATCAGGAACCCATCTACAATCTGCCATGTGAAAGAAATGAGGAAACTCAAGTTCTGGGGTCATAGGAAGGGGCTGCTGTGGGAGTAATTTTACATGCTGGGAACTGGAGGGAGCGTTTTGTTGTAAGAAGTCAGGCACAGTGCCCAGTGGAAAAAGTATGATCTGGCGCAATCCTAAATCTCTGTCAGACAAAGCAAAAAAGTTCTTTTTCTTTTAAAAACAATAATTTTGAGCATTTCCAGAGCATTGCTAAATATCTAGCACGGAATCTGTGTGAAATACGTTTGCCAGGCTCATATGGATGTTCCTCTTCTTCTTGTGGCCAAGTTCAGAGAAGCTAACTGATAGTTTGGGGGTTCAGAAGATAACTGTATTGTGTATCACAGGAATGTTAAATAAAGCACCTTTCCTTCTGGTGCACACAGTACTCCTTTTTTCCCTTCCTTTTCTGAGCTAATAACTAATATGTTGCCATACAATAAATTGAACATCTCAGTTCCTGTAATAGTCACTTGTTTTGTTAAAGATTTACATTTCATGTAATTTTTTTTTTTCCATCGGGAAAGATGACTGCACTGAGTTATATGCTGAGTGTCTCCAGATTAGTTACGTGGAAGTTAACATGGCAAAAGTTCCGGCCTTTGCAAGTTAGTCTGTGTTTGGAAAGTCAAATTTAGTGTTTTCTGGTGGCCAAATTATCCCTGTTTTCTTTGAAGGTCACAGTGCAGGATAGTCTTAAGGTGCCCAGGCTAGATGCGCAGTGAATTGGCTTGGGTACCCAGCTAGCTAGGGGAAATGGCACAGAGCACAGAAGGGCCAAATTCACTGTGCTCTGAAGCAGGCTATCCAAGAAGAAGAGTAAACTGTCTTTCACTGTGCAGGTGAGGCCTTTGTGTATTTTCCTTGTTTAACTATTTATTTAGCTGTTTGGGTTTTTTTTTGTAGTTAGTTAAATTGCAAGTTAACCGATAGTTAATTTAGTTCAAGCACCTCAGCACTGTGATGTAGAGTAGCTATGTGCATTAGCAGCAAAGTAGTTAAAAAAGCTGTTTATGCTACTTAAGCTATAACAGAATTCAATACACTCCCTTGTAGTTTAATCAGTACTTAGATGCTAGCACAAACTGTAGTAACAAATTTATTTCAGTAGCATAAGCAGATGAGTCCTGGCAGCATCGCAAGTAGCAAGTCTACTAACCAGTCTTCACCATATTTTATACTTATGTGCATTCTTTCATCTTTTTTCAAGGAAAAAACAATTGTAGAAGACATCCTCAAACAGAAGTGAATCAGCAAAAACTAACTACCTTGCACTGTGCTCTAACAAGTCCATGTATTCACAGAACACACCCTCAGAGCCACTGGGCAATTTTCATCTTATCCACTCCTCACAACACACATAGGAACAGATTCTTGTCAGCAGACTCCAGGAACCCAAGTCACACTACACGGTGCCTTATTATATGGAAAAATATAACTACTCGGGTGTGAAAATATTGTCAAAAAAGCCTCTCTCTCTGTTAGCAGGAACATAACTAGTGCTGACCTGTGTTCAGTGAAGGTGTTAATGGAAGACATAACTACAGGATGTTTTTTGATCTTACTATGTTTAATAGCACACACATTTTGGTCTTAGGCAAAGAGAAGAGTATTAATTTCCAGCATCTCGGAAAGGAAATCCCAAAGGCTGAAAATTCACTGCTTTTCACAGAAAAAGCCTTCTCCAGCCAGAAATATCATTGAGATATTTTATAGCAATACTTGCAAAATAAAAGCAAATATTGCTTTCATATTAATGACCATTAACTCACTAAACCCTAGTTTAATAAACTACAATTTATTAAAAGTAGAAGATGAAGACCGGCTAAAGAGGAAGTTTCAAATAAAATGCCTCATCATTAATACATTCATTCTTCTGTGACCAGCTGGATTCTTAAATGCACTGAAATCATTAACTGACTTGTAAATTAAGTTCTGAGGCTTTCGAAAGCAGGCTTGACAGATTTTTCTACTTTCAGTAAAAGCTCAAGTTGAAATCATAGATAAGACAATACACATTAAGAATGGCTACAGAATATATACACTTCATATAAGGAGAGACTGATTCACAAAAAAAGATTGAAAGTGTTGTTTACTTCCTATCCACCAAAATTTAAGACCAAAATTTAAGATTTGTATGTATGACTAAATGCAGCACTCCGTAAAAGGCATTGATCACTGTTAAACCGGTGGAGACTCATTTATCTAGAGCTGAATTCAGATGGATAAATGTTTATACGGCTTGTTGAATTACAGACTGAAATAGTGACCAAGCAATGGTAAAAATGTCATCAGAGGGCCATAGTGCAAGACTTGCTTTATGTATGAAATACCAGTAATTGCTGTAATATGTACTAGCCTTACATTGAAGAACCAGTATATTTTGATAACTGTATTTGAGCTATGATTCCTACCAGTTGGTCAAAATCTTGAGCACATAATGTTCAGTGACATTTTTTTAAATATAAAAATCTCAGTAGTTAAAACTGATTATGATTTAATGCAGAAAATCAACATAAATTAAAGACAGATAATGAATTCCTGTGTATTTGAAGGAGGACTTTAATACAGACCTGTTCATTACAAGGACTAATGGTGGCTATAACAACACACAGGGAAAACAGGATTTTACTATTATCAGGATAGTAAATATTTCTGTTTGTATTTTAAAGAAATTGCATTAAATAACTTAAAAGGTAAAATTTATTTATGTCAGCTTTTACATTAATCTAGGCAGAATAAGCAAGCAGATGTGCTTGCTAATAGCCTTTTCAGGTTTAAGTTGTCACTCAGGAATTTACATTTTGTTTTTATCACTCTAGGAAAGCTTTCTTCAGCATTAGCCTAGTTTTTACACTGCATTGGTTCAAAATGTTAAGTCAAATTAATAAAAAAAGTAATAGGTTTAGAATATTTTGTCCATATGGATTTTTCCTCTCTCATATCAAGGTATGCAATCTGTATGCAGTTTACATAAACCAGACTTCCACTCTTAATTGGTAAAGGAAAGACAAATCCCTACAACCTTTAAAAATTATGAACTGCATTTTCAAGAGACCAAGATCCACTTTGCCTTATGTTGGTTCTGCCTAAGCACATTAATTGTAGGTGCTCTTTTCAAATTAAATCTTGAGATTACTTTTTTTTAAAATATAATCTTATTTTTTAATGTGGATCCTAATTTATATAACAACCACTTTAGTCAACACTGGGATAAAAGTGATTAACCCAAATATGTATACACATACACATATATATGAAAAGATATGAAAAGACCTGAGCAATCAGGTGGAAATAAAAGATGCATCCAAATTCCCTGAAGCTTGTTTTGACTTAGGAACATGTGAAAACTTGTTCTTAGTGAGGACTTCTCTAATTTAAAAATGCAGTTATGGTACTTAACTGGCTGCTGCCACTTCTGATTCGGGTCTTTGTTTTGACCAGGAAGCAAAGAGCTGAAGCATCACTGGAGTCAGCAAAAGACTCCAGAAACAGCAATCAAATGACTCAGCATTTAATAGCAGATGACTGCTAAGCCACTGCATATCTGAATGAGAAGGCAACTTATGGTTTCTGTAGATGAGAAATAGGAATATTTTTATGCAGTGGACAAAACTGTTCCTTTTGGCACAGTACAGTGTGCAATTAGCTAATAAGAAGTGGAGAAATCACAGTGAGACCAGTCTGACTTTTATAATGAGAAGGAATAAATGCTATTTACCCATTCTCTTTGCAATATACAAATAATAAAGTGACAGTCTCTGAAAGCCTATAATTGCAGCAGCAAAAGAATCTAATTTAGCCATAATATCAGGGTTGCCTCTGCAGTGACACTAAAACCTTCTTTACAATACCAGTATTTTGCTTTCACCATTTACCATGAGCAATCATGACCTTGCATGGGAGCACTGCCTAGCATCAAGGATCTTTTTGATCTCTGGCTTCTTTGCAACAGCCCTAATAATTCCTTCACTGCTAATTGCCACACGGACACCTGTCCACTTGGAACTCTATTAAGAATATTGGGTTTGTTTCATAAGCAATTGCAAATTAGTAATGATTCTGGCTGCTGTCAACCTGGGCGGCTGTCAACCTGGGCGGCTTCAAAACAAGAACCAAAATAAAGTGAAAACCTTGACCTCCTTCCATTATGTAGGACCGCTAAATTAAACTTAATCCATTAGTGTGGAGCTACATAGCAGCTGCTGGGACAGCATCCAAGTTACACAAGTCCTGGAAGTATGACAGCATCAGGGAACTGCAAGAAACAGCCTACTATACTCAAAACTCACATCCTGACTCTGGCATTATAAGTACTGACAAGGAAGAATTTCCCCTGTTAAAAAGGGGCAATTTCTAGTGGCAGGAAAAGAGAGGAATAAAGAAGAGAGTGGTATTTCTGCATTTCTTTTAGCACATTTTGAAAAATCCAGCTACATGACATACAACCGTCCAACAAAGGAAATAAGATAGAAGGGTACATTTTTTTCATTGTGTTGCACAGGGATTTAATTACACAACTCCCATAAATGTTAATGGGAATCACATGATCCCATCCTTGTATGGTGCAATTAAAATGCACCCAAGAATATCAATCATTTCTCAGACCAGAAAAGGTAGCTTAACATAGCTAAATGCTGAGATTAAAAAAGGGTGTGCAGAGCAGAGAGAACATTGGATGTGAAGGCTGATTTGGGAACAGACCCAGGAGGATATGAGAAACTCAAATTCTGTCATAATCTATAAAGGGCTGAGATGAGAACAAAAAAGAAGGAGACAACAGATTGTTTACAGATAGAAATGCTGGTGCTAACAGTCTCTGCAGATACAAATTCAATTTGGTTTAAGAATATTATAGCTAGGAGAATAGTTACGGTGAAAATAGAAAGCAGGATCCTGAAGCCTGTAATCCTTAGACTTTCCCTGGTTTATCCAACATAAATGGGTATTGTAGTTGAAAAAAATAGCTTGGCCTGTGGACACTAACAGGCAGCTGGTAAATGAACGCATGGCATATCAGGGGGTATGAATGTCCAAAACTGAACTTCTGAGTCCTCAAGCAGAAGTCTACTCTCGCTAGCTATAACTGGTACAAGCTGGGAGGAATTTCAGTAACACCTGGGCTAAACAGAACTGGCATGTCCTGAATCCTTCTATTAATGAGGAGACACGAGACAGAGTTACCAGTTAGCAAGCTGGTTGCAGCTTGTGCTTCTGCACAGAGACTGTATAGACTGGGAAACTGAGGGTTTGGGTTCTGGATAAAACAGCTGCTGCCAGAAAGGGTTTCTGAACAGAGGAAGTGGTCTCAGAAAGAAGAATCATATTGTCATAGAATGTTTTGGGTTGGAAGGAACCTTAAAGATCATCCAGTTCCATCCCCCACCCCTTCCATTGGCAGGGACACCTTCCAGCCTGGTAAGCAGTTTAAGATCTTGGCTGGAGGAGAGATCCTGGAAGTCAGGGAAGATCCTAGAGATTTGCTTCAAGGTGATGGATGCTGTGGGCTGCTTAGGGACCTTGGCTGGGGATGCTTGGAGATGGGTGACTGCAAGCAGTAATATGACATGAACCAGCATGACTTTCCTTCCCAGGGCAGCAGCGATCCCTCTTTGGGGAATTCAAGACCGAGGAAAGCAAGGGTGTGAGCTAACTAGGCAGGGTAAAAGCTCTGCTCTCCTCGGCTCTTGAATAAGTCCCTGCATACAGGTCTGCTACCAGTTGCTATTTATTCTGCTACAGCCAGAACGGGCTAGTGCAAATGTTGAACCCCATGTTAATAACATTTCAGAGTTTGCTTCAGCTATGCTGCCCTCTAGTATTCAGTCTAAAAGACAAGTTTTATTACACATTAATGGAAATTCTATTTGATTTCCAGTGATAAGTGCCTGTGGTTTTTGGTTAAAAAATCTTGAATTTTATTACACCTTATGACCCAAAAGTCCAAGGCCTTGCTGTGTATTGCCTGAAAGAAACAAATCATTGGAGCCAAAACACTGTGAAATCAAAGACAGTGAAGACTTGAGAAGGAAAAACACTTTTCTCAGCTTTCGAGTTAAAAGCAAAAAGAAGTTATACAAGAAAATATTTGTTATTACTTATCACAAAGGGATAAAGCTAAAGTTGTTGCTTTCTGTGAATTAGATAAAGAGCTTACAGACAGCAGGTGTTATAAAAGTATTATATTAGAATTAATTATAAAATATATTCCTTGGAAGTGATCCTTAGAAAAAACAGTTTAGACAAAGGAATGAACTCTGAAATAAACTTGGTACTATTTTTATCTTGATTCTGTAAAATATGCAGGAAGACATGCATTTCATTTTCATCTTAAAACCTAAAACTCTGTGGTAAAAAAAAGCCCATAACAATACAAGGCGTCAGAAATTATATTTATTCCACTCCTATATACAATGAAAACCTGCTAAATAAAAGATGGACAAGGGGAGCAGGAAAAGGGAGTGGGTACACAGGATAATAAAGGTGAGGGATCTCCCTGAAGCTTGACTCAATACCAAAAAACCTCTTCTAGTCACATTTATTGGAGCCATTTGATTTGATGCTACTGAATTAACATTTCAGTGGGCCAAAAATAAGCACGTAGGATCTTCTGACCACTCCTAGAATCAGCCTGCTTTTTCCCAGCATCCACGAGCATTTATCTATAAGAAGCAAGAGCATTCCAATGGGAAAAAAATTGAGAGAGACTTATTCTACAGTGTAAGGGAGACCCAAATTCGTGCCTATACTCTGCTCATTTCTTTGATTAGGGAAACATATATTAATCATTTCTGTGTCTACCGTAAGCCAGACTGTTGAACACAGATCTCCAAAGAGAATCTGGATGACTCTACTATTACTGCTACTGGCTTTTCTTGCCATTCAACGAGAATTTCATTCTGGATGTAATAAAAAAATCACTAAGAATTATTTTTTAAACAAACAGGTTAAGAAAATGTTCCAGCTTTTTTGTGAAAACAGCATCTCAGATTGAAATCTTTTGAGAAGAGTTTTGTAAAAAGGTTTATTAAAAAATTACAACATAACCATAGAACAGAATGGAGGATAATATATACAAGGCAACCTAATGCAACAGATCTCTTTTTTTCTCTTTTTGTAGTTTTTAGCTCCCTTCCTGTGACAGAAAAAAAAGCAAATTGGGATAATTTGATCATTCAGTATTCTCTCCTTCCCTTGTCACAGTAGCCAAGGACCACCTGACGGCTCTTCTGATCATGACTGACTGTGGGGCTGTTCATGGAATGCCATAAGTATCAGAAATTTGATGGAGGAAGAGCATACCTACTTTCAAAGCTCAAAGAACTAAGAAAAGGAAGGGGTTCCCGCATTAAAACAAAACAGCAAAACAAACAAACAAACAAAAACCTTGCAAAAACAAAACCAAAATGACCCAGTTCCATCAGGAACCAAGGATTTCTGTAAGGTGCTGAGAACTTTAATTTTCTATTGTGTTAACTAGGAGTTGATGGAATTCAGTGATACACAGAACAAACAGAACAAATACCCACGAGCTTGGAGGTTCTACACAGAAAACTCTGTCCTTTCATCTGACATGAAGTGTTACACTAAGCAGAATGCAAAACTTTCATGGGGTAAAGCTCTTGTGAATCTGTGAATAGGTGGCAATGTTGCCAACATCTGTCTGTGAAGGTGATCTATTCTAACTTCTTCTATTACATCCCGTGAAGAAACCAAAACCTTCAACTGTGAGCATAATCCACCCACACAGTCTCCAGCTACGGTTTCCAGTACAGGTAAAGCATCTCCCCGGCTCCAGAAGATCACTACTTCTTCTTGGATTCTTGAAGTACTGTAGTTAGGATTTAATCCATCAGTCATAGCATTTGTGTGACTAACAGCAACAAATGGTAATACAACAGAAGGAAGCAAAAGCTGACAGACCATTATAAGTTTAATTGTACCAGCATTGCATTCTATACTGGGGGGAAAAAATGACAGTGTCCCTCATAAGCACAGTACTGCTATTCCATCCCCAGGCAACACTAAGAGCCACAACGGGCATTACACAATATCCCACTAATTAGGAGATGATGATCATTCGGGGCTTCCTACATTTATAAAATAAAACTAAATTACTTGTACATTTAAATGATTGATTGGGGTCGGAAATCACCCTAACTGATATTATGTAGGGATTTCTTTTCCCCATCTATTTTTCTTACCTCTGAAAAATACATGAACATGTTGGATGGGGTTTTGAGCTACCTGGTCTAGTGCAAGGTGCTCCTGTCCATGGCAGGTGTTGAGAACTAGATGATCTTTACAGGTCCCTTCAAACCCAAAAAATTCTATGTTTTTTAATGTTGCCCCAAATCTACCTTTCTTGAAAATAATTGGCTATTTTCAACCACCGGCAGAGCTCTGCAAATATAGGTGATGATAAGAAAAGTATTTTGACCCCTATTTATTCCAAAATGTATTCTCTATTTCCTGAGCATAAAGAAGCAAATATTTTTAGAAGTGCCAAGCCAGCAAAAAAAAGCAGAGTATTTACTGATACAGATATTGCATATTTTTCATGAAGGTCATGAGATAAAATTGGAATCCATTTAAAATAGCTTGTGCTTTGATTAGCCATTTTTCAGCCCTGCCTTCCTTCACAGAGATTCATTAATATACCCCTAGAACTATCATTATCCCAATATTCAGAAGGCTTCTAATTTCAAATTAAATACATTCAGCATTATTGTTCCTTCAACTGAAAAGAGACTGCAGGAGTACATATATTACTTTTTCACAAATATTTTGCTGTGATAGCTGCCTGAAATGAGATGTTTTCCTAGTCTTTCTTACCAGAATACTGTGATTATTTCAGTAGAACTGTGAGGATTTTCCAAGATCAACAAATGTTCACCCAACCTGTCCTAGATGCTGTTCCCCTTCCATAGCCCAAAATACCACCACCATGGAGGCTGTGCACCACTTCTTGGGCAAGTCAATCTTATCCACTCTGCTGCTTTCTCTTTCTGCACAGGAAGTCTTTCATAACAGTGACTCCAATTACAAGATTTCTTGGTCCTCTTGGCCATCAAGTAAAAGTGATTACTTTCTGTCTTAAAGTAGCCATTTGGAAGACAGTTATTTGTCTTCTCTTTCCTTTATCTTGACAGGGCCCCTGAATACTTCTGTGAAGTAAATATTGAAATGAAATAATGAACACAGCAATAGTTGCATATGTAATAAATCACAGAATCACAGAATATGCTGAGCTGGAAGGGACCCACAATGATCACTGAGTCCAATCCTGGATGCTGCACAGCACCATCCCCATGACTGCATAGGCAAATTCTATTGTTTCAGAATCAAACCCCATGATTATGAGGTATAATTCTGTGTCATACTTACCATCAGAATGTCTCGTATGCTCTTATACTGCCTTGAAAATACCCAGGCATGGGATGCTTTTACTTCAAGAGCTTTAACACTAACACAAACCCAATGGAGCTTTCCAAAGGCCCTGAACTTCAGTCTCACAGTAGCTGGCATTAATATTTTCACTGAGCAGTCTGGGAACCCAGCTCACGGATGAGTCTTCTTGGAGATCTCATCCTGAATTATAATATTTAGAACTACAGACTATTAATTAAACAAATCACAATTTTCCCTTTCGGTTTAGCTTTAATCAGGAAAGTTTTTTTGAATGTGGACATGGTCTCAGTGCAAACCTGCAGTATTATTAATTAAAATCAGCAAAGCTACCTCGAATTTATGAGACGATAAATGCCAACAGAATTTGGTCTCTTGAATGCCTCTGGTCTATTCAGTCTGTACCTTGGACAATAAGTCTATAAAGACAATAAATCATGACATATTCTAATGCCATAAGAACCTTCAACTTGCCAATTGAAGCACTAAATAAACATGCAAAATGAATTTTAACTCATTATTCATGAGTGGTAAGAGAACTGGTAAAGATAGATATGTTGTGGTTCCTATTTTGAAAGGTATGAATGTTATTTAAAAGATTTCTAGAAAGATTTCTGTAAAGAGTGGTAACGTTTAAAACAGGAAGTAATCCAAAACAGGCATTAACCTATGGGTTTTCTTTTGTCTGCTCTATATCTGTTCTTTTTATTACTTCTCATGGGGTCCGCAATAGAGAACAGAAAATATTGTCACATTATTCTCTGTGAGCTTTTAAGAAAAATTTTTTTAAAGATAGTTAAGGGGTCATCAGTGAGATTAGCACTGTCAAGAAAGGGGTTTCTCAAGCTATCCCCCACAGAAAGAGAATTAACACAGCAGATTAGTCACCTCAGTGCTGAGATATTAGCATGTGATACGCTGCACCGTACCACGCTACCGTTTCAGTGTTGCCAACTCATGCAAATCACACAATAATTGGTATTTTCCCTAAGGCTGGTATAATGAGATTACATAAAAATAATACATCTTTAAAAACTAATACAATTCTGAGCCATATGCTTAGGAAAAATCTTGAAGTAATTGTTCTCCTTGATCTTAAAAAGCCAACAAATAGAAGGAAAAAAATTCTGAAATTCATTACAGTTAAAATTTCATCCTTTTTAAGGCAATGGAGATCACCTAAAGATCAAGTTGTCAATACTGCAGGAATGTCAGCAGAGTTGATGATCCCACTTCCAAACCACAACTACTGTCAACATTTTCTACTTGCCTCTCCATCACATATTATGTGGATTAGTTCTGGATTAGAGCTTTCTTAATCACAGGTATGCATCACAAGTTCAATATGTGTCTTTGAGGGGAAAGAAAATCTTATTTAATTACAGTAATTTAATTTTTTTATTAACTGGACACTGTCTGCTGTTGCTTAACCAAGGAAAAACTACAGAGTTGTGTGCATTCTCCCTCTTCAGTGGAACAACATTGAAATCCAGTGAAAGGGCCACGTCAGCAAAGCACTGACAATGCGAGAAGGAGCAGGAAAGAATTCACTGCATGAGGCATCTGGGAGAAGCATCATTGACTCAAAACCTTCAAAGGAGAATTACGTGGCACAAGCTAGAGTGCAGCAGGGCTGACAGCAGATAGTAACTACTGCAAGTGTTTTGTAGTTTCAGTTCGTCAAATATCACTAGTGGCAGTTTTGCTACTGTGCTGTGTATTCACCATACAGGCTTCTTTACCTTTCCCAAAATTCTTTAAGTTACACAATGGAATGCATAGAATACATTGTTCTTACAAGTAGAGTAACAGATGCCTGTCCTCTAATTTCTAGACCCCTTACTATCAGGATTGCTCACCTAACTTAAAGCAACATCAAGTAACTTATTCTAGCTACTGATGCCATGACTCTGCAGATTGAACGACTAACACATTATAGCTCTAAGTCACTTGGAGACCAAAGCTGGTAAAGCATGGCCTTGCCTGTGTCACACGTTACGGGGATACCCTCCTATGTATGTCTAGAGACTGTTTAGAGGCCAATACAGTGTAGAATGTGAATTCCTCACTATAGCTTATACAAATAGTAAGATAAGGAAATTGACATAAAACTGGTTTGGGCCGAAACAATGAGAGAATTGACTTCTCCAAATGATTCCGTGTCAGCTGGAAGCAGCTGAAAGGCACAGTCTGACAGCATCCACTTCCATGAGCTGTGACCTCAGGATTCCCTTCCTGTGTGGTCCTGGTTTTCACCCTGGCAGGTGAACAGACTCAGTTCTGCCAAAGCTAGGGTGTGTTTCAGGCTGTGGAATCTCTCCTCTTCTCTGAGCTGATGGGTGAGAGTTTAGAAATTACTGTTCATAGGCTTTGATGCTGGTTGACCTTACACACATACATTGTGGTAGACTTTGGCGTGTTACTGTCAGCCTGTGTTTTATATATAAGTATTTCAATTTAATGGCATAGACTAAGACCCAAATGGGAGATGAGAAGTGAGTATTCATCTGGTTTTCTCTATTTTATAGGTAGATCTGAAGACCTGGAGGCATAGAGAGTTTTGTTGGACATTTTTCAGTGCAAAAAGAAGCAGGCATTCAGAACCTGAAGTACTTAAACAAATAATAACAAATAATAAATTATTTGTAGTTCTAAGGTTTTTCATGGCTTTCATACTGTTTTCTAAATTGAGCGCAGAGAGATGCCTTGCAAATTTGATCCTACTGATTAATGCTGGAATTTTGCTTCATTTCCCATTTGTTTTTCATACTGTTCTTTTCTACTGATAAAACTGCATGAAGTTGGTTATGCTTCTGCTCTACTCAATGCATAAAGGATTTCATCTGCCTAGGGAATATTTTTAAGAAAGAAAAAAGAAAAGAATTGTACACATAATTCTTTTAATAATACTTAGCATCAGAAACAAAATATCTCAAAATCATTCTTGGTTTTTATTGTCACAAATTTGGAATTGAGTTTCCATCAGGAAACTTATCTGCTTAAGAGGAGGAATTATTGCATTTAAGTCCCTTTGGTCAGTAATTCATTGTTTCTGAGTAAATGCAGTAATTTTAAAATAATTTTAATGAGACTTAAACTGACTTTTACTAAGTAGTAGTTAAACATTATGCAAATAAAGATTATTCTATGCTGATGTAAACGTTCCTTCTTCTAAATCTTTCCCTGGTTGGATGCTACCCTTAGAAATTACTTATATGTTCTTGGCAGATCTACAGCAGAGAGACTGTACATTTGATTTTACAGAGACTCTTTTCCTAAGGCAACCCTGTTATACAAACTTTATCTTTTCCTGCTTTACAGAAAGGCCTGATCTTCCTTCACTTATAGAAATAAGGTACAGCAATGATCTCCAAACTTTTTTGATGGTGAACACCTATCAGTAAAAACATTTTCAGCAAAATAAATTTCATTCATTCATTAGTTTTACTAATATTAATATATTATGCATATTGCAAAGCATACACAAAAACTTAAACAGAAAAGGATGAGATAAAGATGAAATGCTATTTAAAAAAATTATTTTATAATTGAATAAATAAATAAACTATTATTGTTTAGTTTATTAATGGTACAAAATGTATTTTCTGCCTACATCTCAATGGATTGTCTCATGTGTGGACCCTACTTTGGAGACAACAGAGCCAGAGCACCAAACTGCTTCTAATGTGGGGTAAATGCAGACCACGATCCTGTCTGAAGTTTTGGCCTCTGTCACCAAGATCAACTGATCTGCTGGTATGTACCTTCTTTCCACTCATATAGCCAGGCTTATTTTCAGACACATCAAGGGTATACACCCAGGTTTCATCACAAATATCAAGGTGTGTTCCAAGGGTGAGCACCTAAAAGCAAAAAAATGTCCTGGGTTCATCAGTCAGATGTCTTCATTGTATAGCAGCCTCATTTTTCAGCAGGTCCTAATGAGTTTGACATCTGCAAGGGATGTTTCTCTGGAGAGAAGGCAGGATGATAAATACAGTAGCTCAGAACAGCTTCTTTAGAAACCATAAGAATAAGCAACTGGAGAAAACACTGACAAAAAAGCCAGGTTACATCTTATCTTCCCTAACATCAGTGCTCCCCCTGAGGCCCCTGTCTGGCCCTTCTGAGTCTGGCCAGTTTTGTTCATCTCTCTCCCCCAGGGAGCAGGAGTGGACAGTCCCAGTTGTCTTCAAAATAAACTAGTTCCTTACTTTTTCTCTTAAATGCCAGCAGAAGGGTTGTCTAAGGCCATTGCCATGTTCCTCTGTGTGTCAATTATCAGGCAGAAATTAACTCTTTAAAACCAGGTAACAGTTCAATAATTTAATTGTCTAAGACACATGAAAGTTATAGGATCTTCATAGTTCAGTAACAATTTTTACTGTCTCTTGGCTGTGAGTGAGTGTGAACACAAGATCCTCAAAGGCTGTAATTCAATCTTCTATGGGATACACAAAAATTCTGTCTTTCTGCTAAGTCCTTTAAGCTGATTCACATTTAAATTTAGGTATCCTTACAAAATATCAGCTAATCTTTCAAATGAGTACATTACAGTCTTACAACTGGAAAAAGATTAGTCAGAAGTTTCTATTTCTAAGTATTAAAAGAGATTATGGACTCATAGCAACTCAGATACGGTGTATTTGCTCAAAATCCATCTCTTTAGAAATGCTATGTAAAACTCCTCAATCCTGGAATGCTTCATAAAGAACACATAATAAAACTTTTTACAATCAAATATTATAATCAAGTGGTTTTAATCAAAGTGACAATTCTAGAGAATCGTCTCGACGCAGCATCCTGATGCCAGGATTTTACAGGTTACATCATATATCTCAAACATTTTCTCAGTGCTTCTGGGAGGTTCTCTCCCTCATTTCCAAGTCCAAGGACCTCATTTTGCTCCTGAGGGAGTTGCGCAACTAGAAAAATTGATTGTTGGAAAACACTCTCTTGATTTCACCAAGCTCAGACCCCGATAGGCAATATGTAATCTTGTCAGTAATGCAACTAGCAAATGTTTTTCTATGATCCAGGCTAGATTTGTTTGAGGCAGATATTATCTATAAATCCATTATCTATAGAAATCACTAATGCAAAATCTCAAGTGTCTAGATTTCTCTTCTGTCCTCTTGTTTGATTAAAAGCACTGCTTCTAGACAGGAAGTTAGGCAGAATGGCAAGCAAACCCTATCAGCAATTCTCCTCACAGGCTGCAAGTGAAAAACTCTGGACCAGACTGTCCCTCTGCTCTGATTTCACAAATCCCTGAACCTGATGTCTTAGGTTCAGTCATGACATTTTCACTGCTGTACTCTGAACTCAGCTAAGAAAGCAGATCAAATTAGACATCTTCACTTGAAGACACCTTATTTAAGACTTGGATGTCTTTTAGATGATCCAGCTAATTCTTTAACCTGTACTGACAAATTTTCAAGCCTTATTCTTGTCTATCTACACAACTCCACATCCCCAAAAGACATTAATAAATTGCTTGAGATCAGATCAGGTATGATCCGAAAATAAAAATAAATTGGCCTCTATACTTTAGCTTGGGTTATGAAAATCAAAGGCTGTAGAGTCTGGAAGATCTCCCCCTCTTGCACCCATCAGGGTTCTCTGAACTTCAGCCTGTCCCCACATTCTACTTCACGGTAAACACAGTTCTCTGAGCAGGTGCAACCTTTTGATACGGCTGCCTTCTGATTACTCTGAATATGTCTAACATACTCGTCTGTTTTAAAGAAAGTACTCCAAAGCATCCAGGTTTAATATCCTCCAGACACACCTGAGTCAACTAGTCTTTAAAGAGAACTAGAAGGAAACACTCTCTTTAAACAGCTAATAGTTTCTCTTTCAAGTATTAGCACTTAAATTGCTAGTTGGGAAATACCTGGCTAGGAAGACAATGTCTGTTTTATGGAAGACAAAGAGCAGAGTCTTCAAGGAGGATGCTATTCATGTATCCAAGCCTTTAAAAACAACTCTGTAGATGAACATTTGTATGTTTTTTATTTGTGTCTGGTTCATGAAGCAATGAGTTTTTAATGCAGCTGCATTTAGCTTAGCCTTGAACGTATACTCAAGAAGGGAAGAGTGCGGTTATTTACCAGCAAGCAAGTTCTTCCAAATCACAGATATCTAAAAGATAAAAGCTCAGATTCACCCCACAATGCATGAAGAGCCATCTGTAAAGCTGCCAACGTAATTGCTCACAGAGCTCCCCAAAGAGCCAGATGCCACCACTTGAACGCATTCCCAACTTAGTCATCTGAGTACTGAAGACAGGAGGGAATAGCAGGAAGTTGAAGGGTCAATGGTATGCCATTTATATTCTGAAAAGATGAAACGGATTTTTGGAGAAAATTAAACTGAAAGGACGTCATGCCAAACAGAATGTGCTTTAGCAGCACAATTTAATACTAGAAATAAATGTGTGTGTCACTATGGAGTTTTTAGAATATGAAAGGCATGAAAATTGTGCTCTGATAATAATACCGAATGAAAATGTGGCAAAATTTCCTCATAATTAAAAGATGTAGTGAAGACACTCTTGCAACTTGTTTTTGATTCTCTGCACTTTTCCAATCAGGGCTTTGTTTCCAGAGCTTATTCTTGCAGTAAAATTAAAGCAGGCATTCAAAATCTCATTTTCTTATGCACCTGTTTCTCTGTTTTACTAGCAATAGCTGCTGTAATTTCTGTAAGTGCTTGGAGGATGATACTTGGTCTTAAAGGCTCTTGCAATGGACAGAGTATAACAAAAGTGGGTAATAAGCACAAAGATTCGAAGTACAATTAAAGCACGCATTTGATATTTTCTCAGCTCTGTAGCATCTTTGTATCACATTATCATTACAAAACACTGAGTCCTGAAGTCTCCAGGAGTCCACAAATTACTTACCACAAAAATTATAATAAAACATCAATCAAGAAAAAAAGCTGACCAAGATAAATATGTTAGTCTCTGCATCAGTGGAGAGAGCACTGCTTCTGCAAGACAGCAGCTGAGCCCTTATCCCTCTTTCCTGATATTTTCCTATCTCATCGCAATTGGAAACATGCCTTTCTGCTCTTTGCTTGATAGTTTGGGTCTCATATGGCACCAAATTGGATTCTCCTTACATGTTCTTTATAATCAGCTGAAGGAAGAGGAAACATCTCCCTCTCTATGCCTGTAGCTGAGACAGTCAACGAGTCCAAAGCATCACAGCAGTGCCAGGAAAAATGGGACAGATGAACACAGTGGCTCAGGGAGGCCCTTATGGGTATGGCTTACTAAGGTTTGTCACTCTTCATCTCTTTCACCCCAGCTTCAGCCCTGTCAGGTCCAGCTGATGCTTCACAGCTCATTCAGGAGACCTGTGGCCCAGGCCAAGGTGGGACATTGCCACAGGAATCTGCACCCTTGAAAGACATACCTGTGCTTCTCCCCTTCCTCTTCCTTGCCATTCCCCTCTCCACTGTTGCACAGATGTCAAGCCACCTTCGCAGTCCTGACTGCCAGTACTGTAATCACTCTTAACCCACATGATTTGATCATGTAACGCTACTGATTAATTTTCTTTTTCTTTATACCATGGCAATATTCTCCTCTTGATACTCTCAACTCAGTGATTCCCTTCCAGCTTATTATCTCACTATTTGAGAAATGCTGTCACTCTGTTCTTGTAATACCAGAAAAACTTGGTATCTCGCTGCTCTGATGTTCAAAAACAAATCACACACGGCAACCTCCAACTATAGCAAAACCAACTATACCATTGCATGTACTTCACTTTTGGGGCTGCACAACTATTTTCCTTTTCTTTGACAGAATGAATCATATTAATGAAGAACAACTTCTGAGCACAAAAATTCCAATACAAAAATCAAGTCTCAACTACTGGTTGCAATAAAAGTCCTTTTTGTTGAGCATTAGCCTTTCTTTGACTTCTTATCAAGTTACCAAAGGTTTGCCAGTGCAAAGGTCACTCGAGAAAGTTAATCTGAATTAATTTTTAAAGTGGATTAGTCAAAACATATTAAACGTCTGTGTAGACACTTTAATTCAAAATTGCAGCACACTTAATTAACTCATTTTCTCTGGAAATTAAGTTAAATTGAATCAAGACAGTTTTAATTCTGATTCATAGTATCCACATGAGAGTTTAATGTCATTTAATTAATCCACTGTGGATTCACACTTCTATTTAATTTGGATTACCTTTTTGGAGAGTTGCAGTACACAGTAGCTGTGATGCTGGACTTGGGCCAGGATTCTCAGAATTTAAAAATAAACTATGGAGCAGTGATACAATTAAAATTCATGATAGAAAGCTATCCTCATTTGATTTCTGTCATTTATGAAGTGTTAAGTTTGATGAATTAAAACAAATGTAGTCATTTGATAAACAATTTCATTGAAACATTATATTTAAAGCCTCCTGGAATTAAAGTCAGATGATATTAATCTATTTATTATTGGCATCAATGGAAACCCATATAATTAACAGATCTAGATAAGATTTAACTGATTTTTCCCTGCCGCAATTCTTGACTGTTTACTTTACCTGCCATGCTTTTTGCCTTGTCATTTTTCACCTTACTGTCGGAGGTCCATGCTCCCCACCTGCTTCCACAAGAGTTGTGCAAGGCAGAGCTCACCGGTAACAGCACTGTGCTGCCATCACAGGCTGAAACAACTGATCTCATTGACTGAGAGTAAATGGTCTGAAAAGTTGTTGTTACACGGGGATTCAGTGAGCCTCACAAACATGAAGGTCCCACAGGCTCTCCAGCAAGCCACCAGCAGAGACAATTTTCCAAAGAGTTTATTTCTCATTCAAGGCAGGCCCCAATGAGGGTTTATACAAAAACAGCAGGAGGAAGGACCATGGGTGATGTCCTGCAGCTTGATGGTCCCAAGAGCTATGATGCACACCGTTCTGGGCCCACAAATGTGCATGCCATGCCTCCTCATACGCATCAGGCAGGATCAATGGGGTTCATATGGAGAGCTCTTAATTTACATCAACTGAAATGATACACGGTTATTAAGCAACTCTTGTCTTCTCAGCCATTACTGCTGGAAAACTGCTGCTAGGCCTCAAGACATCACTGGTGGAGATTGGAATTGGTCCAAATATAAAAGGACAACATTTGTAACTGTCTGAAATCAAGACATTACAAAGCACCAAAAAGGCAGCTGTAAAAATAGTGAGAAACAATGGATCTGAACGTGGCTAATATTAGCATATGGAGGTCTGTGCATTAATCCTTATGCTTATGCTCTCTCTTATGACAGTCAAATAGCATGCAGAAAGGAAGGTCTGCATGTGCTTGCAGGAATACTGATGCATATGGGGCTTTTTTTTCCTGGATAGAACTATCTCTTAAAAAGAAAAAGATCTATTATTTACCTCACTGTCTAGAACAGAAGGGGTGTCGCCTCTTGGCAGAATTCAAGTGTCACTTAAAGAGAAATTTTGCACTGACAGCATTCAAGTTGAAGTAATGCAATTAAGCACTTGCAGAAAATATTTAAAGAATTCAGAATTTTTTAAAAAGACTATTTTAATCAAAAGCTATTAGGAAATTTTACTCCATTTAGTAGAATGGCTTTGAAAAAGTAATTTTCCTGCCAATAGTACCAGTAAAGATTTTAAGTTTCTAAGTACTGCAACAAAAATTGCTTCAAAATGGAAATGTAATCATTAGTGTCACTTCTTAGCAGCAAAAGAACCAACAACACCATGACCCATCTGAGCAAATTTAGAAGCTAACAATTTTAGAAGTACATGTTGGGGTCAAATATTTTTTGCTTTACAGATACTTGCTGACAGCTGTCAATAAGAAAACTGGCTTTTATTTTTAGTTAACTTCTAATTATGCTCTTCCTGACTTCAGTACATGAATAGAAAGTTCTTTTAGGAAAATCTTTCACATCTGCTCTTTTAACATTGGCAACACAGATGAACAAGTTATTTATTTTTTACCAAATCATGCTGTCGCTTGTCTGCAGTTTTGTGAACTCACCAGAAAATAAAATAGAAGTGTTTACTTTTCCCTTATGAATGTAGCAGTGTGCATACAAAACAGCATCTCTCTCATCTGGATTTATTTTACCTGCCCTTCAGGAGCTGCATAGCAAGGACTGCTACAAGAACCATATCTTAACACACAGACCATTCGCCTCTGCCTGCCTTCACCCCTGGGTTGTGTCACAGGTCACTGCCAGTTCAGTGCTGATAACTAACTCCCAAGCACGCAACACAAATCTCTCTCAGGCTTCAGCAGTGCTGCTGGAGGCATGATGGCTTCAGGATAAAAGGGACGAAGGCTTGTAGGAATGGGATATGTCTTTTATTAGTCCTGTTGCTACACTGCGTAAAGCAGCCAGTCATTAGGTTATGCTGTCCCTTCACCTGAAATCACACAATTCCCATACAAAACAATGTTCTGACGAAAAAAACAGGCCTGATGTCTCCCATCAGGAATTCAGATACCCTACTTGATTGTGTTAATTTCTGGGAAATCCCCTCATTACCTTCTGCTATTATTTTCTGATTCCAGGCATATTACCCGTCATTGCCAAGATACAAATTTTATAAACACTTTAGTTATGGTCTCTGCCTGACAAAGTTTACGGGTTAAAGGTCCAGCCCTGCTCGGCAGGCTTTCAAATGGGGCTACTTAGTGTAATTACCCATGGAAACATATTCTAAGACAAGACTCAAGAAGCAAATGAAACAGATACGTAAGGGAACAAAATTTGCTGAGAAGGGCTGAATTTCAAATTAACTGGGAGCTGACAACACATTTGTCTGCCTTACATACATCTATATATACTTGAGAAAAAAATACCAATATTTTGTTTGTGTAAAAAACTTCATTTTGCTCAAGTAAATAACTATCCAAATGAACAAAATACAGAAAGAAACCTCAAACATTTTAGCATGGATTGCCTTAATAATTAATTTGTAGGCAGTAAGGAACAGTGATCACAACTCACAACTTGTCTATGAGAATTCAGACATCTCACGTCTTATTTATGAAGTCATTAAAACCCCTATTATATCAAAATATCCAACTATTTAAGAAGGAAACAAAACAGGAGTTAAACACAATTTTGCTTAACAAAGAACAGACAATATTTTTGTTTTATTGTAGATAGTTTTCATCTGTGACCACTTAATATTAGTGTTCATCTATTTAGAAAACAGAATTATCTATGAAATTTTTAAAAAAAGCCAAAATATCATGAGAATTTATAAGTAAAATAAATGTCTTTATAGACACTGTAGTTTACATTTATGAAGCCTACCAATTAACTGGTATCGTCATCTGTATTCATTCTTATACATAAAGCATTTATCTTTGTTCTGCTTAACAGACTAATGAGATATGTCAATTCTTTTGACTTTACAGAAAGAGAACAATGGCTTTTACAAAAAGGCTTAAACAGCTCATTTACTGCTTCAGGTTTTGAAGTCTGGTAAAAAAATCCTCTCCACGCCCTACAAAATGGAAAAGGACAGCTACTTATGGTACAGAACTGTTATCTTTCTACCCTCCACACAAATTACATGATAAATATCTCAGGGTATAACCAGCAGAGTTGGATCAATGTTACACAGGAGGCATTTGTGAACAGGAAAGGTAACACTCTCACCTTTAATCTGGTAAAGGGAAAAAGAATGATGGAGGTAGGCAGGGGGAATGTCAGCAAGTGCAAGAAAGGGACAGCAAAAACAGCCCAGGGCTAGAAATACAGGAGTAAGGAAGACAGCAGGGAAAGCCACTTGGGGAGATATTTACAGTGCCTGACTTTTTCCCATGCTCCCTAGGTTCCTCCTACGGGCAGCAGAGGAGATGGGCTCTTCCAGGGCAATAATTCAAAGCACCAAGCAGCTATAACCAGTCTTCTGCCATCAACTCCCCTCCTGGGGGAGAATCCCTCCTCCAAGCTGAATGCAAGATGAAGTTTCCTAGGATGAATTCAGTCTTTGTGAATTCCCATGCCACAGATTTTCAAAAATGTCAATCTCCTAGCTCTCATTTTAAAGGCCCTGGTAAAAATTCTCAATGATGTGAGTGGCAATACACTTTGGCCAGTGCTGGTACTTGTGAGTACCCCGTCCTAAGCCTCACTCTGAGACAACCACAGGGTGATCGGCAGCAGGTGCTACACCTGCACAAAGCCAAGTGGCATTGTACCTATGCTTCCACAGAACCTGAAACAGCACCTGAGCTCATGATTTCAGAGATGTTGATCCCAGAAATACCCACTGAAAACCTTGCAGACTCTCTTCTCACTGCGTCCCCACAACAGATGTGTGGAACACTTCTTAATTTCTAGATCCCCGGCAGAGCCAGGGTGACCCAGAACAAGCTGACCGGCTCTATTAATGCTGAGATATTTCTACATGTCCTTTTCTTCCTTTTTTTAGTCATAAATGTATAGTTTAAAATAAGATGCCCACAATATTCTCAGAGAGAGATAGTATCTGAACTGTTCTCATTCCAGAGAGATAGTGTCTCAACTGAATTTTGGATTGAATTTTGGATGTAGATGCTCAATTTCCATGATACATGCCTTTTCTTTTTTTTTTTCAATTGGTGGTATATTTTTACTTATCTCAGTTCTTCCTCTGGCAAATCAGGTATTATCTAATGATAGTTCAGGTCCTCCAGAGCAGTGTTATAATTAATCAATTATTCTTTCTTGTTAGGGAGATTACAAGAGAATATATTGTATGAACAATGTACTAATAATTGTGTTACTACTGCACTTCCTAATAACTTTTTAGTTATTTGTGCAGCAAAGGCATGCAACCATACCCAACTCACATGGTCCTGGAGACATCAATGGTCTTATACTCTATAGAGTGGGTGGAACATGCAACTCAGTAAACTTCCATCCAAAAATGTACCACTAGACCAGATAGGAAAATATGTGACCTTGGTCATACTGTATCACATTAGCAGACTATTCCATCAAATAGCATCTCAGAATTTTCAAATAAAATAGGTCTGCTATTATCCTTTTATTAGAATCCACAGCTGTAGGTTTCATTAAAAAATAATTTGCCTTTCAATTTTGGGTTTTTTCTGTTTAGATTTTCTCTCATGAAACTTTTAATATTACATGAGATAATCAGCAAAATTTTTTTCTAAAAAAACAGAAGGGAAAGAACATTCCTGGAAATCTTGTTGCCCTCTAATGTCTGTAGACACTATTGTCTTGCCTGCTTTCCCAGAATATTCATAACTGGGGAGAATATAGCTCTATTAACCTTGCTTTATCAGCCAGCATGTCAAGATCTGTGCTATAAATCTTTATCTTAATCATTTATGATTAAATATGTGGATGAGATTATGTGCAACCTAATTCTACACATCCATCTCTACTTCCCTAATTAACAACAGACAGCAACAGAGGGGGGAAACCACCACCTTTCTGAAGTAATGAGACAAAAACAAGCTTTTGTAGACAACTTTCATTTCTAAGCACTTCTTTTTAATCACCATTTAAGAAAGAAATATGATTAATGAAGTTATGTATATCGAATTATACATCTGCTGCTTCACAACAGATTGCTAAATATTGCAGTGTTAGTCCCAGTAGCCCCAAAAATTCTTATTTTTATGAAGCCTCTCTGGTTTCAATTCTTCCCTGGCTGTCAGAGAATTTGACATCCCTACAATGAAAGTTGCATGGGAGAAAACCTTCCAGGGCTCAGTGGGTAAAATTCCTCCCTATTCAGAAAAGCAATCTAAGACTTATGAACCACTACAAATCCTCTTGGTTTTTACTTTTTTTTTAAACTGCTTTAGCTTTAAGCACCAAATTTGAGATATTTAAACCCTAACTTTGAGAGGGAATGCAAAAATGTACCTCACATGGAAACTGAAGTTGCTGATACACATCATCGGGTTTTCAGAAAAATGAAACTTGAAAGTTACTGAAGGCATTACTTAAGGTGAGACAGCCAACTCAGCCTGTAAATCACAGGCTCTAAATGAAAGGACATCTCCCAGGAAAAGACACAAAGTCTGTCCCTCTATCAGCCTGAAACTGACTTCTCATTATGCTTTCTAGAACAGTGCAAATAACAGATTCTTTGTTTGAATGAGATGACAAAAAAAAAGTAGAAAAAGAATAGCTTAATTAAAATCTGATGTTAGGGAAAGAAAGAAGAAGGAAAAGAAAGATATAATTATGTACTCTTGCATCAACCTGGAACAGGTATGACCCAGTTCATAAATGAAAGCACTAAATTTTGAAATGACAAGTTGCATTTTAGCATGAAACTTTTCTCCCTAACCTGCAGGCAGTTTCACAAAATTACTGGAATAAAAGATCTTCAAATTTGTCCCTTCTCAGCCAAAACTATTTGCTAAATTCAACCTGACTCCATTATTATTTCCCCAAATGACATTTTTCAAACTTATTTGGGGAGGAAGTAAAGGAGGGCGGGGAGGGGGAATTGCCTGGCTCCATCCTCTGCTGGTTTTTCTAATTGCATTTAAATGATCCGTGCAACTGGTCTCCTACAACTTCCCTGAGGGGTAATATTTCACAGTCTAGCTAATCTTGCTATTGAAATGTGTCCTGTTTTTCAGCAAAAATTTCATTAGTATAAAGCAGAACTGAAATAAGTTTTGTTGGCTTCTAAAAGTTTTTAAGTTATTTTTAAAATCAAGAAGTATATAAATACAGAATATCAGCAGACTATACAAGTCTGGATGGTTTAGCAGGGCAAAGTAATCTGCCATCCAAGGTGCTTCATGTCTGCTCGTGAGTCCAAGTAACTTGGACTATTGTTTTGGTCCAACAATATTTTGCTGTAGCTGAATGAATGATAATTTTCTTTTTAACAAGAAGGAAAAAGAAAAAGAAGCAATGTAAGCCCCAAATTATTTTTTCCATATTACACACATTTAATACTTGATTTATTTAGTCATCTATTTCTCTGTCTCACTCATGCGGCTGTATTTGTCTGAGCTTAGTAAGCACTGGCCAGATTCTTCATCTGCTTGTGTGTCTGCTTAGCACAGGTGGCATGGAGTTTGCAGGACCACAGCTGTGTATACATCTCTTCACTGTGAGAGCTGCTGAAGCATTACTCACCAAACAAAAACCCCAACTCTTTGGGAAAAAAAAAGTTCCACTGCTCTGCTGCTCTCAGTGATTGAATAATCCCTTTTGCAACTATTATTAGCAACCTTCCCATACAACTTAATGGCCTGATTCTGTATTTTATTTTTTCTTCCCCTAGGTTGACTAAGATACTACGTGCTGTGTGAATTTCCAAACTGGAGTCTGTAGGCTGGTTAAAGGAGTTGGACACATTATTAAGGCTGCGGGGATTTCACGTGGAGCCTAAAGCAGGGGTGCCTCTGCCTGCAGACCAGAATGCAGGGTAACGTGCCCACTTACCTTTTGTACTTTAAACTGGTTTGACACTCAGTAAAGTACCACCTAATTAGTTAGGGCACTCTGCACAAGAGGGAAGGCATTCTAGACTCAGACATAAGCATCTTTTTCAGATTTACTCAGTTTCTGAATCACCTAGCACCTAGATTTACATAACACAAGGGAAAGGAGACACATCCATGTCTGAGGTTAGAAAAACTCTAGTATGAACCAGTCAACAAACACTACTGAACAGTCTAAAGAAAGTACTTCAATGCTATTTGACATACACCGGTGTCACTGCAATTGTAGACAAGGAATATATATTCCAGCCCAGTGATGCAATACCATTCTTTTTCTTATTTAGTCTCATTCTCTGGCTGTTGTGCTTATTCTGCAGCGGCAGGTGAGAATGTTTCAAAGTATTAAAATTAAAATAAAGACATTTCCACAGTAACACGAATGTGTTAGTTCCACATTTTAATTTAAGGATACTACAAAATTCTACACGCACAAACCCACAAGCACCTCAATTTTCAGGAACTGATGAAAGTACCCTAAAACCCCAAGCAGGCAGTCTTTCAATGTACAAGGCACACGGTCAGGTAAAACACCCAGGCTAGCTTTTGTTTGGAGTAGTTTATCCCTACATGTTAGACTTTAATGATATAAAGTTACTCAATCTTCAGTGATAGCAGTTTTCTTCCATCACTTTGCAGACACACAACTAAATACCTGAATGCTCCCAGGTGATGAGCAGCCAGTAAACTCTCACCAAGGCCAGGTATCTAAACTGAGGATTGTACCTTTTGAAAAAACTGGGTCTTGTATATATATTTTCATTGCAAAGCTTAAGCAAAATTTTCTGGCATGCCACAACATACGGAAAGCTCCAGTTTAACTGTGGTCTCGGGGTATGCCACAAATATACAAGCTGGAATCCTATTCAAGAAGATGTCTAGCGGAAGCTTAAATCATTGACTCTGAAGTTTTTAAACCCTCTGATTTCATAGCATGTGACAATACATCTCTGTGGAGCAAAATCAAACTGTAGAAAGACTCAATTAGTTTTGACTGTATTTCTACCAGCAATTTTTTTTTATCAGCTCAGATCATGCCTGGAGAATAAACAAAATCCCAGTATGCTCAGACTAGGCTGTGAAATGCAAACTTCTATCTGATATAAAATTCAGAATTTTGAAAACAAAAAGAGCTATAGTTTGGAAATTCTGGCAGAATGGTAATGCAGTGAGTTAAACATATGTCTCCTGGATGAGAGGATGAGAAGGAAGAGGCTAACAACAGGGATGTAAGCTCTCAGTGTGCCACAAGCTTTGGGTCACTCAGTGAAGCCATGGCTGTGGCCACACAGTGCCCCTCATAATTCAGCTGCATTGGTTGTACTTAAACACACCTGCTAGGGAATTAGTTCCTTTCATACTCTACAGTCTCTTGCTAATCCCCTTCTTGTCCAGCTCTACTGAAAGCTTCCAGGGTGTATTACAAGATTTTCCTTGCCAGACAGAAGACACTCAGCACACTGCCTTTCCCTATAAAGTTCAGTAGAGTACTGGGAAAGTTCTTTGGTCAGTCTGGCAGTGCTGATCTTTAATAAAACCTGTTATACTTTATTTCTTTCCCCCTGCCCTTGTCCTTTAATTGTATGTCTTTATGAAAGTTTTTAAAGGAAAGGAGACTTATAGCATCGCTTACTCACTGATGGATACTTGATGAATAATTTTATTTCTCAGCTTCCTAAATATGCAGCTCTTTTCCAGTCTTATAGTCCCATATTTGTATTAACAGATTTAAAATACAGATGTAATTCACCAATTCATTCAGTATTCTGGAATTGGAATTATTAATTCCCTTTGATTTTTCAAAGAAAAACTCATTCACTGCTGCTTTCACTGCAGCTGTGGCTATTTCTGTTTTACTATCATCATATACGTTATCTGTCTTCCCTTTACCACTGTGCTAACATAATTGTCTTTACTGAAAAATTAGGGAAATCACCAAGTCTATCTTGATTATCTTTAACATCCCCTCTCATAATGTAGCAGCTGTATTTCTTCCTTTTTCTGTCCCTATTACATAGCTGAAGAGTGTTTTGCTATTTGGATTTTTTTCTGTAATGGCCAGATCAGCTTGGATTTGGAAATTGTCACTTCATCTCCAAACAACCTCCAAGCCTCAGTGCTGCTTAAACAACTGGGAAGGAAAGGAGGCAAGGTGGCAAGGCATTATTTGAAGATTCCTAATGGTGTTGCAAATACACACTTTGTTTAAGAGCTACACCCTACAGTTTTTTCTCTTTTTCTGGTGTTCAGATTCCCTGCAGTGTTAGCATTATCAATTCCAAAGAAATTTAGAATTTCTTTATATATCTGCAGGAGCAAACTTCTCTTACTAGCCAATTGCCTCAGTGATGAAATTTTGCTCTTTTGGGGAAAACAAAATGAAACAGAACAAACCACTTAGCAACTTTATTTGTTCAAGAAACATAAAAGGAAGTTATCTGTGATCATGCTGTTGAAGGTTATTCAATGTTATCCACCTTCTATTGTGTCCTCATTCCTTACTGAGAAATTCTAAAAGTTCTAAAATATCCCCATAAAAAACAGAACACTGTGACACATCCTAATGCATTAGCTACTTGATGAGGACTGTTAGCTACCACATGAAAACATCTATGATGGTTACTAATATGTTGTGCTCTCCAGTATCCATTTAAGCAGTTTAAATCCCCCACAATGGATAACATTTTCACAGATTTCTAGAATGCCTACCCTTCCCTTTTCACAACACTACTCAAGCAGCCCAATGCTAGTCCAGGTTTTTGCAGACTTTGCAGACCTTCTAAACCACTAGTTTTTAAACACATATATCCCACTCTTTCAAGTTATCATATCATTAATACTTAGTAGAATACCAGCAGGTTTCTAGTTTCAGTTCTCTTTTCTTGGTAGCACACAACATTCAAGTCCCTATTTCCAGGCATGAATCCACGTGATTCAAGTCCTGCACAAATGTTTCCACTTCTTCTCTTTTCTTGCACAGGTTTTCAACGGGTCTGTATCCATGTTTCACCTCTTTCGTTAGGGTCAGCATTCAGCCACTGAACAGATCAAGCACCGTCCTGGCAGCAATGTGCCACTGATAACTTATCAGCACCTTTGAGTTTTCTTTGCTAACCAAATTCGTGTTAACAATTCCATATCCACTGTTCTATCCTCGTTTTCTCCGTTTTCCTCCTCTTGCACCTATTTCATATATATATATATACACATATGTTTTAAGTCCTCCTTCCAGGTGTGTCAGCACCAGCCTGAGACCAGTTTCTAAGTCAGACAAGAAGAATATGTCTTTAGATGTCTCTTTCATCCAGCTGCACAATAACGGCTGATGCTTCAAAACACATCCATTGTGGCATTATGGGTTATGTGCTGATCACCATTGCTCCATCGCGCATCCAATCCCTTATCCCACTGGAACATAAAGGAAATTTCTGAACATCTTAAAGACTCTTTAAATCAAAGTAGAAACACATCCACCACTGACCTAATGTCCCTTACTTCTCCATGTCGCTGACCTAATATTCCTCGCTCCTTCCATGCATGCCGTATGATCAGCAAACTGTTTCCAAAATGAAAATCTCTGGTGGAGTTCTGATGAAAGACCTAGTTAACTAGGAATTTAAATAACAAGACCAGCATCACATTCACAGCAATGAGCCAAAACCTGTGGCGTTACTTTTGCTCCAATAAGCAGGGATTTTTATGGAGAGGGTATGGCACCCCTTGAACCATTCCTAAATCTATTCAGATTATAGTGGAACCTTGCAGAAAGAATTACTCAACTATAACCTTCCTTGCGGGCAAACAGGTTGTGAGAGAAGCCCTGGCTATCTTTTTACATTATCAGCCAGATGAATTGGAGAGTATTATAGAAGTTTGAAGGGAAATTATTTTCTTCACAAGAATACAGGAAAATGTTATTCCTCAGTCTCATCTTCAATCTGGTGTTTTCCTGGAGAAATACAGTCTTGGACCGCCTCTTATCACCAAGACAATTACAAGTCTCTATGTATGATTTCATTATATATCTTCGGCATAAACTCTGTCATAGATAGAAGGCTACCTAACAAAAGGCTTTCTAGAAGATACAGACTGCAGAGAACACAAAGGGAAAATGCATAAAATTAAGCATTGTACTTGACATCTCTTGGTTGTAGGCATCCCTTGCTTTGCCACACAAACCCACTTCCATGGATAGAAGAGAAATCGCTGTGGTTTAAATGATTATAGCCATAAACCTTCATGGGAGTGCTTATTGTCATTCAGCCAAAACAGAAGAAAATTTATGCCAAATTTGTGACAAACCAGTGTGAACACATTTGAGCCACTCCAGAAAAAGCAAAAAAGGAAAAGAGAAGTCCTAACCAGAGTTCAGGTATGGCAATTCTGTAGTTCTAGTAGTATGTGACACATATATACTGCATCAAGGGAAATTTAGGTTAGATGTTAAGAAAAAAGTTTTTTACTGAAAGAGTGATGAAGTTCTGGAATCGTTTGCCTGGGGAGGTGATGGAGTCACCATCCTTGGATGTGCTTAAAAAAAGATTGGATGTGGCACTCAGTGCCATGGTTTAGTTGAGGTGGTGTTAGGGCATGGGTTGGACTCTGCGATCTTGAAGGTCTTTTCCAGCCTGGTGATTCTGTGATTCTGTATGCCGTTGATATACCAGCAGTTGTGCATTTTCCTACCAACAGGCAAAAGCATTAGCGTGAGAACGAATTTGTCTCTTTTTCACCACAGCTGTTTATGACTGTGAGAAATACAAACCTTCCCAGCTCAACCAGTAGCTAACACTCAGTGGTGTTGAGCTACTAGTGGCAAAGGAAGGAAAAAAACCAAAACAAACTGACTCTGAAAAAGCGAAAGAGTTAAAACTTCCAGAAATCACGCTGTCCTCAGTTGATGGATCCCATGTGTGAGACAGTTCAGGAAGGGTAGGCACAGCCTTTCACTCATGGGATAAATCAAAGGTAACTAATATGCTGAAACACTGCCTCAAAATAATAACTCAACAAGTTAAAAAAAAGTGACAAGTTCATGAGATGCTAGTTAACAAGGGACAGAGAAAATATTCACATGCTTTAAAGCTGGTCCTGGGCAACAATTTGGATTCAGAACACAAGCAAGCAAACTCTGATTTAGCATGTAATTAAGAAATCCTCTCTGAATAATGCAACTTTCATTCACTTCTTCGGAAGATATGAGAACACTGCAATCACTTGCCAAGTTTGATCCCAACATGCCATGGGGCAAATGGAGACCCTAAACTGTCATATTCTATTTAAATCATATGTAGGCTAAAGTGAGTGCAATTGCTTGGTATATTAAATTACTACTAGTGTGTTGATAATTCCTCATGAACAATCTATGGCTCTGAATTATTTATTGAGGAGGAAGTGGCTTTTGAAGTGAACATTATTTCTCTCTCAGAGCTAATGCTTAAATATGATAAAAATAGTTGCCAAGAGAAAAATGAAATTAAAAAAGATACTTCCATGACTGACAGTTCTGAGTTTCTACCTTATTTCATCATGGACTTCTTCTCTTTCTTAAATCAATAGGCTAAAATGATGTTCATACTTAAAAAAAAAAAAAAAGGTGGAACAGCCTGTGTAAGGAAATTGCTTGCAACAAATCCCAGGTACATACACATTCAGTGATGGCAATTAATATCATTCCTAGACTATTCCCATGGCTTTATGCTTCCTTGCTTTTGGAATCCAGTACTGCTCATAGAAACACAGCTTCAAGGGAGACACAGAGCAGCCTTCCTCTGGCATCAAGAGTGGTACATCACTGAATCAAAGAGCTTTGGCTTGTAGTGCAGATGAAGGACACTTAACAGAGCATGGAGTGACAGCAGGACAGAGAGAAGGACCCAGTTCTCCCACTGGTTCTTCAAGTTTGCAGACAGACTTTTCAAAGCCTTGTCCCCTCAAAAGACTTCACAAGTTTTTGAGGATGGGGAATTGAAAGCACAGATGAAGCAGTGACAAGCTCCCACACAGTAAGATAATCCAGTGTGAGACATTCTCCATTGCAACCAAATCAGAATTTCATTGGTTGAAGAGATTCTCACAATAAAGTGCACTCTTTAGTCACAGTGGCAATATTTATACCCAAAACAATTACTTGAAATGAGCATAAATCCTGCTGTCTTCTCTACGTCTATTAAGGCTGCTATTCATGAAGAATTCTCCAAAGAGTGATTTATGAAATGCCGTTAGAAGACTTATTTCTATGATATTTCTGGTTTTTATTTGTTTGCAAATAGTTCATATACAGTAAGCATGCAAGAAAACTTTTAGTAAATTTTCTGTGGACGGATTTGAATCTTGAGTTTGTTCTTATTTCAAGGTTATTCTTCAGTTTTCAAGGTGCCAAATTTAATTTCTTTGATAACCAATCCTTTGTGCCTACTAATTAGAAACATCCAAAACAATTTGCTATTTAAATCATATGTCATTGCTTCTGATCCTTGATTGGATGAGTAATGAAATTAAGTAAGACCCATATGAATTGTGAATATTACTACTGAATATGTAATTAAGGTTTTGATTAATATTCTGGCACTCAGTCTTAAAATACACCTTCCATAAGTATTTGCACTAATAAAGCTCAAGCTCAAGAAATCAGTACAAGTCATTAACACAGTCAAACTGAATTCATAAGTGAACTTCAAAAGAATACTTGTAAGGTTTTTTATGATGATGGGTATGTACAGTGTCCTTTTAAGTGTGACTCCTATATTAGTGCTAGCTGTCAAATAAAGCTATTGGCCATCTTTTCTCCTTAGGTGCTGGTATAAAATTAAAAACTAGGGATATAGATTTTGCTGAGGTATTGAAAATATCCCATGTTAATACATGCTGATAATTTAAATGCCGATTGTTTCAAAGCTCAATGAACCATTTTGTGGAAATTAAAAATCCTTTAAGACATAGAATTACATTTAAAAACTTGAAATTTTATGTTTTTTCATGTAATATGCTTCCATTTCCCATCTAGCATATGCATTAGAAAAATTTTTCATGTCGTTACTGAAATATACTTAATTATGCTGACAATCAACATTTTTCAAAATATTCTTTCCATCCAATACTTTTTGCACTTCAGGAAAGCCAGAGTACCTGATACTTAACAAATAGAAAGATATGGATGTATCATTTTTTTTGTTGTTACATAAATCTCCCATTTGTAAAACAACATCAAAATTAATTATAACAACTTATGAACATGAATTCTGAAGCAGTATGGTATTCCACATGCCTGTCCTAATAAAAGATAGACCTGTAGAAAAATTCTGGCTTTTAGCACAAAGGGGGTTGACTCCCTCATGAGTGCACAGTGTATAATAAAGATATGGGCTGTGTAAGGAGAGCTAGACTCAAGGAAAGGACTGAGTCCAGGTCTGGAATTGATTTTGGGATGAGTTAGGAAAGGCACCTGCTCAAAAATACTTCTCTATTTTAAACATGCTTTTAAACCACCAGAAGTAGTAGCAACTCCTCATTACTTCTACTACAGAAGTATCCCCAAACCGGCACATCATATCTTCCTCCTGCTGTTCCAGGAAGTTTTTAGAGGAACAGAGGACAACCCTCTTCCAGCTTGCCACCTTTTCAACATGGTTGAAGCTGGAAGCTGTTAATAAGTTCCACTGGAAGAGGAAAGGATACACAAAGATTAAATACTTGCTCTGGGCTGTCTCAGGCACAGCTTGGTTACGAGACCAGCATTGTCTCTCTAAAGGAGCTGTACTTTTACACTGATGAGTGCAAAGCATCCACAAAGTCACAAAACAAGCCAAAATTCTCAGTCTACCTGACAGCACACGAGCAACAGGTCCAAACTGACAAGGGAACAGGTCAATTTCAACTTTCCATTACAGCCTTCACAGTTCCTGGGATTTTATGTTCTGCTTCTCCAAACCTACCGTGAATCAGCCTCTTTGGAGCCAAACTCAGGGACTGATGGTGGGGTGACTTATTTTGCACTCTATGCTAGTTTTCTCAGCAGCCCTCTTGATTTAATCCAACCATGAAGAGAACACTCCCAATAACTAATTAATTCTCTAACCCAACTGGATTATTAATGGAGTAGTTCTTCCACAGAAGTGACACAAAGAGAATGAAGACAGGTTATAGAAAAATGTACATGTCCAAAATTTTATTTTTTAGGCACAGAAAAAAATAATGAATAGCACACTTAAGGACCAAGCATAGTCCTTAGTTCAGAAAGGTAATTTTCATACAATGTTATCATGAGTTCTTAATTTGCCTGTGTGGTAAAAATTGCTAACAAATGGTTGTTGACTGTAAATGCAATCCCTCCTTTTGACACATGCATTAATGCACTACTGTTAAAGTTCAAAACCATTATTATTGAGTTCTCTCTGCCACATTAATTATCCTCTACGCTGTATTTGGCTTCACTTGGGTAAATCTTCTATAAGTACCCAATCTTTACTTACAGAACATCTTCATTTAATATTCTATGAGCTCAGTTTACATTTACGTTTTTTTCAATAATTCTGTATTGAGTCCAATTTCCACCAGTACTACTGGAAATGTTCTATCCTCAGCCCATTTGTCTGCTATCACCCATACATGTCATTATTTCTGAAGCTGAAACGTCCAGTGCTTGGAAGCTTCAGGTTGAAGTTGATTCTAGAACCTCCACTTTGTTTAGAAAAATTCCTAACCCTTGTTACTTACGCCATTTTTTCCACAGCATGTTGGATCCAGATCAGGAAATAATGACTTTCTTAACAAATAAGGAAAACAGCTCAAAAGAAGAGGGGGTGAACTAACCTGGAGCAGCAAAAGTAGTAGGTGAAGGAAATGGGGTGAAGGACAGAACATTTTTAAGCTATATAGCATATTCTGGGTGTAATAAGCTTAAAGCCTTGTAGAAAGAAATATTTAAAATTTTAAAATCTTACTTTAATAGCCCAATACTGTCCATTATAGAGAGATGTTCATGTTTTCACTTAATTTAAAACATGTTTTGACAGACACAATGAAATGATGATTGGTTTTGAATTGTTTCTCCCTAGATCATTTTCCATCTGAATATCTCAAAGTATATTACAGAAATAAAGTTTCATAATATCCATAGACTAGAATGCAAATATGTACTAGATAACTAAAGAATAACATCTTCAGAAGAATGCTCTGCTTTTGACTGCCCAAATCAAGACACTTTAAATATCCTTCTCTTTTAAGAAAAATATTATATAAAGATCCTCTCCAACTAAAGTAAAAGGGAGGTGCAGTTCTCAATTTCTGAAACACAGACTAAAGGCAACCAAAAGACAACCAAAATTATGCATGCTGAAAAACTGGGCTCCACTTGCTGTGAGGTCGAGGTGAGTTGGTAAATAAGAAGCTGGGACATGAAGATAGGGTTTTACTTCAGCCACAAAACTTCTGCTTACATTGATAAAAATCAACTACAAAAATATTATCAGGAAATCAACTCAGAGCAAGAACCGGGAACTCAAGAAATTTTTAAATTGAACTTTTAAAATTGCTATTTAATTCACTTTTGTAAGAAATTGAAGAGCAAAAGTATGAAACAACTACTGGGTGTACACATCAAAACCAGCTTTCTTCTATCTCTTTTTCTAAGTTTGATTACGTATGACAAAGAAAGCTTGATGAAAAAGTGAATAAACCAATCCTTCAGCTATTTCAGTTCATCTGGAGCTACTCCTATAAGCTAAGCAGCCATTTTCATGGAGATCTGTATTACGGTGTTCTTTGTGGTTATACTATACACCAAGCATGAATGTTTGTAAACACAAATACTGGTGTGTACTTTTAGGATAAGAGAAAGAGAAAAGGTTAAAGGGTGGGAAAAGGGTAGAAAAAAATTAATTAAACAATAAAGAAGAAAGACAGGGAAATCTATTTTTAGTCTCATTACAATGTCCTATTAGGTCTTCCTCTGTGGCCTCACAAACATGACATTCCTTTCAGTGTTATGTCACAGCTCCAGAAGGAAGGGCAGTAAATGTTCCCATCCAGCCTTGCCTAAGCATCAGTGTAGAAACCACTCAGGGAGACAAGAACTGAGCCTTCACAGCAGGAAAAGGCAGTGGACTCAAATCTCCTAAAACCTGAGCAAATACTCTAATCACAAGCGACATTTCTCCAGCACTATATAACAAGGCAGAGTCAGCAATATTTGTTGGGGATATAAGCTCATCATTGCTCATGAAGCAGATTTAAATACTTGCCAGCTGGATCCACTAAGGGATTTTGGTGCCATTGCAGCCTAGCATCTGATTTGCAGTGGGCTTAAATGAGGAGGAACCCAGGCTGTGTGTGCTGGGGAGGTTCTGGACACAGCTAAAATGCAGGAATACAAGCCTCTAGGCAACTTGCAAGTTGAACATTATGGTCCATTATGTTTAACTTCCTCAAGTAACTTCATAGAGAATCACAGAATAACAATGTCTGGGGTTGGAAGGGACCTCTGGAGACCATCTAGTTCAAGTCCTCTGCTAAATCAAGTTCATAGAGCAAGTTGCACAGCATAACATTCAGGCGTGTTTTGAATAACTCCAGAAAAGGACACTCCACAAACTTTTTGGGCAGCTTGCTCCAGTGCTCTGTCACCCTCACAGTAAAAAAGCTTTCCTTACAAGGCTGTTAAGCCAAATTTTCTAGGTCATCTTTTCAGGTCTATATGCCTGAAGAATATCTAAATTCTGCTTTCAGAGCAAAGTCCTATTATAGATCTGTCTCACAGAAGTATTTCCATATAAAGTGAGCCTATAAAGATTAGGGTTGAAGAAAAATAAGAAATGACACAACTCCATCCATGCCCTTCTTTTAGATAAAAGCCCACACACATTTCTAATGACAAAGCTTATCATTCTACACAAGCCACCATTAAATGGTGAAAATATCGGCATAGTGCCTTTCATTGCTTTCTATGCCTGTAGAGATCTCTCTGATGTCTGGTGCTTGATATTTAAAGGTATTTTCCTCAGACCTGCAGGAAGTAATCTACTAATCCTATGTACTATACATGGAAAAACACCACTCAAAGAAATTGGCAGGATTGTAGAATAGATCAGATGTTTACATGAAAAAATCCCATTAAATTGAGAATTGTTGAAAACTGTGGCAATGTTAACCTTCATTTTTCAGGGCAGAAATCAGTCTGATACATAACAGCTGATAGAGATAAGGAAAACTGTCCATCCGTCTATAGGTCAATTCACTTTATATTCACCATAAAACATCTGCATTTTCTCTAAAGCAGCTGGTACCATTCTTAGTACATTAGTCTCATCTAAGTCACACCTTCCAACTTTAGAAGAACAAAAACTAGTTACTTTCCCTGTCATATCATTGGCTGCTAAAATTCCTTTGAAAACACCCCACAAAACAGTCTCGCTCCATGTGCTCTGACTCGTGACATCAAATCATTTGTGATTGATAACATTAACCACCCCCACTGATTATCCCTGCCAATCAAAAAGATTTATATGGCTCACCATACAGCTCTCATATAATGAACATACTGAACAGCACAGGCTTGTTGTCAAAGGAGGAGTAATGAAAATAATAACATAATATAGCAATTATTTTGTCTTGGGGGAAAAAGTACATTATAACCCATTTCAGCCATTCAGACAGGGAAACAGAATGAGAAGGAGAGTGATAAGAAACCACTTCAGCAATCAGAGCCCACAGGGAGATGATAATTCTTGTTATGGTTGTCAGAAATTTCAGGTAAAATCTCTTGGAAAAACATATACCCAAGACCTATTATTTTTTAATTCTAAAATTTATGAAAAGATGTTTTAGGGTACTCTCTTTCCTGTCAGCTTATGTCAGACTGATATCTCACATTTTTATTTGTCATTGTTCAGATGAATACTCACTGCAGTGAGAGTTTATCTAGCATTTTCTCTGTGTATCTAACATTTTTGCTGTGAGTTTTCCCAGATATACAACTCTTCTGTTTTCCTGCCTGCTTCTACAGTTTCTCAAGCAGTCACTTAGGAAATTATTCAAATAATCCCTCTATGATCAGTGGCTGAAAGGAAATAAATTGAAGTTAGGTACATAGTTAGGAGGATTAACTGGTATTCCCATGCCTTTTAAGAACCTGCTTCCTTCTCTTCATGCTCCTCAGTTCTCCCTCATGTGCTCTTTTATACCAGCCTCCTTTCATTTTAAAAATCAAGTAAATTGAAGCAGTTATTTTTGTAGCCTGTTTGCTCCTTTCATGCCTATATGTCCACTTGACACAATGTAGACAACTGACAGCTGTGCTAAAATTGACAAAAAAGGCACCACTTTGTAAATATACTTTAGCAACCAAAAGTTTCTACTTGAAGTGCAAGCAAAAGAGCTATTGATTTTGTCTGTGACTGATAAATTCCTCCCAAACAACCTGTTTACTGAAAATGTAAGTCACTGTTGTGATTTATCTGCTGTACATTAAAAGATGCTTAATTGGGACAGAGAGACAGAAGAACAAGGTAACACTGTTACAAGTGACATAGCACTTGATTTAATTTTAGTTTTATTAGAGCTTTTGTATCTTGGTGGCCAGGTCAGTTCTTATGGACAAATATTAAGGACTAAGCCAGCTGACAAGGAGAATACCCTTTTGAATGAGTTAAACTGTGATGTAAATAACCTGAAGAAAGAAGGAGGATAACTGAGGCTACAGATCATGCTGTGGTGTTACACTTTTTTGCTTTCCCACAAGAGCTGTGGGCACGCAAACTGACCTTTCAGCAATAAACACTTTCCCTGATGTAAGTAACAGAAATTTTACTAAAAAACAAAACCAAAAAAAAACCCTCATCCGGTTTCAAGAACCTTCTGCAAGTTTATAACATTTAGAAACAAATTATATTGCAAAGCATTTCTTTGAATTTGTGGTATGTACGTATAGTCACTCCTTCACAGCATCAGAGGACTCTAGAATAATATCCATATATGGTGACATGAAATCCTCTGAAACACAAACCCTTGCAATCTTACCAATTTTCCACTCTTGGAAAAAGGCTATGGAAAATTCTTCCCATAAATAAGTTTCTAGAAAGCATTCTGTGTATAAAATATTAGTCTTCCTACTAAGCCGATTGAGTGATCAGAAATTTTAGTGCTTAAGCAGTCCTTTGAAAATCTGAAAACTTATGTAACTGATAAATATTCTCTACAGAGAGAACACTTGTTAATTATTAAAGTACAGTATCTTTCTTCTAAAGTACATCAGCATCTTCTACACATAGGTAAGGTTATTAGAATAAACTGAATACCAAATCTGATTTGTATGCAGACTTGTAAGAGATTTTTAAGAACATAGTAAAGCTTCACTTCTGTGTTTCCAAAAAAATATGAAAGGCACAGACTTCATCTGCATACCACTGTCTTCAGAAAAAAGAAGGCAAAAAAAGAAAAGGAAAAAAAAAAAAAAGGAAAGAAAAAAATCAAAAATTTTGAATATTTATTCTGCTGAATATATTACCAAAAGTTTAAATGTGGTCAGGCCACTTACAGGGTGGGCTGCCCCTTCTAATCCTGCTGAGAGGGAAAAAAACCTCAACTTTATTTTGTGTTTCTGAGAGCCCATAACCTTTCCTGAGACCTAAAGATACAGAAAGCAAAATAGTTAGTCAGTAGGACTTTACCTCAAGCACTGCAGTAACTCAATAAAAGAAATACAGCATTGCTGAGTGGCAGCATTTCGCTACACTAAGAGACAGACGGGGAGGATATGCAATAATCTTGTCTAGGAAATGGCTATGATTCATAAATTTGGAGTCCATGTGACAAATTATCTGACAGATTTCAAAACAGTGAGAAAAACTGGTGTCAAATTGAGATATTATCACATCTTAGTGTGAAGTCCAATGGCAGCTGGAATTATTGACCACATAACTACACCAAACTCCTACACTGCTGCTGAACAAAAGTGTCAAAACCACTATGTAGATCAAAAGTGTGAAAAGAAATGAACCTATTTACATCTGGAGTTGAGCTGAGTTAATGCTGATGATGTTTTTTGTAATTTGAACTACCTTGCTCACACTTCCAGTTTAGGGGGACAGTCATGCTCAATGGTGAGCACCTGAAGAAGTTGTGAGGATTTCTCACATACAGCGCAGAAACCATTTCCCTTTTTTTACTTACTTCTAAGAGCATCAAGTTATTGCAGAGGTGAAGCTTATGAGCATAAGCAGTGACATTTCTCTGGCAGATGATCCAGACCTGTGAAAAATGTTTCCACAGGGCACCAGAGAAATTACAACTCACCCTGGTCTCAGAATCCAGCATCACCTTTACAACCTTGCTCCAATTCCTTTTTTTTCCAAATAAGAACCAGGAAGGATGAGGAAAATAATGGCTTCTTAGTATTACACATAAACAGATGTAGCTAAATCATAGCATCACTTATCGGAGAACCAGACCCATTTTGGAACAGACAACCGTCCTGGACAATGCCACTGGGAAGAACAAGTAATTGGTGTCTCCTTTTCCTTCTCTAGGTGATTTCCCACAGAGCTAGGAAGTCTCAGTCAAACCCCTTCACTCATGTTGACAGGGATATACTCAATCATCTCAGTATTACTTCAGCTACCCAGAAATAATTTTAAAGGGTAATTTCCAGTCCTCTTCTTTCCAATGATTCACCCTTCCTCTGGCCTTGTTAGCTACAGAAACTTGACAGTTCCCTTTCAGGCACTTTGACTGCAGCCTTTCAGACAAAATGACAGACACTGTGGGAGCTCCCAAGCACTCCAAGCACCAAGGCAGCCTGCTCACACCACCCTGCTTCAAGGCACAAGAGTTGTCTCAGGGAGCTACGTCTTGCTTTCCGGACACCACAAGATGGGCACCAGCAAGTCCTCCAGTCTCCTCCTCTTGCTCACCCAACGTCCCACAACCCACACTCCCCTCAGGGTTGACTCTCAGGATCCCTTTACCCAGCTTTAGCAGCATGGCTATCTGATCCTGCCAGACCAAAGGAACCTCAGCCAGAAAAATTTTTTTAAGGAACTGAACCAGCTCCACAGATGCCAAGTGAACGCTATGATCTCTTACATCTGGTCACCATGTCCTGCTATCCACTGCAAAATCTGAAAGTCACAGCTAAGCCTGGGAAGTTTAGTGAATCAAAGGGATGCTCAAGGGCAGTGGTTACACACTCTCAGGCCAGGCTCAAAGGGCAGTAGTTTATGTGAATCCTACCGGCCCATATACCTCTACATAGTCCTTACACACTATCGATTAAAGCATCCACTTCCATTTTTTCCTTTGAATGGGATAGAAACACCCTGTGCATTACATCCTGCTTATACGCCCCCGAGTCTGCTAATAGTAAGAGAGGTCTCTTACAGTGCATTCTTGGGAGAAGAGGGATCCATAGTGTGGTTTCCATGCCCATATATTGGTAAAAACCAGAACACACTGGAAGTATGGATAAGGAAACGTATCTGTATCTATCTCTGAAGGCAGAATCTCATCAGTGGTCATATTTTAATGTGAAATTAGCTGCCAACAAATGTCTAGTAGCTGCACTCTGCTGTGGCAAGCAGATCCTCAGAGACTTCACTGGAATTTTAGCAGGTGGACAGTGTTATCAGGAAATCTGTGAACAGCCAAACCCCAGAGGGAAAAAAAATATATATTCTTCAAAAAGGAGGAATTTGATATTCTATAGTTTTTTGGAGGGGAAAGTTATACCAATTTCAAAAGAAAAAAAATTACATTTTTATTCAGAACTGATTGGTAGCTTAGCTGCTCCTGCAGCTCCCCTTTTTCACACTCTAGGAATAAAAATTGTTTTAGTAATTTTAGATTGCCTACTTCTAACATTGTTCCATGCTGCATTAAAGACCTCATTCATTTCCCATTAGCACATTTTAGTTAAAATTAACACATAATCATTTTCAATGATCTGGCTTTCAGTATATTTGTAAACAAAAAATTAATCTCAAAGGAAAAGCTTTGAAATAGTTGAAAGTCATTCTGACAGAACTAATCACTAAAACCACATTTTTACACCTTTTTTAAAATTTAAATCAAGAATATTCAGAACATTGGGATTGTCAGTTGTATTGCTCATTCCTCAGGATGGCTTCATTAAATAAGAGGTTGACACAGTTGCCCACAAAACCTTTGGCAATGGGACAAATAAAGGAAAATTTAAGACCTTAAGATTCAATTCATTTTAAGAGGAGACAGAAGACAACAAATACCACACAAACACAGAATGATCACCAATTTCAGTATCTTGAGAATCAGGCACAAGCAAACTTTTTCCTCATTCCCTGACAGAGAAATGACAGACATGTTTCTGTCATTTTCACTTGCGGGAGATTCAGTACAATAAGTAACAGGAAACTTATGTAGTTTCCTACAAAAACCTACAAAAATGTATTTACAGGAGAGCTTTAACCAGAGACAAAAGAAAAAGAGAAGGAAAAATATGAAAGCTAAGAGGAAACATAACGAGAGGCACAGAACAAAAGGTAACAGATTTTGTCAGCTGTTGGGATGGTGACCCCAGTACGTGTGCACTTGTGGTGCTCACACAGCCAGCACGGTTTGTTCAGCTGTGTCAAAGAAGGAATTAGTCTCCTAACACAGGCAACTGGAAAACACTTCAGATCATCTTTCAGCCTAAATAGCTTGAGCTATTTGCTCAAGCCAGTGTTTGAGCACAGTTACACTGTGGAGCAAAAGTTCTGGACTATTAAGTGTCTGATTAGAGATACTATTTTCCAGAAAATTTCTACAGATCATGTTAGTTCTGGCACCATGCTTATGTACAGAGTTTCTCAGGGTTTGATGTGCCCTCTCCTCTTTGGTGCTGATTATTAGCTGTAGATGTCTCCACAGGTCCTCCCTAATCAGGAATATATGTAGGGAATTAAAATGGAGACACTTTAATCAATTATGAGGTGCTGATATGAAACATTCCATACCGCTGACCACATAATTTCTAAGTTTGTGGAAAACTGCAAATAAATATGAAGTTACTGACAGACAAACAATTTGATGGCTCTGTTTCACTGGAAAAAAAAATGTAATGGGCTAAACCATAAATAATGCCCTAACATGCCTCATCAGTTTAATATTCTGGTGGTCTTACACTGCTGCACATTAAACATGAAAAAAAGCTACATATGATCAAAAGAGACTCATCTAGCTTTAAATATAGAGGACTAGGTGCTCTTGCAAGGAGCAAATCTCATGTTAAAAGACACTGTGCTTCATCAAAAAGCAAGCTGGAGAGCTCTAAATCCCAGACACCTCATCTGACAGAAGTGCTGTACTGTATCAGATCCCACCCTGCTCCACCCACAGCCCTCCCTGCTCTTTGTGTTCTCCAATACAGTGTCGTGACACCAGACCTTGTAAAACTCTCTTCTCTGTCACTCAGCATGATCCACACTGTTTGACTTTTATATGTATGAGCATCAACATGAATTTCTAAGTACAATTTAAGCCACTGTACTTACTTTTCTATCTCTGCAGGGTAGGGACTAAACATTACACAAAAACCACTACATTCAGAAAGTCCTAAACTTCCGTTAAACAACTGTGAATGTAGAACATAAAGGAGCATACCAGTGTTCAAGATATGAAACAAAACAGCACTTTTTGTTCAAAATTCTGCTTCCCTCTCAAGTCATGTCATTGTTAATATGAGCACACTTGTAACTTTGAGTTAGTTTCACAAGTTTAGAAAATTGTATTTGTTACAATGAGCCAAATACTCTGGAAAGGGAAAGACACTTAGTTGTGGCATCCTAAGATCTTTGGTCAATTATCTAGCAGCACTTGGACTCCTTGATGCTTAAGGGCCACAAGCAGAACTGAGCTGTACTGGATGCTGTGCTAACAGAGCAAAAGACAGTCTTTGCCCAAAAGGATGAGACACATATGAAAAGTGCTAGCATTAGAAGTTTACAGTAACAACAAATTAAATTCTCTAATGAAGTAATTATGAAAAATCCCCAGTGTTTCCAAAACAGAAGGATGATATAATTTCTTTCCATCCATCAGACAAGAACCCCAGAAGGTATTTTCAGCTGTTGCTTTAGTGCACTTGCCCTACTACATGACCTTCTTCAACACAGCATCTATCTTCCAAAATTCAATATGAACGTTTTACCTCTTTATACACTATGCCTTCTGAACTCTGCACTTTTCAGGCAGTGCTAAATGTATTTGCAGGGCATTCAGCCTCCATAAGAATTTTTCCCAGAAATTTGCTAAGATTGAAGGAGAACTTTACTTTTGAAAACTATGATGTCATCTCCTTTTTCAGCAAGTGCCTTTCACAACCTACTTCAGCACATCCTTTCCATAACGCACAGTACGTCGCTTGCAGATGGTTTTGAGAACTGCTACTCAAAAGTTTGATTTAGAAGACATTCCTTTAATACATCACATATATAAATGGATATGCATATGAAGGAGATGACTGTTCGCAGCATATGTACACATAAATCGCAAAACCCAGCATCAGGGCGTTACAGGAAAGTAACTCTTCACTGCCAGTGAAGTTCCCTGCTGTCGGCAAAGGTGTCCTGGCCACATGTGAGGAGACCAGGACATGTGCATTACCGGGGTATATCCCCTTTTCCGCGCCGGTTCCTTTATTTCACCGAGCCTCCGGCGCAGGTTTCCCAGGAGGTCCTGGGCACCTGGCGCTGCGCGGGCTGGAGGCAGCCGGGCGCCTCCCGGGGCGGCGGCCGCCCGTGCAGCACAGGACGCTCCGGGTCCCGGCGGGGCCCCCCTCGGCACCCCGCGCCCGGTCAGCCCCGAGGGAACCCGGTCACCCTGACGGCCCGGCGGGCCAGGGAGCGCTGTCCCGAAGAGGGACTCCGAGGTGGGGCAGGCAGCCGCTCGCCGGACTCAGTCCTGCCCGCGGCCGGGCGCGCTCCCCCGTGGCCAGGGGCTCAAGCCCCGGCCCTCGCACCGCCCTCGCCCTGCTCCTCACCTCCAGACCTGCCCCAGCTGCAGGATGTGGACGAGAGACTGCAGGAGCCAGATGCAGAAGGCGCAGGACGCGGACCGGCCGCCGCCAGAGCGGGGACCGGCGGCGCCGCTGCCGGCGGCGTTGTTGCTGCTGTTGCTGCTGCTGTTGGTGGCGTTGCCCTTGCTGGCGGTGGACGCCTGTCGCTGCGGCGTGCTGGGGCGAGCGGCGTCGATGTCCGCGGCCGCGGAGCCGCTGCTCACCAGCAGCTTGCTCTCCGCGGCGGGGCAGTGCCCGGCGGCGGNGGCCCCGCAGGTAGTAGTCGCCCGCCAGCCAGATGTCGGTGCCCACGTCCGCGAAGTACACGGCCAGGGCGGCCAGGATCCAGAGGCAGTCCCACAGCGAGTAGCGCCGCTGCTCCCTGCCCAGCCGCAGGCACAAGGAGGACGAGCCCGCGGCCGGGCGCGCTCCCCCGTGGCCAGGGGCTCAAGCCCCGGCCCTCGCACCGCCCTCGCCCTGCTCCTCACCTCCAGACCTGCCCCAGCTGCAGGATGTGGACGAGAGACTGCAGGAGCCAGATGCAGAAGGCGCAGGACGCGGACCGGCCGCCGCCAGAGCGGGGACCGGCGGCGCCGCTGCCGGCGGCGTTGTTGCTGCTGTTGCTGCTGCTGTTGGTGGCGTTGCCCTTGCTGGCGGTGGACGCCTGTCGCTGCGGCGTGCTGGGGCGAGCGGCGTCGATGTCCGCGGCCGCGGAGCCGCTGCTCACCAGCAGCTTGCTCTCGGCGGCGGGGCAGTGCCCGGCGGCGGCGGCGGCAGCGGCGCTGTCCTCGGTGCTGAAGTCGTGCGCGAACCAGCGGAAGCTGAAGACCTGAACGGAGAGGGAGCCCAGCAGCACGAAGAATAGGGTGAGCCCGAACCACCAGCGCTGGCCCCGCAGGTAGTAGTCGACCGCCAGC